>OX465045.1:5188845-5196980 GCA_949841015.1 Aplysina aerophoba
GCTACGCTGTGCTGTACTCCCAGCTACGCTGTGCTGTACTCCCAGCTACGCTGTGCTGTACTCCCAGCTACGCTGTGCTGTACTCCCAGCTACGCTGTGCTGTACTCCCAGCTACGCTGTGCTGTACTCCCTGCTACGCTGTGCTGTACTCCCAGCTACGCTGTGCTGTACTCCCAGCTACGCTGTGCTGTACTCCCTGCTACGCTGTGCTGTACTCCCTGCTACGCTGTGCTGTACTCCCAGCTACGCTGTGCTGTACTCCCAGCTACGCTGTGCTGTACTCCCAGCTACGCTGTGCTGTACTCCCAGCTACGCTGTGCTGTACTCCCAGCTACGCTGTGCTGTACTCCCAGCTACGCTGTGCTGTACTCCCAGCTACGCTGTGCTGTACTCCCAGCTACGCTGTGCTGTACTCCCAGCTACGCTGTGCTGTACTCCCAGCTACGCTGTGCTGTACTCCCAGCTACGCTGTGCTGTACTCCCAGCTACGCTGTGCTGTACTCCCAGCTACGCTGTGCTGTACTCCCAGCTACGCTGTGCTGTACTCCCAGCTACGCTGTGCTGTACTCCCAGCTACGCTGTGCTGTACTCCCAGCTACGCTGTGCTGTACTCCCAGCTACGCTGTGCTGTACTCCCAGCTACGCTGTGCTGTACTCCCAGCTACGCTGTGCTGTACTCCCAGCTACGCTGTGCTGTACTCCCAGCTACGCTGTGCTGTACTCCCAGCTACGCTGTGCTGTACTCCCAGCTACGCTGTGCTGTACTCCCAGCTACGCTGTGCTGTACTCCCAGCTACGCTGTGCTGTACTCCCAGCTACGCTGTGCTGTACTCCCAGCTACGCTGTGCTGTACTCCCAGCTACGCTGTGCTGTACTCCCAGCTACGCTGTGCTGTACTCCCAGCTACGCTGTGCTGTACTCCCTGCTACGCTGTGCTGTACTCCCTGCTACGCTGTGCTGTACTCCCTGCTACGCTGTGCTGTACTCCCAGCTACGCTGTGCTGTACTCCCAGCTACGCTGTGCTGTACTCCCAGCTACGCTGTGCTGTACTCCCAGCTACGCTGTGCTGTACTCCCAGCTACGCTGTGCTGTACTCCCAGCTACGCTGTGCTGTACTCCCAGCTACGCTGTGCTGTACTCCCAGCTACGCTGTGCTGTACTCCCAGCTACGCTGTGCTGTACTCCCAGCTACGCTGTGCTGTACTCCCAGCTACGCTGTGCTGTACTCCCAGCTACGCTGTGCTGTACTCCCAGCTACGCTGTGCTGTACTCCCAGCTACGCTGTGCTGTACTCCCAGCTACGCTGTGCTGTACTCCCAGCTACGCTGTGCTGTACTCCCAGCTACGCTGTGCTGTACTCCCAGCTACGCTGTGCTGTAATCCCAGCTTCGCTGTTAAAATGTGGACAAGCTATGTTGGCACCTTCTCTGTGTGTGTTCTCCATGCAGGCCTCCAACCTCATGAACAATGCATTACACACTGTCTATCAATCCAGGTCCACTCCTCCTGCTAATGCGCCTACAAGAAGCCCCTCCCACACACCCGCCCATTGCTCCTCTTCTCCTACCTCGTTATGCTTCAACACGAGAACTGACAACATTCCTACTCTCAGGTGGACCATTGATACTCAAACCTCATCTCGAGATGAGAGGGATGGAATGGAGAATAGAACTGTACCTCAGCAGCAGAGTAACCCACCAGTGGGCCAAGACAGTGTAGGGCAGCTAGTGACAACGGACAGCGCAGACCACCAGGATTACAGTGTAGTGCAGTCTAAGGAGGTGGCCAAAAGTGGGAGCATTGGAGTCGGTGTGACAGAATACAGCCCCTTGCCTCTTCCCTCGCTCCCCTCCTCCCTTCCCCTCCCATTGTTACCTGAGAGCAGCAACGTGATTAGTGTAGGATCCAAGAGAGCCAGTAGCAGTGCTGCACAGCAGGAGGGGGAGATGTGGAAGAAGGGAAGTTCGAAGAAGAAGAGACGGCTGAGCAACAAGGACAGGACTCCCAGGAATGGCAATGAGGAGGACAGGGAGGAAGGGCAGATGGTTCCAGTAGGAGATTCAGGTGAGCACGGTCTCATCTTCATTTGTGTGATGTGTTTATCTGTGATGTGGTACTGGTTTGGTATGTATTTCTTGCCTCTGAAATTCAGACTTTGTACCTATCAAGTCTGATGTGAGGTTCTCTGATGTCGGAGGCAACGAAGAGTCAATTCAGGTAGAGCAGATGCTCATTGTTCAAGCGAGTCTATTGAAGTAGTCAGGAGTGCTCACTCGCGCCTCTCTCTTCTGTGCGTCCCTTCACCCACATGTGTAGGAAGTTTGCAAGTTGCTTCTTCACCTACGCCATCCAGAGGTGTATTCTCATCTGGGTGTTTCTCCTCCTTGTGGGTTTCTCCTACATGGCCCTCCCGGATGTGGGAAGACGCTGGTTGCACATGCTATTGCAGGAGAGATGGACCTCCCGTTCTTCAAGTTGGCAGCAACTGAAGTTGTCACAGGCATTTCTGGGGAGTCAGAGGAAAAGATCAGGAAACTCTTTCAGAAGGCTAAAGTTAGTGTGTGCATGTGTGTACATACGTATGTGTGCATGTGTGTACATATGTGTGTGTGTGTGTGTGTGTGTGTGTGTGTGTGTGTGTGTGTGTGTGTGTGTGTGTGTGTGTGTGTGTGTGTGTGGGATACGTAGCCAGTTTCGGCTGTGGTAAATACAAGTACAAGTACAAGTGTGTGTGTGTGATATTGTTTTTTACTTGAATTACCCTCGGGAAAGCCAACTGAATTGTGCACATTTGGACAGTAGTTGTGTGTTGACTTTTTCCTTCATCTGTTCGCCATGCAGTCAGTGGCTCCAAGTTTGGTGTTTCTTGATGAGATTGATGCCATCTCTCCGAAGCGCGAGACCACTCAGCGTGAGATGGAACGAAGGATAGTGGCCCAGCTCCTGTCCTGCATGGACGGTAAGGGAAGGTTCAGGCATGCGGAGTCACTGAACCCTCATGATCAATGGTGTAGTTTTTCTCTGCTTATTCCAGTGTAACCATAGTGCAGTGAGAGCAGCTGTGTACGCACACACACACACGTGCAGCCTCACTTCCTTAATCCAGCAGGTGGGAGTGTACGTATCAGTTAGTGTATGTTATGTACGCAACCCTTGGAAATGGGTGCTTAAAGGAGCACAAGTGCTGTATACATCTCGCCTCGCTGCCTTTACAATAGATTTGCTTGTGCCTACGAATGCTATTGATTGATTGTGAATTCTTTTTGATGTTCAAAGACACAACTGTTGATAAATACCCACTAGTAGGACCGGTCGGTTCAACCCTAAGGAGTTTGTCAACTGCTGACAAGATCTTGTAATCAGTTGCCAGACTCCTTCGGGTTGAAACATCCTGCTAATGCGATGGGGTATCAACAGTTGTGTCTTTGCTCTTCAAATAATTCGCTATCAGTCCAACACAACTATGAGCGTCAATGCCAATGTTATTCTAGAGTACACTGTGTTTCAACTTGTGTGGTTGATAGTTGGGTAGCCATCCCTGTATTGTGACTTAATTATTACACAGCTGGCCGGCTATAGCAGTATGAACTATCCTCTGCTCACAGTAGTACTGCATGAGGCAATGATGATAGCTTTAGTGTGCTTTGCACTTGGTGCATTGGATGGTGTGTGTGTGTATGCGTGTGTGGTGTGTGGTGTGTGTGGTGTGTGTGTGTGTGTGTGTGTGTGTGTGTGTGTGTGTGTGTGTGTGTGTGTGTGTGTGTGTGTGTGTGTGTGTGTGTGTGTGTGTACGTGTCTGGGTATGCACATGTGTGTCTGTGTGTGTCTGCGTATCTGTGTGATCTGAGTGACAGACCATTAAATAATATATATAACTAGTGCACATACGTATCTTTACTATGTAATGTGTGTGTGTGTGGTGTGGTGTGGTGTGGTGTGGTGTGGTGTGTGTGTGGTGTGTGGTGTGGTGTGGTGTGGTGTGGTGTGTGTGTGGTGTGTGGTGTGTGGTGTGGTGTGTGTGTGTGGTGTGTGTGTGGTGTGTGGTGTGGTGTGTGTGGTGTGGTGTGTGTGGTGTGTGGTGTGGTGTGGTGTGTGTGGTGTGTGGTGTGTGGTGTGGTGTGTGTGTGTGTGGTGTGTGTGTGGTGTGTGGTGTGGTGTGTGTGGTGTGGTGTGTGTGTGTGGTGTGTGGTGTGGTGTGGTGTGTGGTGTGTGTGTGTGTGTGTGTGTGTGTGTGTGTGTGTGTGTGTGTGGTGTGTGGTGTGGTGTGGTGTGTGTGTGTGGTGTGTGGTGTGTGGTGTGGTGTGGTGTGGTGTGTGTGTGGTGTGTGGTGTGTGGTGTGGTGTGTGTGTGTGTGGTGTGTGTGTGGTGTGTGGTGTGGTGTGTGTGGTGTGGTGTGTGTGTGTGGTGTGTGGTGTGGTGTGGTGTGTGTGGTGTGTGGTGTGTGGTGTGGTGTGTGTGTGTGTGGTGTGTGTGTGGTGTGTGGTGTGGTGTGTGTGGTGTGGTGTGTGTGTGTGGTGTGATGTGTGTGGTGTGTGGTGTGTGTGTGTGTGTGTGTGTGTGTGTGTGTGTGTGTGTGTGTGTGTGTGTGTGTGTACGTGTCTGGGTATGCACATGTGTGTCTGTGTGTGTCTGCGTATCTGTGTGATCTGAGTGACAGACCATTAAATAATACTAATAGTACTTAGAATCATTATATTTGGTATCTACGACAATGTCAAATATTGCAAAGTAACATCATACAATGTACGTATGTGATATCTAGGATGTAGTCACAGTGGGTGTTCCAACCCTTGACTGACCATCTCTTCACTTGTTTTGCTTCACTGCTAGACCTGCACTCAAGTGCTGAGGAGGCCCGTGTTGTAGTCATTGGAGCTACAAACCGCCCCGATGCAATTGACCCAGCACTTCGCAGAGCAGGCCGGTTTGACAGAGAGATCAGTTTGGGAATTCCCAATCAGCAAGCCAGGGAGAGGTGTGTGTGTGTGCATGCATGCATGCATGCGGCCATGTGTACATTGTGGCTGTGTGTGCGGCAGCAACTCAGTGAACTACTGGGAAGGCTGTTCTGAATTGTACTTTAGAGCTGCTTTTATATTGAAACAATCGGGGAAAACACACTAGCCAATCACTTGAAGTAGATCCAAGACATTTCGGTCCAATTTAGGACCTTACATTAAGCACTTATAAAACTGATATAGCAGATTTTATACCCATAAAAGAGCAGGAACAAGGTGTGAAAAAATGTGTTGCTAGGAGATGACTGTGTGCATGATAATATTGCAGTGCATGAGGCAAGCCCAGTAAGTGAATGACTATATAAAAAAGAAAAGATGTAGCTAATGGAGTACAAAAGAACCTAAACATGCTGACATGCAATTTTTTTAGTTATCTGACAAGCTCAACACACCATTCATTTTCAGCTCTCTCATGAGAGCATGTTGCAGTGTGGGTGGGCAACAGGTTTGTAGGTGTCTCTTTTTCACTCTAAAACAATTCATGGGACTTTTGTCACAATTCACAAGCAGCAGATTGTGTAGTGTTGTTTAACCAAGCAGCCGGCTGGTTGGGGAACAGGCCAAGCTCCAGTGTTGCGGGTGTGGTGTGGCTGTAGGAGGGAAGCACTGAGGGGCTGAGTCAGCACTCCCCCCATGTGGCTGCCGAGCTGCTGACCGGTGCAGTGAATGCATGAACGTCTGACTACCCACCTTCCTACTTTGCTTTAATTGTGCACTTTGTTGCTTTCATGTGGTATTCTTGCTCCACCACCATGCCTAATGGCAACCAGTCCTCTGAGGGACTATTCTGGGGAGTTTCCCCAACTTAGTCCCTTGTTTAGTGTGATATTAAATTGTGTTGGAAACCTTTGGTATGCTGAGTATGTGAGTATGTGTGTTGGTGGAGGTAGGAGGCATGGCATGTGCTTGCGTAGACTGATAGTGACCCACTAATCTACATGCAGTCACATTCCACAAGTGAAGTTACTACCTAGTAATTACCGATATATAATGAAGGTGCCACACCTCTCTGTGTACCCTAATTAGGGCGATGTGGTTAGGTCTCAATGTTGTTAGGTCTGTCCAGCTGTATAATTGAGGGAAGCAGACCTAGCGGTGCCACACATCAGCACTAAAGCATGCAATGGTTATGGCGAGTCACCCTAACCATGTAATTGATGAATTAGTTACCGTGGTAACTGTTATCCGGGATCTTTTATTTCATTTCAGTTTTTGTACGTGGATACTATTCACGAAACACGATAAATTTGCATGTTAGAGGAATTTGACAATCCTCCTCTCTTCAGTGAATAGCAAGTGATTTTGCAATTTAGGGTAAATGGTCTTATTATACAATTACTGTTGAACCTCCCTATAAAGGACACTCTGAATAAGGGACACCTCTCTAATGAGGACACCGTCTGCAGTCCCCCCAACAACACACGTAGAGCTGTATACAAATCTACCTCTGAATAGGTACACCTATGTATACAGGACAGCCGGCTGGGTTCCAATGATGTCCAGTATAGAAAGGTTCCACTGTACAATTACTTTCCCACTTTGCCATGTCCTGTAGGCACCAGAGGACAGCCCTCTTTGTACTGCTATGTGTACTGGGCTCGTTCTGCTCTGAAGTGGTGATGCTAAGTCATGGCCCCGCCCTGTCTCGCTTCCTGGGCCCGCTGATCAGCTCATGTGTACATTTGCGACATCAAGAACCTTTAATAGTAACATGATGCAATGACTAAGGTAGTGGTGTAATGTTGTCTGTCACATGACTGCCTCACTTACACTGGGTGGCTTCCAGGTTGCAGAGGTGGTTTATATATACGTTAACTATCCATATATGGTCACAAAGAGCACTGGAAAGAAGCCATTAAAGCAAAGGAATGCTGAAGACTCCTACCTTTCTGCCTTTTTGGTGTTCAATCCTTCCTTCTGTGACTTCAAAAGATACCCTGAATGCCAATTCTCTTCGATTAAATTTGGAATGAAATGGGGAATGTGTGTATTGTGCATGAACAGACTACAGCATTTGATACTTAAGGTTATCGCATGATGACGTCATACATCAAAGGCTTGGGTGCGCAGGTAAACGGGTTACCAGCACTGCAGTAACCACGTAAGCGCCCCTCGCTTACTTGGTGGTAGGACCTGGTTCTCCTTGCTGCTGGAGGGCTTCGAACACGTGCGCTTAGCCATAGTGCGAGGAAGACAGCGAATAAAGACCGTGCAACTTCAGGCAAAAAGCTAAAAGCGGCCTAAAGGAAAAGTACCGCGCTTTCTTAGGGCGATTAAATTGCGATAAACCACTTACTACACGCTCTCAAATGGCGTATTGCGTACTTTACTGCACTCGCCCTCGGGCGCTTCGCGCCCTCGGGTCTCGTGCAGTAAACGCAATACGCCATTGACAGCGTGTAGTAACTAGTACTTACTTGTTGACAGTGAGTTTTGGTGTGAAAAGCCGTATAAATGCCAAGATGGGAGAACCGAGTGCGTGGTTGCCTGGGGAGGGGCACCCACTTACACTTTTCTCCCTTGAGCTGCCCTGCCAATTATGCACACATCTCTGAGCCCCAAATTTAGTTTTTCTCTAATGCAATCACTGTGGTTCACACTGTCTAGCCATGAATGTCCCCTGAGATGTGTAGTCATTCCCCCAAGGGTCACTTGATGACATAATACTCCTCCAGGGAGAAGCTATATACACCCTTTCCTGGATGCTAACCACACGCTTCCTTTTGGTGTTTTGGTAGTCAAGAGGTCTGCAGGTGTTGCCTAGGTAACTGAACTGGTGCTGATGGAGCTGGTAACCTGTCTGTTAGACCTGGCCTCCCCATGACTGGGCATTGTGCTGTGTGTGGTGATGTGAAGGGTGGCAGGGGGTACTTGGACAGGGGCTGCTTCACATACACAGGCAGGGTGGTAGGATTCTCGGCTAGGCAGTGGGAGGTGTTGGTGTATGCCACCTATGTTTGGCAGCTTAGGGCAGCATGTGTACTGTGTAGTGTGACCTAAGATGACAGTAATGCATTGATATGTGTGTGTATGTGTACTACGTGTTGCGTGCATACGTACACTGAACATGTACAGTTGTGTGCTGTTGTACCACAAGTGAAGTAGTCTACCTTGCT
>OX465045.1:5197180-5207180 GCA_949841015.1 Aplysina aerophoba
CGGTATAGTTAGTTATTTTCGGTATTTACACTACCGAATAGTTAAATATGAACAGACTAGGGATATCGAAAAACCGACTTTTTCGGTATTAATCGGTAGTGCTGCAGCTGTAACTAGTATTTTATTGAATTTAGCTGTGTAACTCTGCAACAGCACACATATACTAGTCCCAGCAAGAATTAAGCTCTGTCTAGTAGTTAGCTACGCGGCATTTGAAGCGTGTGCGAGTCATTCACTTTTATTTCTTCCAGAAGTGCCACGCATCATCTTTGGAATGGACATTTTTCGACGTGGCACAGCTCCCAAGTGCCCACTGAGATCCCGTCGGCTCGGTGGAGAAGTCGATCTCACATATCCGTGCGTCCGCTGTTAAGTCAGCCATGTTCCTCACGAGTACGCGAATACGGATTAGACAACACAAAGTATCCGGAGGTAATCAAACCTTTTCGCGCGATTTTTGAGCGATGGCGGAAAAAGGGATCGTCGGAAAGAACAACGCGGTCGCCTGTTTGGGACCGCTTTGGATTTAAGGCAGCAGAGGATGGAAAGGCTGTGGAGGATGGGAAGCCTATATGCCTCCATTGTAAGCGTAGTGTTGCAGCTCGTTGGGGTAACACAAATGTAACAAAACACATAATGCACAAATAAGACAGTGATGGATTGCAAATTAGTGCTATTAGTCGGTATTTAGTAATACCGAGGTATTGTAATGACTAGTTAGTCGGTATTGAAAAAAATGAATACCGCCCACCCTTACTCATACATACGATGCGTAACAGGTGAACGTGCAACTCTGTTTGAGTGTACACAGGAAGTGGTAACTAGGAAGTAGTAACCAGGAAGTGGAACACAGGAAGTGATGTACAGGAAGTTGTACACAGGAAGTGGTAATCAGCACAGATTCCTGCACAGGAAACTGACAATGTTGGTCCACATCCACTCTTGACTATTTTAATTTAATGAGAAGTTGTTGGCATAACATTTGTGCTTGGTTTAACTTTGCACTGACTAATCTGTTTCATGTACAGTTAGTGTACTGGTTTGGACTAACTCATTTCAGATTCGTTTCTCCCGATGCCTGTGCACACACAATTGAAAGGAGTAAGTGGCCATTCGGGGACTCTTGGGGAGCTGTATGCTGCAGTGTGTGTGTGTGTGTGTGTGTGTGTGTGTGTGTGTGTGTGTGTGTGTGTGTGTGTGTGTGTGTGTGTGCGTGACATTGTGTGTGTGATGTGTGTGTGTGTGTGTGTGTGTGTGTGTGTGTGTGTGTGTGTGTGTGTGTGTGTGTGTGTCATCACCAGTGTAGTTACTTTCCTAGGGACTAAATCGTTTAAGGGTCAGACGCAGCTGTGCACTTGCACAAATGTACGACACACGTGCCATCAACACAGTTAGAAGACAGCTACTCTCAGAGGACTCAGAGGCCTTGAAAGTTGACATGCAGCACTTGCTCCTCCCAGGACAAACCGATAAAACCATGGCAACAATCTCCACTGTTACTGTATATCACTTATGAGCCACCCTAAAGACACATTGTCCACAGTGTCAGAAGCCATTGAATAGACAGGCTTTTCGAAATTACAACTCACTTGTGTCATGATGAATCAGCAGCGATCAATCCAATAAGGCTATCTACTGCTGAATGTAGTGGCATGCACATGTATTCAGTGTTCATTACTGTAGTGCAGTGTGAGCTGTGTGGCACCTGGTGTAGGAAGAGTGCCACAAATAGTTGTCACTTAGGTGTAGGGCTTTGAAGAAGCCCAACAGTGTGAATATGCGGTGTGGCACCTTAGCCTCCAATGACACGCCCCTGTCACACCCACAAGTTGCATGCTTCAATACACAGTTACCAAATGACACTCAGTGCTGCATGTATGGACTTCCTGCTTTGCAAACTCACTTATTCCAGTCACCTAGTCACAGTAGGTGTATACCCTGTGTACACAGGTGGGTGCACACACACACACACACACACACACACACACACACACACACACACACACACACACACACACACACACACACACACACACACACACACAAACACACACACACACCACACACACACACCACACACACGCCACACACCATGTGCACACACACACACACCATGCACGCACACACACACACCACACACCACGCACGCACACACACACCACACACCATGTACACACACCACGCACGCACGCACACGGACTGTACGCACACATAGTGCACAAATGTTTTTTTTTCTGGACATCCAGTGATTGCCCCTAGTAAAGCCACACCTGTCTGCGTTGTTAATCTAATGAGGACCTCCAGTCGCATCAATCTCTGACTGAGTCATAGATTGGTGCCAGATTAAGAGACACCGAATATGGCACGTGAATTAGCTGTGGAATTTTGAATTACACTGAAGGTAGGGTAGTCTGGGGTAGTCTGTGGCTGCAGTTGTATCCATGGCAACCCTTACGTTCATTGTGTGAGGCATCAAATTGTAAATTTGTAGCTGAGATGTTGACTGCCTTTAATGACTATACAGAGTGATGTCTAGGTGGGGTCGGCAGTCGTTGTGGTGTGTATACAGTATATATCACTCTCACTGTCTCTGTGTGGTGTGGTGTGGTGTGCGTGCGTGCATGCGTGCATTAATGTGTGTGTGTGTGTGTGTGTGTGTGTGTGTGTGTGTGTGTGTGTGTGTGTGTGTGTGTGTGTGTGTGTGTGTGTGTGTGTGTGTGTGTGTGTGTGTGTGTGTGTGTGTGTGTGTGTGTGACATTGTGTGTGTGTGTGTGTGTGTGCGTGTGTGTGTGTGACACATGTCACCTTGTGTGTTGGATGTTACAGGTTGCTTGTGTTTGCACAAGCACTGCGTGCCAAGGTGTAGGTGTTACTCTGTATGGGTGGGTGTTCTGGTTCATCTCTCAGGTGTGCTCTGTGAAGTTAAAAGAGAAGGCTAATGATGCTTGTAATGCCATTAGTTTGCTGGGTGATATGCACGGTGTCGTAATGTGTGTGTGTGCTAGTGGTGCTGTGTGTATGCCGTAGTGTTTCTCCTGGAACAGATGTGATATTTCTGAGTGAGTGATACTGAGGCTGGACAGTTGTTGTGCTGGCTTATCGGGGATGAAGTGAGCTGTTAGTGGAGTGACTAGTCTGTGCCTGTGGTGGCTTCCTGACGATAGAAAATTGTATGGGTCAGTTTTTATGTGTGTGTGCTGTGCGAGTGTGTGTTGTGTTGAGTGTGTGTGCGTGTGTGTGTGTGTGCATCCGTGTGTGCATGTGTGCCCGCTACGTGAAGTGGTGTGTCTGGTCTGTGAACTTTGCTGGCTCCATCCCTACTAACTGCATACCAAACATTGCAGGTATATTTCTATTTATCTGTAAGGATAATCTTGTAGCAGTAGACATGTTGTTATCACCAGATTCTGTAAATTCTATTACCTTATCTTCTAAGGTGTACACTACAGCCAGCTAGCATAACTACTGTTTGCTGAATACAATTATGGGCGGGTTGCTGAGTTCTTAGGTAGATAAAACCTGAACTCATGGCTGTGTGATTGCAAGTTTGTTGTGTTAGCTACAGGGTGTGAATGGGATTAGTACACCTTGCCCCTAGCTGACTCTGCCAGTCTTCTCAGTAACACACTCCCATCCCAAGGGCTTCTGTGGGAGGTGGTTTGGTTGGAGTTGCTGCTACCTGCAGATGAAGCACAAAAATCACCACTGTCAACATTCGGAACTTTTGTGTCTTCTTTCCGGGTCGTCTTAGTGACTGTTTCTACAGGACCTGTTTACCCGTTCTTGTCGCGTATAGGCTCAGCAGTATTCACGTTGAGATCAACTTGTGAATGGGTGCACTGTCAGCTTGCTTTCCTCCACACCATTCAAGCATCAAGCATGAATGCTTCTGTATGTGTGTGTGTATGCGTCAGTTACGCAGACCGTACACATTTGCTTTCTTCCACCAGCTCATTAGCACTAATTGATACGTTTACACTAGGCAAAGTAGTTTGACTCGTCCTTTGGTGTAAGGTACAATTGACTCTGCTCCACACCCCACAGGTTGTAGCCCTATTGGTGTATGTAGAACGTGGGAAGGGTATACAGTGTGTATAAATTGTGATGAATTGTGTGTTGCCATGTTTGTTAAGTGGTGGCTGATGTGTTAGTGGATGTGGTTGTGTTTGGTAATTTGATGTGGTCATTGGAGTGTTGGGTATGTGGTTTGAATGATGGGTGTTCTCCCACTAAAGTCCTGAATGTCCAACCTGTCCAAGCTGATTAACCCACTGTTAGAAGAAGGCACCAGCCCGCAAAATAGCCCAGCAGAATCTGCACACTTCCAGATACCGAAGGAGATACAGTATGTGACCTAAATCATCTTGTACACCTGTTCAACTCTCAATTGGCCTATATACGGTGTGCTGGTAATCAGTGTTGCAGGCATTGTGTTGTTGCCCTGGGCAATCACCTCGTGTGTTGTGTGTCTGAGCTGCTTAGGGCGGGTTTTGTTTTGGGGTTGTGGGATGAACCGGGTGCATGTGTTGGGGTGATGAACCATGCATGTCTTAGTCTCGGCACATAGTGGTGATTATCAGTGAGTCACATCTGCCTTTGTGTAGGAGAGGTGGAGAGAGGGGCTTTGTTTATGGAGGTTTGTCTGATTGGTCTTGAGTACAGGTCTGTGGTGGTGTGGGGTGCTTGCTGCAGCTGTTGGCAAGTGTGGATGCATTATGGCAAATTTGTCTTTGAATATCAGCCTGTTCACGTCACACCTACACACAACACACACAGGTACAAACACACATGTCGACACACGCATGGCACACACACAATACAGCACACACACACACACACACACACACACACACACACACACACACACACACACACACACACACACACACACGCACACACACACACACACACACACACACACACACATCACACACCACACACACACATCACACACCACACACACACACACACACAACACACACACACACACACACACACACACCACACACACACACACACACACACAATACAGCCTTCACACAACATACAACACTTTCTGCCAACATACTGTATGTCACTGGCAGGGAGGGTAGTATGTGTGTAATATATTGTTTCCAAGATTTATAAACAGGTTGTTTACTGCAGCATAGGGGCCAGCGCCCTGACCACATTATGTGGTTCAGCTGGCAGCTCCTGACTGAAAATCAATTGCTAATGTTGGCTAGCCTCATCCACAGTTCAGGTGAATCCGATTACCTTTGCCACAGGCTGGTGTGTATGTGTACCTGGTTAGATCATGCACCAGTGCACTTGTATGGCTGAGGTCATCAAAACATTCCCTAAATGGGTGACCAGAAGGTGTAATAGAATTTATGGACAGAGGGTGTGGTAAATGTAGGGCTTCCTTGCCCCACTGTCCCATGGTGGGGCATTGTGTTATGTTATAATCCTCCTGCGCTGCAGGGTTACCCTAGTTGGTCGTGTTTGTGTGTCTGGTTTGATTTTTCTATACAGTAACAAATCGGCCAAGAAGACCTACAGATTGCCTCAGCCCAGCAAAAATTATATTATTGTGTTTTTTTTCATAAAACATTCTCTTTGTAAAGCTACAGAATTTGACTCGAAGGTGCTAGTGCAGCTTTCAGCGATTTTGTTTGCCATAGCTAGCGCACAAACGTATTTAATCAAGTGATGCTGCTCTCGACCACGTGGTGTTTCAGTTTCCGGCTTTGCCATTGTGTTTGAGCATCGCAATATAGCGCAAACGTGTACGTATCTCAATCACTGTCATCATCATGGGTAAAGGAGTCTGCCCATTTTTGTGTTTATTATGCACTGCTGCATTGATTAATTGTTACCCACCATCACTGTCTGTTTTAATGTATTTGATGGTGTAAGTCTTTAAGCATTGGTGCTGACAACATTCCAAATCCTGATAGCTCTGACCTCACTGCTGAGTGTGTTAAGCACTACTAATGCTTCCCTCTATCAACAGGACATTGCCCATGCCCTGGTACAAATGGGGTTAATCCTCATGTGACTGATTGCCACTGAGCAGCTGACGTTGCAGTCAGTGCTACATGATTATTATGGTCTTTCCTTGTACTGTGAAGGAGGAACAGTGGGTACTGCATTTTAGCTGGAGGGTAGAATACATCTTGTGGTTGTGATGAAGTCTTAGGAAGCCTGTTAGCTTGTTGCAACAAGTGTTGAATGCTTGGTTGTGTTAAGCTATCTTATGTTTCGCTGTGTCCTTGAATGTTTTATGAAGGGAGGTTTTACTCTGTTACTTATTGTGAATTTAACCAGATGTCTGCAAATGGCTGTACCTTGGCTATGAGTGTGTACGCGATGTCACAATCATAGGTATGAATTGACCTGTGTATAGAGCACCTCATTGACTAGCTCATCCCCACGTACGTACGTAGCCATCCATCTCATGCTAGAGGGATTCTGCAAAATGACTACATATGCATTGTACTGACCTCCAGTGCATACCCTTGTGTCAAAGCACTGATACGTTTCACGTACCCATTTCACATGGTTTCTAGTCACTCTTACATACATACTTGTTTCTTGATTTACGTACAAGCTGTACAGAATGCAATTTAGACATAGTGTTCCTTGCAGGTAGAGTGTACGCACACACACTTGTGGAACTGTAGAACTTTGTTACATGTATGTTATGCGCTTGGAGAATAACACTGAATATTTGCTGAATGTGTCGCTGCTGTGAACAGAGAGCTGGTGATGCTGGTACAGGGTTGTGCAAAATGGTTGTCGCGAGTGTCATTCGACTCATGACCTACGTACGTACGTACGTACCTTTGACCTTCAACCTCACTTTAGGTAACTTGTATTGTTTTGCTAATTGCCTAAAGTGTGTTCAAAGTTCAGAGTTGAGTTGCGAGTCAAATGACATTAGAGACATCCATTTTGCAAAATCCTGTACAGTAACGTACTCTAACTTGTTCTGCCTGTTGAGTGTTAGCTACATTGGTTTCCATTGTCTGTGTGTGTTTGTGGTGTACTTTCAGTTTCTTTGGCAATCAGAGTGGCAGTCGTTTCCCACACTGTCTGTTTGTATCCTTGTGCGCCCTTTGACCTTGCTATTGGGAGCTGGGGTGTGGGACCAGGAAGCATGAAATTGATTTGAGGTGGAGTGTGTGACTCAAGAGAGGGCTGTAAACACAGGGTGCTAGCTGATCTGACAGGGTCACCCTTGAACAAATATGACCCTATTACAAGCAAAGTCCAGGACAATCAAAAGATATCAGTTCACACAGTGTCTCCTCTTACCCTGTAAGGACTTGGGGGATGATCCTCTTCTGCTCTCATCTCATGTGACCATTCACTTATGGTGTTATAACTAGGCATACGGGTAGCGCATAAGACATGCCTTGCGTGTATGCATGCATGTGAGTTAGGAAACATGTTAAGCTCAGCAATAATAGCTAGCATGATGTATAAGTAACAGAATACATGGATATGAAGAGAAAATATGAGTTTAATACATGCATGAAAGCAGACATAGAGGATGCAGCTGTACTTTAATGTGTTTATGTGTTCCAATAAACACTTGCGGGGTCTCTGACAAATGGTGTCACACCTGGTAAGAGCGGAGGTTCTGCAACTGCGCTGCGAGTTCTTCAGTACTCTCCATGGTGTTTCTTCCGGAGACGGTCTGCAGCCAGACGACCAGCACTCTGCTGTTCAGGGGTGCAATTGTGCAGTGGCCAGCTGTGCAGCGTCCATATCCTCCGCAGATTTACACAGCCCTCCATCTTCATTACAAATGCTGGATACCTTCTGGTCGTGCAAAAAATATCCGTGCAAGGGCCAACGAGACAATCAGGCTCACGAATCAGCAGCGCCCGCTTAGGGAAGGTGTGGCCATCATGGCTTGTGCAACTGCAGGACCAGCTTGCACAAGATGTGGACATAGATATATCGGTAGATATATATAATATACATAAATACATAGCGAAATCTAGAATGGAATGCAATCATTGGCCTTACTTGTGCTGCTGACTCATCCCTCAGCAATAATGTATGTAGTAGGTGTTGATCTGACTCTACAACTCCCTAGTGGGCATCCATGAATATGTGTAGGAATGTGAAGCCGTGAATATGATTATACTGTGCACCTGACTATTCCCCCTCTTTGGTGCAGTTGTCGGTTTATAAAAATATTATTGCTATATGCTGCATAATTATTATTGTTACCTGTGCATGTCCATGCCCTATATACCCAGTGTATGTGTTATTATTGCATATCAATATAAAGCCAGTACTAAATACACACCCATGCATTCACACACTATTCATACAACTGTTTCTTGTGATGGAGTGTGGGTGCATGGAGGATTGTAACACATTTGTTGTGACATAGTTCCTCCGTATTAGTAAATACGTATGCCTCTGTTCAAAGTGTGCCGGCAGCAACCTGGTGTGTGTGTGCTTATGTTCACACTGATGTGGCTATTGTTAACTGATTATGGTTGTATGCACTTAAACCGGTTTGACGTAAGTGAGTTAAGACCTCCCAATAGCGATGGTCACCAATAGTGTCAACCTCTTTGGAAGGGGCTTCAGTATATACTGGGCCATTGCTAGTAGGCAAACTTGACAATGGATGTGGTTTGAGTCCTGCCGGTGTTCAACCTGCTGAGTATTGCGTCAGGTGTAAGGACAAGGTCTGTGAATGTAGTACCTCTTGTTGTTGATGAATGTTACGGCAGTGTTGTTTATACAGCTGCTGCAATATGTCACCTTGCTCCTGTTCTGAACATGTCACCCCCGCAAAGCACTGGTACCAAGCATAGTCCATAATATACTGCACAGTGAACACTCTATCGATCATCATGACATGAGGTCAGTTAACAACATGTGGTGATTGTTCTGTGATGTTGATTGACGTGCAGGCAATTGCTAACGAGTCGGGGATCAACTTCATTTCAGTGAAAGGACCCGAACTGCTTAATATGGTATGTACATTCCCTGTATTAGTAATACGTACATTGTTATGTACGTACAGTACAATACCAAACTACAGCTACATTTACCCGCCTACATACATACATACATACGTACATACATACATACATATATACATACATACATACATACATACATACATACATACATACATACATACACATACATACATACATATGTACGTACATACATACATACATACATACATACATACATACATACATACACATACATACATACATATGTACGTACATACATACATACATACATACATACATACATACATACATACATACATACATACATACATACGTACATATGTACGTACATACATACATACATACATACATACATACATACATACATACATACATACATACATGAATTATATATGTAACTGTGTAGTTATCCAAGCACCTTGCACTGTATATATCTTCATGGAGTGGTGAGGGAGCTGAATATGTGGGAATGCTGATGCCTAGAGATGGATTGCAGTGGCACAGACTAATCTGCTTTTGGATGGTACAGTAATTTAGCACCGGCAGTGGGTCACTGAGCATGACCCTTACCCTAATTGACCCCAAGACCTTGGGTGTAAGCCGATGCAGGCATGAAGTCATCTTAGTGTACTGTTTGATTGCTGTAATTTTCTACTTTGTACGTAGTATGTTGGTGAGAGTGAGCGTGCAGTACGGCAGGTGTTCCAGCGAGCGAGAAACTCCATGCCCTGTGTCATCTTTTTTGACGAACTGGACTCATTGTGCCCAAGACGCTCAGAAACTGCTGATGTGAGGTGTGGGCAATGGAGGGCAGAATGCATGCATGAGACACCTGCATGTGCTTGTGTGCTGCATGCCATCATGGTGAGGGGAGTGACTGACTCTCCCCTCTCTGATGTCCAACCTCACTCATCCAAAGCCCTTTGATGAGTGCAACCTCTCACCGCACACCAATGGGTCATTTGGTGGATTGACTGTGTCGACATCTGCATACAGTGCTGCTG
>OX465045.1:5212180-5214680 GCA_949841015.1 Aplysina aerophoba
GCCCTCTGTAATGGTGGTGACCTTATAATAATATTCATAGCGCCTTGTAAGGTGTGATCTACCTGGGGCTTGAGGTTTGTGTTATTACTGTTGGTTTACACAAGAACTCCCTGTGTGAACCCAGAATTTGCTGAGTGCGCATTCTGATTTGCCACCACAAATAATTATCTTTTCCACAGGATGCTGCCTTCTATAAGGAGATGAAAGTCAAATATACTTAGTTAAAATGATGCCAAACCCCAACATGTCTGCTCCAAAGTGCGTGTCTGTGCATGTTATGGTGACAAAAGTCTCAATAGTGTAATCTGGAGTAATGTAAAGATTGACTAGATCTCTGTGTTGCTATCCACCGCTTGTTCACTGTGCCTGTTTTGGCCCAAGTCGATCAGTGCACACTTCATATGCAAGTGTATGAGTGGACCTGTGTCCTACCAAGATCATAAGATGCAACACGGATACAGCATGTCTGCTTCATATGTGTGACACACAAAGGGAATCACTATATATTATGGTTATATTAACACAGTTCTAAATATATATGATGTATGCACCTTGGTACTGTAATATTTTATGCTGCTTGGGGTCTATTCTATAATTAATTTTTAGTGTGTGGCTATACAGAATAATTGATATATATTGCAACTTGCACTGTATACAGCTAGCCTGCACATGTTATACAGCAGTGCATCTGGTTTCATTGCAGCATGGACTATAGTATACATAACACAAGCAATATAAAATTATCATGGATCTGGAGTCTTTGTCGTATAGGAGCCATGCATTTTGCATGGTCAAAAATGACTTAATGTTTCAGTGACTGTGTGTCCCTGCACATGTGTACATGCACCCATATGCAAGCAGGATGTGCAGCTAGCATAGTGCACCCACACAACTGACAAGTGGACTGAGCCATATAGGCCTGTATTCCTATGGCATTCATGTATGTACGTAGCTAGGATTCCAGTACACAGCTCCTTGCGCATGCCCAATTTAAATACCTAACTCTGGGACATGCAAACAACTATGCCGTGTACGTCATCAGGTGCTTCACTCCAATCTTATTGTCCACTGAAATCACTCACAGCCAATACGATTTATATGTACACCTTCGCACATCTTACTATTACAATAAACGCTTATTATATTCAGAGACACTCTGCCTTCATGCCTCGTAAGCTAATCAAGTGATGTTCAAGGGCAATATAAGATTGATTCAAGGAGGGGAAGGCAAGAATTGCCAGCGGAACATTTCCATGAAAATACACACAAATATAAAAGTGCCAAAAGAAAGCACACTAAATCTTGTCATGAGATAAAATAGTGGAATAATATGATACATACAACAACGTAAAATGTAACCCGTTGCACGGTTTACATGATAAATAAGATGGGTGATATATTCGAAACAAAAGTTTTTTGAGTAAACAATAGAATAAATAAACACACAATGCAGATAAACTTTGTGATTCTAAATTGAAATGATTCAGTGTTTGATGCACTACCACACAATGCACCCACACAGAGAGAAAGGTACCTGGATCAGCTAATGTGAAGTGCAACACACACTACCATATAAACTGCACAAATCCGAGGAATGGACCCATTACATAGCTATGGCCGGGACAGCTCCGTACAGCGAATACATATTCAGGAAATGCGAGGAGACAGCGTCGTCCAGAGAGTTTGCCGATCCCAGAGACCACGCAGAGCCGAACCTCTCAGGCGCCTGCACAGGGGGTTGGTCAGGCACTTCGAATACAAATGCATGTTGTTCGTTCCACACTTCTTCCTTCGTAGGACTTCCGGCAACGCTTTCCCCCTTGGTGCTGTGGAAGTCAAAGACACTGTCGTCATCCACGACGATTCTGTCTACCACTGTGTTTCCCACGCGTGAAGGAGACGCCATCATAGCATCTGAAAAGGGACTTGGCGGAGGCGAGGAGTCGGCGCCCCACATTGTTGCTCCTGCAATGTTGCCGTTCCTCCTCCGATCTCTGGTCTGAACGTCGTTCAACATCTGATTGCTCTCCACCGTCCTTCGTTCTTCGGGCTTGTGCACAAAGTGGCAGCGTGGGCCGTACGGGCAGTACCCGGTGGAGTGGAAGGTTCTACAGAGCTCCGTCTTGTACTTAGGATGTCTTGGCAACGCCCGAAGTTCGTGCGTCCCGTGGGCGAATTGGCACTTGTCACCATACTTGCAGGTTCCACTGTCCTGGTAGGCTCGACAAAGCTCCGTCTTGTACCTGCTACTGTTGATCACCGCTCCATTGGGTCTCTTCTCAGTGGCGTCCTTTCGGTTGATCTTGACTGGGTCGCTTGCGGTCTTGAAGATTGGCGCATGCTGCTTTTGTGGGCAAGATGTGCCGGTTGAAAATGAACGGGGTCTCGGCTGACTCATTCTGAACCTAGCCTTCGATTTGCTCTGGAACGCCTGTTGCAAGTCCTTTTCCACACGGAGGCGCCGTATACCTGGCAGCCCCTTTATACGCCCAACACTCCG
>OX465045.1:5219680-5247180 GCA_949841015.1 Aplysina aerophoba
GGTGTGAGGTAACAAGAAAATCCTTTGTCAGCCCACATGCAGCTGCTCTTGGTTTTCTTCAAAGCTGATCACTCTTATCTGTTTTCTGTAATCTTGTGACCTCATAAGCACAATCGACACAGGCTAGCATACACACACTGCACACATGGTTATCTACGTAGGTACATATGTATATGTACCTGATGCATGCATGGCTGATGGTAGTAAAATGCACCCTGTGGATGGATAGATGCTGTATGTGTGTACGTTGAGTGTGTACTGCATATGTGGAGGGTGCGCTGTGTATGTTGAGGGTGCGCTGTGTATGTTGAGGGTGCGCTGTGTATGTTGAGGGTGCGCTGTGTATATGTGGAGGGTGCGCTGTGTATGTTGAGGGTGCACTGTGTATGTTGAGGGTGTGCTGTGTATGTTGAGGGTGCACTGTGTATGTTGAGGGTGCACTGTGTATGTTGAGGGTGCACTGTGTATGTTGAGGGTGCGCTGTGTATGTTGAGGGTGCACTGTGTATGTTGAGGGTGTGCTGTGTATGTTGAGGGTGTGCTGTGTATGTTGAGGGTGCGCTGTGTATGTTGAGGGTGCGCTGTGTATATGTTGAGGGTGTACTGTTTAAGTTGATGGCCGGTGTTGTGTATGTACGTACGTATGTGCAGGTACCTACACACAAGTGGCACAGATGTCAATGGCAAGTTTAATCTTAACAATACTGTCAATACTCATTCTTCATTTGTGACGTACACTTTTCCTATGGGCAGGAATGTCCAGTCAGTGATATGTTTCATGTATAGCACAGAGGACTCACTGTGGGGTCATGAACGGCCCAGATACGGCACCCTGCATTATCTTGCATGCTCGAGAGCTGCGATTGGCACTGTTGATACTCGTCTATAGTGTTTGTGCCTTAACTGAAAGTACAGTTGCGAATGTTGTACAAGTGTTTGTCTCGGGCTGCCTGGATTACAATATTGTGACTTTTATTGTTGTACATGACCACAGTTGGTTAGCATGTGTGTGCTTGTACATCCTTGAAGGAACACACCAGTAGACACCCATAAATGTGTTAGCAAGTTGTAGCCATGTGACAGCACTGCACTGCATGGATTGTGTCAAGTGCTGACAAAGTGTACATGCGGTCAGCAGCTTGTCAGCTTGTCCTACATAAATAGGTGTGTATGGGGTGAACCTATAACAAGATTAAGTGTACACACAGCGGATTTAGCACTTTTTGCATAGGTAAGTCTGAAAGGGTTAGATGAATGGGTAAGATGTGTGCATGGGTGTGTACTAGCTTCAGTCATCACTGCAGCAACTGCAGATATTGGTATACAAAGTAGTGAGATATAGACTGTACTGTTAAGAAACAAAGTCTGCAGAAGAGGGTTCTTGAAAGTTTCAACTTGCTGATGATATCCAAGGTGATGGAGTCTCTTTAAAATTCTCTGCTTCTTAACGCTCCTTAATCTGAAAGGATTGTCCCGGCATCAAATGAAGAACCTGTTCAGACCTGTATAGACGTTTTGGCGATCTGGTTGAGTGAACAAATGCCACTCACAGCTAGGCATAGATGTATGAGATTACGTTCCTCTTAGGGTTGGTTGCAAAACGAAAGATTTAGGCACTTCATGTGATTGTCACTTTGGTCACTGAAACCAAAGTAGGTTTCGATGTTTGAGCAATAAGCAATTCCATTGGCCCACCGACTCTCACATACATTCCCAAATTCCCAAACTTTAACGCCAAAGTATACATATGTATAAAGTTGCAGGGTGTGAACATGTGAGTCATATATGAGTACAGACAGTGAGGAAAATGGCAGTAAATACACAATTTTTATATATTTAGTTTAAGGTAGCACATGAGGAAGCATAAAGGGCCATGTGCTATAGCAAGTGAAGGTAATTGTATGTGTGGCCATTTATTGAAACTTGTTCCAGTCCTCTTCATATAATAGTGATTTGCATGTTATTCAGATTATACCTGGTGGCCAACTTAAAATGGCTGTTAACTCTCAACCACCAGCATGTGTAGGTAAATTGAATGCACTAAAATTATTTATGTGCAAGTGCAACTGCTGCAGTGATCTGCAGTAATCAATGAAATAATCAAGTAGTGCCCCATTATATATGCTTTGCTGTAACTCATAGCATCAGGTCTTAGTTATATATTCATATATTATTAATGAGCCACATTTCCAACAACACTAGGGCCAGAACTGCGCCATGAGGCATAACACAACAAAAACAGACATTAATCAATATTATTCAGTTCAGCACAAGCAGCTTCATCAGTGAAAACGAGCAGTCCACATCTTCATAACACGCTTCATTACTGACAGATACTGCATGGCATCTCTTGTCTATATAACAAGCACTAAGTAATCATCATCAAACAAACTGTCAAAATCAGTGACAAACGTGTCTCATGGACATTGGCATGGAACCAATTAGCTTGCAAGGTTTATTAGGAGGGTGGAAACCTAAAATTCAGAAGGTTTCTGCGTGGCTAGGTAGCTGCATCATGTAAATTCGGGAGAAACTCCTGGGGAAGTTTTAGGGTAGTGAGGTTTCCGCCATAGTGTGAATACCTAGCATGGGCACAACAGTACACCAACATAATTGTATTATTATGCATGCTATTTGGCTCGTTTTGAACCTGAATTGCTATTGAGCAAACATATAAAGCAAAAAAGGAAAATGAGCGAAACAGTTTGGTCATGAGGTCTTCACCAGTTAGAACAACACTCTGGCTACAAAAGTTAAAAACTTCTGAAGGATATGCTTGCTAAGTACATAAACAGCACAGTATGGTTATACCATAGCAACACACGTCATTGCATAGAATCTGTAGAAATGCTTAACTCAAACCACCAGTCATATTGGCAATCATACAGCGTGCGAATACATCAACAGTGGACATGCACACATGCGCCTTGGATCTCTAATTAGCATTATTTCGCTCAACTGATTTCATATCCTTGTGCCAGAAAAGTGCACTAGTAGAAGCCGCTCAGATGTGGCTCTACCACAGCCGAGCAGCTTCTAGCTGTATACTTATACAGAACATAACCGTGACTGACCTTCGAATGCAGGTTCTTAGATCTTTGAGCGCGGCCGGAGGGATCTCGGAGTTGTGCAATACGTTTTACGTCATTTAGGATCATTAAAATGGCCGATGAGTGAGGCGTGTTTATGTTTTTCCAGAAAGCGACGCACTACCTGTGTTGGAGTACACCTGAGGAATATCTGAGATAAATGGTCATTTGGGTGCTATGTGCTTTCGTTTCACTACGACATGGCTGGAATTTTGCGCCCAACATGTTCGCTCTCCGACTTTTACCAATACTTCGCGGAGATACCAAACCACTCGGAATTGAGACGCTGCACCACCAAGGGACAGGTGAGATGCTCTGTAGACACGGAAGGTCTGATGCATCGCGTCAATTCTCCTTACAGAACCATAGTCGACAAGGTCTGACCGTGTATGCGCACCATCACGCCCAGCATAGGATTTCATCAGGCCTGGCGTATTCTGCCCCATATTACTTCGTAACACCACAGGCATACACCATCTTGTATGCGTTCAGATTTGTTTGATGGATTAGCAGTCATGTGTCAGAATGATAGATTAGCTAAAGGGTATATCATGAATGGACATATATGGTCATATTCCTGACTGTGCTGACATTGTCTTCTCCTGCTAGTAAGGGCAGAATGTGATCGATCACATGTTACAGTATTGCAACTCCGTGGTCTTGTGAGCTTTCCAACAACATGTGCAGATGCAAAGCCACATTTGGTACGGAGTCACAAGATGTATCGCAGTGTGTAAGATGTGGCAACCTCCTCTTCTGGTCCATATTGTGTGGATGTTTGTTAGGCTGTGTAATGTTTGTACATACATGTCCATTAGATGTGTATGAAGTATTAATTGTATATGGGCATTCCCATTCCCAGTGTATACAGTAAACTCTGTCACACCACACAGCCATATATGGTGGTGTCAGTCAGCCTGAGTCAACTTTGCTGTTTTCTGGATGTTGGGCATTAGTCCACTCAATGGGCAGCACATAAGTATGTATTCTTAACGCAGTTTATACGTTGTGGTCTTCGCTAGACTGTCATTGGCTATTGTGCGTCGCACCAGAGTGGAGTGGGTGCATTCACTTGAGTGGTTAGGGAGTGCTGAAAATGGAGAGATGAATGTGGCTACCGTGTACAACTGGTTTATGCATGTGCGATTGTCTCTTGTTTGTTACAGTCAGTTCCTACATTCATATGTCTGTATGTACACCATTGCACATGGCACAAGACATTGTGATCTACTGTATTCTAGTGTATTAGGCCACTGTGAGCATGATGAGTTGGTAGGGACCTTACCTTCTGTTAGTGCACTGTGTTTCTAGTCCCGTTTGCACACTTTACACACTGCGATCACTCACGTAATTACAGTACTATAATTACGTGAGTGATTGCAGAGTGTGCAGTGTGCGAACGGGACTACGTAGAAACCCTAAAACGATTGTATCTCATGGTTTAGATTAAATGGTGGTTCACTTGTGTACGGGTTATCTTAATCAAGAGTTGGCAGCTGGTCAGACTGTACAGCTGCTTGTTCGATTGGCTGATTGGTTGTAATAGATGCCCTGTATAATCCATTTGCCCCCGTGGGCTAGGTCCGTGAGGCATGTACTTGCGTGCGGGTGAGGTGTTTGCAACAAATCCACGTGTTAATGCGAACCAGAAAGTGAAGATGTTATCTGTGTGCACTTTGTTTGTGGTCTGTTGCTAAGGGCTTACCAATGTTTACTTCTGTACATGATGGTTTAAGGCGGTGTGCTTATGTATGTAGCATGTTTGTGCCTGGCTACTCAGCATGCCATTTGAATCAGGTTAATACTTCCACGTGAAAGTGTACACTGGTACTTGATCACTAATCTCTGTACTGTATCTTCAATAGATATGTCACAAGAGAGGCGGTCATCCAAGCAGAACACATGTACTTACGGACACAAGATTATTGAGCTTAGAACACAGCAATCACTTCATTAGGTTCAGGACATTTCGATTCGTAGATCTTCCTAAGCTGTTTACAAAACTTAGCAGATCTACGGATCAAAACGTCCTGAACCTAATGAAGTGATTGCTCTGTTCTAAGCTCAATACTCTTGTGTCCATTTACTGTACCTCAAACATGCAGCAATGAACCCCTGCCACATCATGTACTTATGTTGGTTGCATATCTACATACACACGTATGTACGTGTGTACTGTACTGTACATATGACATAGTCCCCTCTCGGATTGTGTCCTGTCTAGTCACGTACTCAGATCACTTCCTCATAATGGCTGTCTCCGTTTGGAAGATGATCTGGGAAACGAGTTCATATTCGACCCTGGCGCAGTGATGTCAAAATCACATGATACGGTCACATGATTAACTTACTAGCGCTTTATCAGAAAGTACGTGGCTACGATGAAAGTTGTTTGGTGCTTTAATGATGCTGCATTTGTGCATTGGAAACTCAAATCCAAGCAGTAGTGGCTAGGGCTTCCTCTGTTGCCACAAGTGGAGTACGCCATATTGCCATGACAGGAACAGTATTGCACAATGCCATAGTTTCTAATGATCTGATTGCACATTCCGGATGTTGATATGAGATGTCACTGTGCGAGCAATGTGGACTCAGTTTCCCAGACTGTCTGCTGAATGGCGACAGCCATTTGAAGAAGCAGGCTGGGTACAAGACTAGTTCTCTATTTCCTCCTTTTTTTACCATGGATACACTTACCAGTTCTGACCTTCCATTCAACTCCCTCATTACCACTTCTAGCACCCTACCTACCTATCTGATCAACTACCGACTAGTACCCTGTAGAATGCAAGTGATAACATTGCGAGTAGTTTGTGGATTGCCAGCAATGTTGATTGGTAGACACACCTGTCACATGATTATCTGTCTACCCATGCAGGATGAATTGAAGGTGTGGCTGACCAACTGTCCTCCCTTTATCATGCCACCCGCTCTGTATCCTGGTGAGGTAGTGCAGTTAAAGGAACATCGCATTCTTTGCATCGATGCCACCTCAAAGCCCCTCATTGGCGCTGTGTTCATTACCAATTACAGAGTGATATTCTCAGGAAATCCCGTGGAGGTAAGGCTTGCAACATGCTTAGTCATAGATGTCAATACAGTGGAACCTCTCTATAAAGGACACTGCTGGGACCCAGCTGTCTGTCCTGTGTAGAGGTGACCCTAATTCAGAGGTAAATTAGTACACAGCTCTATGTGGTTGGGACTGCAGACAGTGTCCTCATTAGAGAAATGTCCTTTATTCAGAGTGTCCATTTATAGAGAGGTTCTGCTGTAGTCATGCAAACGCTATAATAACAAAGTTTGGGAGGAGCTGATTACCACTTATTTAAATTTTAAATAGATTGAAAATGCCAGCTGTTTGCAATCTGTAAACACCGATGGATGCTGCATCAAATGAGTGGAGGGGCACTTACGTGCTCATTTGTACTCTTACCGTGATCAGTGTTTTTTGCCGCATGAATTGGTGACATAGCAGGATCAGATGAAGACATATGTATGTAATTTGATGTACGTACATATGTGGGACAATCATACAGGAGACATACTGTAGGCAGACAGTCATGTTGTGTGTAGACGCCGTCTTGCGTATACTAGGACACAGGAACAGACGAGCAGTCTGCAGAGGATGTCTTGCATGCACTACTTACGTAGAACAGAGGACCCGTCATGTATATCATGTATGTACGTATATGCTATATTGTACTATACTACGTATATACTGTACTGTACTGTACTGTACTATATATATTGTATAATATTACATATGTATATGCTGTACAGAACTAGACAGGAGTGTGCACAGACTGTCATTGCTAGAAACCAGGACAATTGCTACCTATAACTAATGGTGTGTGCACTTCGAACAATGACTGTGCATGATTGGTAGGTGTACAATATTTAGTGACCTGTCTTCTTATTAATGGATGCATCATCTCTTGTGCCACCTGTAACAGGATCCGTCTGTCCAGCAGTTAGTTGCAGAGTACCAAGATGCTCAGCCCAAACCTGCTCTTCCTGTTCGTACAATGCACCGAATTCGCAACAAAACGCTGCTGCCTTCGGACAGCCCCAGGTACGTATTTGGGGGTGAAGTCGTGGATGCGGTTGAGGTGACGGTATGGGGGTAGCAGGTCATGGAAACAGGGTTTGAGGTGATGGCATGGGGGTAGCAGGTCATGGAAACAGGGTTTGAGGTGATGGTATGGGGGTAGCAGGTCATGGAAACAGGGTTTGAGGTGATGGTGTGGGGGTAGCAGGTCATGGAAACAGGGTTTGAGGTGATGATATGGGGTTGTTGATATTGGATTGGGTTGGGTTAAGGTGATGAATTTCGGGGTTGTGATCGTAGATAATGAAGTTGAAGCAACAAGTGTGGGGGTTAAAGTGACAGACGTGAACCTGAGGGTTGTTGATGTACAGTTTGCTCGAGCCCACCCCACAAATGTAGCACGCCCACCCCACATACATGTAGCACATCCAACCCACACAGCACACCCAGCCCACATAGCACACCCTCCCCACATAACACGCCCACCCCACATAGCATGCCCACCCCACATAGCACACCCAGCCCACATAGCACGCCCTCCCCACATAGCACACCCAGCCCACATAACACGCCCACCCCACATAGCACACCCTCCCCACATAGCATCCCCGACCCACATAGCACGCCCACCCCACATAGCAGGTCCCCCCTCCACATAGCACGTCCACCCCACATAGCAGGTCCCCCTCCACCCCACAAAGCACGTTCATCCCACAATTATGCCCACCCCACATAACACGCCCACCCCACATAGCACACCCTCCCCACATAGCATGCCCGACCCAGATAGCACGTCCACCCCACATAGCACACCCACCCCACATAGCACACCCTCCCCACATAGCATGCCCGACCCAGATAGCACGTCCACCCCACATAGCACGCCCACCCCACATAGCAGGTCCCCCCTCCACATAGCACGCCCACCCCACATAGCACGCCCACCCCACATAGCACGCTCACCCCACATAGCACACCCTCCCCACATAGCATGCCCGACCCAGATAGCACGTCCACCCCACATAGCACGCCCACCCCACATAGCACACCCACCCCACATAGCACACCCTCCCCACATAGCATGCCCGACTCATAGCACACCCACCCCACATAGCAGGTCCCCTCTCCACATAGCACGCCCACCCCACATAGCACGTTCATCCCACATAGGACGCCCACCCCACATAGCACGCCCACCCCACATACCGTACGTCGCAAAATGTTCGCGATCAATAATTTTTGTGAATTTCGCGAATGGAGCACATTCGCGAATATTATTATTGCGAACTTTTATGTTCGCACACACACGGTGTATTAGAGCATAGATAGTAGAGAAAGTGTACTAGCAGTGAACGTGGCCACATACAAAAATACCAGTCACGCGCGCGCGTAGCCAGGCTCTACGCGATTACTATTAAAGCTAGCTGGGCCTGTACGTTCTTGAAAGAAACGCGCTGCTCCTGTAAGACGTTTGCTGAATGAGTACTGTGTATCCGCTAAAGACACGCGACGGCATATAATACTGAGAAGGATTCATCCACCGTCAAAGAATCTTCCGATGAGCCTCACACTTGAACACAGAAGCTATGTTACAGTATTACGCAATGTATCAGAGCATAGATATTCTATACCATTATAGAATATTTTTGTCACGAATATTTCTGCCCCCCTTTATGGCAGCGATTCGCAAAATTTTTCGGTCACGAAAATTTTGCGACGTACGGTAGTACGCCCCCCCACACATAGTATGTCCGCCCCACATAGCATGCCCACCCCACATAGCACGCCTACCCCACATAGTACGCCCCCCCCACACATAGCACGCCCTCCCCACACAGCACGCCCCCCACACATAGTACGTCCGCCCCACATAGCACGCCCACGCCACATAGTACGCCCCCCCACATAGCATGCCCCCCCACATAGCACGTCCCCCACACATAGCAGGTCCCCCTACACATATGACGCCCACCCCACATAGCACGCCCACCCCACATAGCACGTCCACCCCACATAGTACGCCCCCCCCCACACATAGCACGCCCTCCCCACACAGCACGCTCACCCCACATAGCACGCCCCCCACACAGTACGTCCACCCCACATAGCACGCCCACGCCACATAGCACGCCCCCCCCACATAGCACGCCCCCCACACATAGCACGCCCACCCCACATAGCACGCCCACCCCACATAGTACACCCCCCCACACAGCATGCCCTCCCCACACAGCACGCCCACCCCACATAGCACGCCCCCCCACACAGTACGTCCACCCCACATAGCATGCCCACCCCACATAGCACTCCCACCCCACATAGCACGCCCCCCACACATAGCACGCCCACCCCACATAGCATGCCCACCCCACATAGTACGTCCACCCCACATAGCACGCCCACCCCACATAACACGCCCTCCCACATAGCACGCCCACCCCACATAGCACACCCACCCCACATAGCACACCCGCCCCACATAGCACGCCCACCCACATAGCACGCCCACCCCACATAGCACGCCCCCCCACATAGTACGTCCACCCCACATAGTACGTCCACCCCACATAGCACGCCCACCCCACATAGCACGCCCACCCCACATAACACGCCCACCCCACATAGCACGCCCCCCCACATAGCACGCCCACCCCACATAGCACGCCCCCCACACATAGCACGCCCCCCCACATAGCACGCCCCCCCACATAGCACGCCCCCCACACATAGCACGCCCCCCCCACATAGCACGCCCCCCCACATAGTACGTCCACCCCACATAGCATGTCCACCCCACATAGCACGCCCCCCACACATAGCACGCCCCCCCACATAGTACGCCACCCACATAGCATGTCAACCCCACATAGCACGCCCCCCCACACAGCACGTCCCCCTCCACATAGCACGCCCACCCACATAGCACGCCCACCCCACATAGCACGCCCACCCCACATAGCACGCCCACCCCACATAGCACGCCCACCCACATAGCACGCCCACCCCACATAGCACGCCCCCCACACATAGCACGCCCACCCCACATAGCACGCCCACCCCACATAGTACACCCCCCCACACAGCATGCCCTCCCCACACAGCACGCCCACCCCACATAGCACGCCCCCCCACACAGTACGTCCACCCCACATAGCATGCCCACCCCACATAGCACTCCCACCCCACATAGCACGCCCCCCACACATAGCACGCCCACCCCACATAGCATGCCCACCCCACATAGTACGTCCACCCCACATAGCACGCCCACCCCACATAACACGCCCTCCCACATAGCACGCCCACCCCACATAGCACACCCACCCCACATAGCACACCCGCCCCACATAGCACGCCCACCCACATAGCACGCCCACCCCACATAGCACGCCCCCCCACATAGTACGTCCACCCCACATAGTACGTCCACCCCACATAGCACGCCCACCCCACATAGCACGCCCACCCCACATAACACGCCCACCCCACATAGCACGCCCCCCCACATAGCACGCCCACCCCACATAGCACGCCCCCCACACATAGCACGCCCCCCCACATAGCACGCCCCCCCACATAGCACGCCCCCCACACATAGCACGCCCCCCCCACATAGCACGCCCCCCCACATAGTACGTCCACCCCACATAGCATGTCCACCCCACATAGCACGCCCCCCACACATAGCACGCCCCCCCACATAGTACGCCACCCACATAGCATGTCAACCCCACATAGCACGCCCCCCCACACAGCACGTCCCCCTCCACATAGCACGCCCACCCACATAGCACGCCCACCCCACATAGCACGCCCACCCCACATAGCACGCCCACCCCACATAGCACGCCCACCCACATAGCACGCCCACCCCACATAGCACGCCCCCCCACATAGTACGTCCACCCCACATAGTATGTTCACCCCACATAGCACGCCCAGCCCACATAGCTTCTCTTTCCCATGTCTTGAATGGCTTTTGACTCCTCTCCAACTGCCTAAAGGCTTAAATGCTGAATTAATGGATTGTAACACACCCTAGTAGATGCATGTGTCATAAGAATGCAGCGATAACTTGTATGTACGTATATTATGTGATCCAATGCCTTGTTGATTGCTTCATTATTCGTGGTGCGTGTGTGTGTGTGTGTGTGTGTGTGTGTGTGTGTGTGTGTGTGTGTGTGTGTGTGTGTGTGTGTGTGTGTGTTGATACTGGATTTTATAAATTTCTTATTCATTTACTGTATCTATCAATTAATGTTGTGAGTTTTGTTATAAAACTGAAAGTCCCTAGCTGTTTGGTAATTCAGAAGGTTAAGAGACACTATGCTTGCAATTGTGTGTTTGCTGTCTGTGTGTTGATGAAAGTTGTCAACTGAAACTGTGTGTGTTTGTGTATGAGTGACGTGAGGAACGGTTTTACTATGAATGGGTCAGTGGACCCACACAGTTGTACGTCCATATGTATGTTCATTACCCCATACTTCTCGCTCGCTAGGTAGTTCTGGGCAGTGCAGCTGCATGTAAAACCCCAGCCTACTGCTGTGTGTTCCATCCTCACAGAGATTGCAGCTGCTTTCTTCAGTGTGTGCAATAGCAGGCTTGTATCTTCTCCTACACTGCACAACCATGTTTTGTGCTACATTGGGAATGCTTGTGTAGTGTGGCTATTATATTGTAGCTTGCCAACTGTTTGTATACTACGTACATATGTGTAACATTGCTGTTTGCATGCTCCACTGCTACGTTTGAGCCTCCTCTGATTGTGAGGCTGACACTTTTCAATGACGACAATCCCCATCCCCCCACCCCACCCACACACATTGAGATGTACACATGCAGCATGCTGTATATGCAGTAAGAGCTATTTTTAATGCTCATTTCACAGCTACTGTATGTGTGTATATCCTTTCACCCTGCCCACAGGGAAGGTGGCAGTGGCTTCATACGACGCACTAGGCTGACATTGAGGAAGAAGTTTGAGGAGGATGTAAGCAGATCTCCACGAGCAGCTGAAAAACGAAGCGGTGCATCTGGTGACGAACTTGATGATGAAGAACGACAGCCTGGAGACAGGACCAGCACAGGAAAAACATTGCTGAGATCAATTCGCAAGACTTGGCAGCAATCTAGTCGCAAGAAGGTTACAGCGGAGCCTGTACAGCTGGTCCAGTCTGGTGATACGCAAGGGGAGAGCGAGGAGCTGCAGTCATCACCAGCGTCTTCCACACCATCTTCTCCAGTTTCAAAGCATGGTGAAGATCCAAAACCCTTGGATTTTGAGAAGATACCAGATGAGTTTCTGGTCCAAGCCTCAGATGATGAAGAGAGAGAGTCTGTGGATAGTTCTGTCTCCGCATTGATCTCAAGTGACAGTGAGGAAGAGGAGCAGCCCACTCTACTTACCAAGTCACTAGCACCACAGATCAGTGGCAGCGCACAGCAACGGCTTTCACAGGGATATGTCAATTTTCAATTCTTCTCCCGCTCAGCTCAGAAGGACTGCAGATCAAAGGCCAGGACTGTAGCGAAAAAGCCACCAGTCCCCGCCCCACGGTTCAAGAAGGCCAACTCAGTCAGAACTACTTATGGACTAAGGTCGCCAATTCTACCTGCCTGTCAGAAAAGTCCTCTGATTTCATCTTCCAGAAAGCTGGTTGAGAGCTATGATGTTGACTCAGACAGCTCTGAAGACGAAGAAAGGAAGAGCCCAGGCGCTGCTAGGAGGGACTCAGTTAAGAGCCCAACCAATACAGACAAGAGCATAGTCACTGCTGGGGATGGATTGAACAGCAACCCGAAGGCTTCCAGTGCCTTTTCTACATCTGACGGAAGACCTAGCCTTGTCAGAGACGACACACTGACGGCACCAGATAAGCATTCAAAGGATCCACTGGATCCCAACGGGACCCCTCAGCACTGGAAGGTTCACAGGGGGAGACTGGAGAAGAGCGACACCATCAAAGCAGGAGACCCACTGCCAACTCCCAACATCACTGATCCCCTGGTGAGGTCCGGGTCCTCTCCAGTCCAGCAGGTGGCCACTCTTCCTGGAGCCCGTCGGCTGCCACTGCCCGGGCAAGGTAGTGGTGAGCTGCAGTCCAGACCGCATAGACCACCTCCCCCTGTTCCCCCCAACAAACCAGTGAGCGACGAGGCAAAGAGGAGCTACACAGTGGGAGTAAGTTCTCCTGTGGAGTACGCAAAAACATTTGGAGATGCTCATCAAGCAGCCAGCAGGAGTCCTTCCCTCCCAATACCACCACCCCGCCTGCCAAGGAGGCTTGTGCCAAAGAGCGTAGGCAGTACAAGTGGAACAGCCACTACTTGTACACCTGACAGTTCTGATTTCAGTGATGGGCCACAGGAAAATAGAAGTGGGAAGAGAATCAGTAATGGAATGGTAAAGAGCAGTGCAGCTGCAGGAGACACTGATGCAAGCAACGTGCCACAGCCGGAACAGGCAGTGCAATCTTCACCGAGGAAGCAGAATCCACTCTCTGGCGTTTCAGGAGACACACAGGAAACATTGCCTGCACAGAAGGGATTTCAAGAGCCCAGGCACATTGGTTCAGTGGACATTTCCTCCCCGGCCACTAGCAATGGTTCCTTACAGAGCGGCAGGAATGCTGATCCCATAGGAGCCGCCACCAATGCACCTCCACCTGGATCCACTAATCCACGCATTAAGGACTTGACATCGTATGAGAATTTCCTCCCCATTGCGTGGAGGAAGAAGGTAACTGACAGTGACGGAGCTAGTGTGAAAGATGACCAGGAACTGGAGAAGATGATGGTGGAACGTTCCTACTTGAGTCGGTCCTTACGTAGCACGAAGGGTGCACTTCTGGTTGACCAGGGGAAGAATGCAGATGTTAGGAAGAGTTACACAATGCCTAAACCAGGCAGCAGCGTGATGGGTGATGTTCCAGTTGTACCAGGTGAGTTGTGTGTGTGTGTCACTTTGTGCGCGGATGTGTGCGTGTGTGCTCGGATGTGTGCGTGGATGTGTGCTAGTGTGTGCATGTACGTGCGCGCGGATGTGTGCAAGTGTGTGCATGTGCGTGCGCGCGGATGTGTGCAAGTGTGTGCATGTGCGTGCGTGCGCAGATGTGTGCGTGGATGTGTGCTAGTCTGTGCATGTGCGTGCGTGCATGTGCGTGGATGTGTGCGTGTGTGTGCATGTGCGCGTATGCGTGTGTGCATGCGTGTGTGTGTGCATGTGTGCGCACGCATGTGTTTGTGCGTGTGTCTGCATGTGTGTGCATGTGTGTGTATGCATATGTGCGTGCGTGTGTATGAGTGTGTGAGCATGCACACGTGTATGGGCATGTGTCCGTACACATGATTATGTGTGCTTCCAGTGCTGGTGTTTTGTGCCCTGCGATGCATTGTGTCAGTCTTCCACTGCATGTTCCAATGGGTCATGTTATGCACTGATGTGTTTCCTGCAGTGAACTTTGAGTCACACCTCTGGGTCTTGAGGGGGGCCATGCATGGGGTTAAGAGAGTCCAGAACCACTACCCCATTGAAGATTCCAATTTGCAACTGGTTCCTGGATCAGGCATCTTCATCTTATGTAAAAACTTCCACTCCGTAAAGGTGCATATGTGCATACGTACCGAAGCACATGTGTGTGTGCGTGTATGTGTGCATGCATGTGTGCGTGTATGTGTGCGTGCATGTGTGCGAGCCTGCTAGGAGTACTGATCCTCACCATTCACGAAGCTACGTGACCCTTGCTTCCTCAGCTCTTTGTACACCCTCACAACACATACGATGCTGATGCCCTGAAGAAGATTCTAGAAGAAGATTTGGCCAAGCCTGTCGTGAGTGCTTAGGGACTACAAGCATAGGAGTGACTGTTTGCTGAATTCAAGGCAGGCATAACATGACTTTTTCAGAGGCTAGCATTTCAGGGGTTTGTTTTTGTGATATATATATATATGATGTTTCATTTATTCATGGGCCAAACTTCACAATACCAGAATAGAGTACCTTGCTATGTTTGAAGGACCTTATGGTAGATGTGTGAGTGTAGAGGTACTAAAGTAATGAGCAGATGCAAAATGTTTCCATTTTGTATCTGTTCTTGTGATACGTAGCCTGTAAAATGCCTAACAGCAACATTTCATGAATGTTGGTTTTGAGAATCTCACCATCTGGTAGAGAATTATCAAGCATTATATATATGTACCTTTGTGTGCCAGAGGCTACGATCCAGATGTGTAGATTGCAGCAGAGGTGTTCTCAATGGTACTTTCATTTGAGCACACTGCACTCTTGTTCTCTTTCCTATCCCCCGTTGAGAACCTCCTCACAGCTGTGCACATCTTGTCACTCTTCCGTACCAGCCAATCTTCCTTCATACTTTGTTGGTGTTGGCAGTTTGACTATATAGATTGAGGGATATATGTACGTCTGTAAGTGTACTGTACGTAGTTGCATAATCACTACATACGTATACACAGTCGACAAGTATTGTACGTATGTTATGTGTATGCGCGACCCTTTTGCACTTGTGTGCGTGTGCGTGTGTGTGTGCATGGGTGTATGTACCTATGTCTGTGTGAGTGCTAGCCGGACGTACTCTCATCACTCTCTGCTGCTCTGTACAGCCTCCTATGAAGCGGTTTGCTGTAAGCTACCGTCGCGACGTCATGTCCAACATGGGGAGTAAGTACCCTATTTATGTTCAAGAGGAACGGAGACTGAAGAACACCTTCAGCATGTCTGGTAAGTGATATTGTAAAGGATCGTAGTTGCGTTGAACTGATATTGATAGTGAATTGATGAGCAACACAACGCAACTGTTAATAATACTCACTAGCAGGACGTTTTGGTCCGGTTCTTGTCAGCAGTTGACCCTTACGTTTTGTACAACTGATGAAGATATTCGGATCGAAATGTCCTGTATTTATTGATTCTCCTGCTGTGATCTGCTCCAGTATCTTCCTGCTCATCAACTCTAATATGCAGCAATGAACCTTTACAGTATCAAAGACCTCCGGTCAAAACATCCTGCTAGTGACAATTATTAACAGTTGTATTGTTGCTAATCAATTCGCTATCGGTATGTCTGGTAAGGCAGTTAGTGCCCATCCAATACCCAGTTGTTACATAACGTTTGTGTGAATCAGAGTAGCAGTAGCAGCCCTTCACCAGTTTGTAACTGTCAAAAACATGTGTAGCTGTGAAATGCATAGAGTGAATGCAGCTATGTATCCACTAGAGGTGGGACGAATGTTCGAATATTCGTAATTTCGAATGTTAGCTAACATCCGAATATGTTTTCGCCTACTCGAATATTTGTTTACTACTATTTTATATGTTTAGAATAAACATACTTTGCATACAAAATTCATCTTCACAGTAGAACATGGCGGATAGATAAGCTCCAACCAGACTCTCCCACTAGCGCGAATCGTTTCTAAGTGGAACTGTTTACTGCCAGCATATCAGCGCTATTATACTGCAAGCAGAACTGTTATTTCCACCATATATAGTGCTGTGTTCGGCTGGAGCCAATAATACACTACGATACGTTTCTTATCAGAAACCACAATCTTTGTATTACACCAGCACATACGTATATAAGCCATATATAGCAATTGGCTCAGCTTTCCGAATATTCAAAGCCAACCTTGAGATGGCTCATACATGTTCTTAAATTGATCGTCTTCATAATCTGGTCGAGGCTCATGCTACGTTCTAAATGAACATCAAAATCGTTCGCGAGCAACACACATGTCACCTTGTAGTCTGCAGTTGACCTTTGGGTCGAAATGTCCTGCACCATATTTTAATTATTGCTATGTGTGTTGCTCACGAACGATTTTGCCGTTGATCCTCTTCATCTCCGCTTTGCTAGTTCTTGCTGAAGCACACTAGTACTTTGTGATATATACGTATGTAAGTGGCTATTTATCGCATCCATTCTTAAACAGAAGTCACCACCATGACTCCTGATGTTAATAGCTACCTAGCTACCTCTCTGCTAACTAAGGCCAGGTATGACTGGGCCCAGCTAGCTGTCGTAGACAGGTCGCCGTATCTAAATTTGATTTTGATCATACTCCATACACCTATGTCTAACGTGGTATTTATGCAAGGCATGTGAATCAAAGTACATGTATTGAATATTTCTGATATGGTTGAGTGTACGCACGCACCTTGTGTGTTGGCACTGTCTGACACAACTGAATGTTGTTGCAAGAGATTTCATGATTTTTGCTTTGTGAATGAAGAGTGTGGTGGAGAGAGTGGGACTATGTTAGTTATTAAATTAAGTGTGATGTGAGGTCTCCTATGGGTGCTAATTGAAACTAATTTAATTATATAATCAAATTAATAGCAATAACAAATTGATGAGCAACAACACAACTGTTAATACTGATTTCGATATGAAGGTCTTTGTAAGCAGTTGACAAAGACCTCTGCGTCAAATTGTCCTGCTAGTGACAGTATCAATAATTGAAGTAGATAACTGCACATTGCAACCAAATTAATGTGGACTTTGTGCTACAATCATTTAACACATGGTGGAACTTTGGGGGCATGGAAGACACTCTATAGCTATGATTGTACACAAAGCAGCCATGGGTTAAGGCGGGCAGAATACCAGCGGGAGGCAATGCCAACAGCCTCTTTCAAATTTCCTCATCTCATTTCCCCTCTATGTACATACATGTCCAGTACCTATCTGTGTTACTGTACAGGCGTATGTAATACATATGTTGTATACTAGTCTGACTGCTATATCCTTTTTTATACATCCTGGCCGCAACAATAATTGTGCAGGGACAAGCGCAATTATCGCAGCGGGCAGGAAGTTACATGCCAGAGTAGTTACGTACGTACGTATATGCATATGTACTGTAGCATAGCTTACGTACAATATGTGGAACCTAATTGTGATACTTATGGAAATTAATGAGCAACAACACAACTGTTAATTATACTCACTGTCAACGTCCTGTTAGTGAGTATTATTCATGTTCAGTTATGTCATTGCTCACCAATTTGCTATCGGTATCAGTGTAATGCAACTGTGAGCCTATACATCATCATTAATTAACAAATCTAATGTGATTGCATGACGGTGGTACTCATGTGAGAGAGAGGGCCTCACAGTGGGGAGTTCAGAGTCCAAAGGTGCATGTCTGCCTGTCACTCCCAATCCACTGTAGAAGAGGTTAAGAGGCTTGGGCTTGACGAGACTCGGCTCTGGGCAGTTTCTAATTTCCTGGAGAAGCGTAAGCTATGATTGGTGTGTATTGAAATCTTGGATGTGTGTTCTCTATGCTCCTGTGTGACTGTGTGTGTGTGCGTGTGTGTGTGTGTGTGTGTGTGTGTGTGTGTGTGCGTGCGTGCGTGCGTGCGTGCGTGCGTGCGTGTGCGTGCGTGTGCATGTGTACCGCAGAGCGCCGACTCAGACGTGGAACAATCGACTCAAGACTCAAGTTCACTTCAACTCACGCAGAATCATTAACTGCATAACAACTGCATAACAAAGGCCTATTGTGCTGCTGTCTATTGTCCATGCACGTGACATGTAACACATGACAAACTGAGCTACGTAATGCAAACAGTGTAACCTAGTCTCAGTCTCTGTTACATCACCCTCGCCTCTCAAAACGACTCGCCCCGAGTTCCATGACCGGAACGCTTCCTGAGGGCATAGCATTGCTGGTGAGTTGGTTGCTGTATCTCGCCTTCATCATCGAAGGTAGATGTCAAAGAACTATCATTAGGCTCCAGGCGGGCAATCCAATTGGGGTGACGTCCAATCACTTGCTGGCGGCCACCATACCAATAATATCCAGCGGGATAGTTGATGGGACATAGGCACACTCGTGACTGGTGCACCTGAATTGATTTCTCACTGGGGAAGGAGACCTTGGTGACGGACATATCAGGATCGTTGATGGCAACAATCCAGTATGGACCATGCCAGGGTTGAGACAACTTGCGGTTTTTGCCTGTTTCCTCACGGGGAAATCTGACAAGGACCCACTGGCCCACTTGAACCTGAGTTTCTTTGGCTGTGTGGTCATAGCCCTTCTTATACTTGGCCTGAGATCTCCTGATGCACGAGGCAGCATTGCTGCGAGCAGTGCTCAAGGACAGCATCAACTCTTCTCGATAATCGTCCAAGTTGCTGGTTCGGGAGACTGAGGTTGGCAGTAGGCAGGCTTCGCTTGGGGAATGACAATCCACACCAATACAAGAAATGAGGGTCTTTCACCAGTAGATTCGTGTGTGTTACGAGAAGCCCACAACGATCCCCTTGTCAGCCAAAGTCCTCCGCATGCTTCCTTAACATCGCCTTCAAAGTACGATTGAAACGCTCTACCATGCCGCCTCACTGAGGGTGATAGGCTGTTGTATTCAGCTTACGGATCCCTAGGGACTTGCACACATCCAGCATCGGGTTTGACAGTAGGTTTGCTCCACGGTCTAACAGTAAGGCCTCTGGCACACCATAGAAGGGAACCATGTGTTCTGTGGGTAGCCAAACAATGCGAATAGACTGTTGGTCAAGCACAGGGAACACGAAAGGCCATTTGGTGAACAGGTAGTGGAAGACCACAACATAGGAGTTGCCACTTGATGTTTTCATCATCAGGTAGCTTCTTCTCTGTGAGGTACTGAGTCAGTTGATGGACCCAGGGATCTTGCTGCTGGCTATCCCGGAAGGACTCAGGCTCCAGCGACGAAGAGTCAGGGTCTTTGTTGAGAGAGTGCTGATACATATGTCTTCCATTTGAACGCTCAAGATGTCAGCAAGTACTTCTAAATCAGGCAGTGTAGGACTGAAAGGGTTGCAAAAAGATCATCTGCAAAGACATTCTCCTTTCCAGCGCGATAGATGATTTCAACCTTGGAGATGCCACTTCCATACACCTTATTCCACCACCGCGCGTGCTTCCCTGTGGGATTGGGTGTTGCCAGAACAGCTTTCACGGCTGAGTGATCGGTGTAGACTGTAACCGCTCTCCCATACAAACAGTGACGGAAGTGGTTGATAGCCCACACCACAGCAAGTGTCTCCAACTCCGTGATGGAGTAGTTCCTCTCTGATTTGGACAGTGCACGGCTAGCATAAGCCACTGGGTGTGACTTCACAACAAAGCACTGAGAGAGGACTGCTCCCAGGCCCTGGATACTGGCATCTGTCTCTAGAACAAAGTCCTGGTCAAAGGCTGGGTAGGCCAACACTGGTGCCGCTGTCAGTTTGGCCTTCAGAGCATCAAAGGATTCTTGGCAAGCCAGTGTCCACTGAAATGGTACATCCTTCCCTGTCAGATGATGTAGAGGCTCTGCGAGTTTTGCAAAGCGAGGAATGAACCTTTGGTAATAGGATGCCATGCCTAGAAATTGCCTCACACCATGAACATCCTTGGGGGTTGGGAGCTGGTTGACGGCGTCAACTAGCTTGGGGTTGGCTCTTCAGTACTCTACCTCTTGCCGAAGAAACTGGCACCTGCTGGGTTTTAACTTCATCCCAGCTCCTTCCACACGACTGATCACCAACTGCAGGTGTTCCAGATGTTCGTCCAAGGTCTCGGAGAAGATGAGTACATCGTCAAGGTAGACAGACACGAAGTCTGGTCCTTCTTGAGGGTTAAGTCCCTGTAGGACTTGCTGCATGAACCGCTGAAAGACAGCAGGTGCGTTGCACAGGCCGAATGGCATCACCCAAAACTCGTACAGCCCTTGAGGGGTGACGAACGGTGTCTTCTCCTGTGAGTCTGGATGGACACGGATTTGCCAGTAGCCAGAGGCCATATCCAAGGTCGTGAAGAACTTTGCCTTCCCAAGCTGGTCAAGAAGGTCATCTATCCTTGATAGTGGGAAGGTATCTGCCTTGGTCACCGAATTCAGCATGCGGTAGTCGACACAGAATTGATGGCTACCGTCTTTCTTCCTCACTAGTACTACCAAGCTGGCCCAGGGGACTTGGATGGTACAATAACCCCCTCCTTCTGCATGGTCTCCAACTGCTTGGCCACTTCTCGCCGGACAGCGAATGGTAGTCTTCTAGCTGGCTGTCTTTGGGGAGAGGAGTCAGCAGTGTCTGTCTAAAACTGTACCAGGTCAGTCTCACCTCTCTCCCCAGGTTCAAGGCAGAATGCCAGGTGGTGCTTCTCCAGGAACCCCTGTAGCTTCTCCTTCTCAACTTCAGGTAGTTCTGGCAGAGCAATCTCCAACAGCTTCTACTTTCTTGACTTCTCCCCACTAGCTGGTGGTACCTCTCCTGACGATGGTACCATATAGACGGATGCAATGGTATCCCCTGCTGGGGCAGCCGGTTTTAAGATGCTGACTTCAGCCACGGTGCCGATGGTGCTACCTGCCTCAACCCTGCAGGTGAACCCACTGGTGTTGGTAAGCAGTACAGAAGCCGTGCCATCCCCAGAGGGCTCAAGCAGTGCATCCACTAGGTCGACTCCCAGTGCTGACTTGATGCTCCCGTCCCCTTCGACCAGCAACTGCCCGGGGTAAGGTCCGTCCTGCTGAAGGCGAACCTCTGCCCCGGCTACACTGTGTGGCAAAACAGATGTTGTCTGTAGTAGCTGCACTGAGACGACGGGGATCTGGGCTAACTCGGTCTGGCACCCATCCTCTGTAGCTGAGTCCTGTATATGGGTAGAAGCCACTCCAGGATGATAGGTGACCCACCCAAGCTGGCTGAGAGGAGGAGCTGTTCCTGGACGTCCATCTTCAGGTACACGGTAGTACGTATGGTGGTTTCTCCAAAGAACAACCAGCAACCGAAGAGGGTTATTGACTCACAGACCCTCTAACCAGCGACTTGTGGTCGAGCCATTTTGCCCTCGTATATATTGGCACCTTGGATCTTGGCAGGACCTCCAAATGTAACGCGGAGCACCGACTCGGACACAGAATGTTCACCTCAAGTTCACTTCAACTCACGCAGAATCATTAACTGCATAACAACTGCATAACAAAAGCCTATTGTGCTGCTGTCTATTGTCCATGCACGTGACATGTAACACGTGACGAACTGAGCTACGTAATGCAATTCAAACACAACAGGAAACATTGTCACCTAGTCTCAGTCTCTACTACACATGCATGCGTGTGAACAGTATGTACGTACTGTATGTATACAGGTATACTGTACATGTAGTACCTTGTAGAAGAGTGTCTATGCATATCCACTCGTGTAACAGGTGAATGTGAGGCGTGTGTTCCACTATGCATCTATTCTGTGCTGCAGACCCAGATATAAGCCCCACCTACCCGCCCGAGGTGATAGTGCCGCGTCCCACACCCGAGGTTGATCTGGAACGTGTGGCACCTTTCTACCGTGAAAGTCGCTTCCCTGTTGTCACTTGGAGGAACAGGGAGAACGGTGCTCTGCTCTTCAGAGGTGCAGCAGCTGCCGGTAGAAGGTATGGACATGCAACCCTGATAGAGTATGGCACACTTCTGTGGGCTCCTGCAAGAGTTGTTTTTGTCACTTTTGTTGGGAACGTTGTTGAACTTGTAGGATACACAGTTCTCTGGTACCAGCTTGTAGATGGATGAAAATCCTGCCAACGTGTTGCTCCGGTCTTATTCAGGGCAATGACCATTAATTAAGAAGACAGGAGCATCACGGTCGAATCTTCGGCAGGACTTTCATCCACCTTCAAGCCGGTATCAGAGAACTTTGTATTCTATGTACTTACATACTTCAACCAGCTGAGAAGGCCCCACCTCGTTATTGAAGTTGCTGACGATGCTAAATGAAGTCTGTACAGCTTACTTATGAACAGGTGCAAGGCATGTCAGTGATATGTTGTGCCTGTACTTGTGTCGCACGTCTTGCAGGGGAGGGACTGGTAACAAACTGGACCAGTCATTGTTCCAGCAGATATGCGGTTGTTTGGAGGGCAAGGATGACGTAAAGCTGTACCTGTTCACAGAGAAGGAGGAACTAAACTTGAAGTGAGGGCAGTATGTGAGGGTGTAGTGAGGATGTGAGAGGAGGGTGTGAGGGTGTAGTGAGGATGTGAGGGGAGGGTGTGAGGGTGTAAAGAGGATATGAGGGGAGGGTGTGAGGGTGTAGTGAGGATACGAGGGGAGGGTGTGAGGGTGGAGTGAGGATGTGAGAGGAGGGTGTGAGGGTGGAGTGAGGATGTGAGAGGAGGGTGTGAGGGTGGAGTGAGGATGACGGGAGGGTGTGAGGGTGGAGTGAGGATATGAGGGGAGGATGTGAGGGTGGAGTGAGGATATGAGGGGAGGGTGTGAGGGTGGAATGAGGATGTGAGGGATGGTGTGAGGGTGGAGTGAGGATGAGGGGAGGGTGTGAGGGTGGAGTGAGGATGTGAGGGGAGGGTATGTGGGTGGAGTGAGGATGTGATGGCATGCAGGGTATGATTGTGGAGTGAGGATGTGAGGGGAGGGTGAGGGTGGAGTGAGGATGTGGGAAAGGGCATCTCATTTGAAAGATCTGAAGCTTTCATAGTTCATGTTGACACACTCCAGGTCTCAGCCCCATATCATACCTCATACTCACATACACACACTATCATACACCTTCTCCTACTCCCCTGCACATGTGCTGTGTAAGGGGAGTGTGTGTGATGTGAGGAGGAAATAAAATTTAATGCACAGTAGCATGCGGGGGTGGTGTAAGTCAGAGGTGGTACTATGCTCTGTTGTTTCTTTTTGTGCACGTTCCGCAGAACACTGCCTCAAGGCTACAGCGCTCTCTCCTCAGAACAGAAAGAAGGTCAGTGACAAATGCATACATGCATGCCCCCTTTTTGTCTTTGTGAAGTGTCCACTGTACTCCTCGGACTTACGTATATATGGCACTCTCTGTCTTCTTCCCTTTCTACCTGCATTCCCAACCACTTACCATGTATCCCTTACCTTTTCTCCTTCTCACTCCTTCTCCCTCATGGCCTATTTCCCTTGCATTCTCTCTTCTCCCTGCCCTGCTGCACCCTATACATACCTATACTCTTTCTCTCTTACCTACTTACTTTCTTTTTCCTTTCTCACTCTCCCTCTTTTGCTTTTCTTTTTCCCTCTCCTCTCTTCTCTTCCCTCTTCCCTATTACTTTTCTTTCCCCTTCTCCCCTTACCCTTCTTCCCTCTCCCTCTCCCATTTCTTACTCCCTCCTTCCTCTCCTCTCTCCCTCTTCTCTCCCTCCCTCATTTTTCCATCTGTATATAGCCTATTTCTACTCAGGAGTCAAGTTTGTCTATGCTGAAAACCTTCCTACCTACAAGAGTGTGCGAAGGAGCTTCAACAAGCTCATGTCTCTGTTGGAGAATAAAGGGTAAGCGGAGCACATGACTCTGCCACTCACAGTAGCCATTCTCCCTTTCACAAGGGGAAACCTACAGTAGATTGACCCCAGCTCTCATTCCTGGCTCGCTCTTTACCACTCTATCAAGTAACTCCCATCCTTCTCCCCTCTTCCTTCCCTCTCTCTCCCTTCCCTCTTCCCTTTCTCTCCCTTCCCTCTCCCTCCTCTTTCCTTCCCTATTCCTCTCTCTTCCCTTCTTTCCCCTCCCCTTCCCTTCCTCCACCCTCTCCTCCCTCCCCTACCTGTAGTTCGTCCAGCTTCCTCTCTTCCCTGGAGCACACTGGCTGGCTCCATCGCATCAGTGATCTCCTGGCCATGGGGTGTGAGGTGTGTGCACTTCTGTCAGTGGAGGCAGCTTCTGTGCTTGTGGCATACGAGACTGGCAGGGACATCACTACACAGGTGGGTAGGCAGCTGTGATGACCAATGTGTCACTAATGTGACTAGTGTGTCAATGGCATACCTGTCTGTGTGTTACCTTCACAGTGTATTGTGTGTGTGTCTTTACGTGTGTGTGTGTGTGTGTGTGTGTGTGTGTTGTGTGTGTGTGTGTGTGTGTGTGTGTGTGTGTGTGTGTGTGTGTGTGTGTGTGTGTGTGTGTGTGTGTGTGTGTGTGTGTCTTTACGTGTGTGTGTGTGTGTGTGTGTGTGTGTGTGTGTGTGTGTGTGTGTGTGTGTGTGTGTGTGTGTGTGTGTGTGTGTGTGTGTGTGTGTGTGTGTGTGTGTCTGTGTGTGTGTGTGTGTGTGTGTGTGTGTGTGTGTGTGTGCAGTCATTTTTGTGCATCTTGTGGGTTTGTATGCTGTTAAGTGCATATAGTCTCCACATGATGTTCCTACCTCCTTGCAGATTGTCAGCCTGGCGCAACTTCTCCTGGATCCATTCTACCGAACCATGGAAGGCTTTCAGGTAGCTTCGCAGTCCAGAATGCACCAGCAATGTGATTAGACCTCTCTGATCATAGGCCAAAGAGATACGTACGTACGTATGTATCTCTTTGGCCTACATACGTACCTACAGATGTACATACGTACCTACAGATGTACATACGTACCTACAGATGTACATACGTACCTACAGATGTACATACGTACCTACAGATGTACATACGCACCTACAGATGTACATACGCACCTACAGATGTACATACGCACCTACAGATGTACATACGCACCTACAGATGTACATACGCACCTACAGATGTACATACGCACCTACAGATGTACATACGCACCTACAGATGTACATACGCACCTACAGATGTACATACGCACCTACAGATGTACATATGCACCTACAGATGTACATACGCACCTACAGATGTACATACGCACCTACAGATGTACATACGTACCTACAGATGTACATACGTACCTACAGATGTACATACGTACCTACAGATGTACATACGTACCTACAGATGTACATACGTACCTACAGATGCCCTCTGCTGGCGACTGTCAGATGCTGCCTTCCTTCCATGGTGTTGAACTGCTCCGTTTTGTGCATGGGTCGAACCAACAGTGGTTGTGCTGATCCTAGCTCAGTTTTGCACTAGGCTGTGTGCGGGCTGTCTACGGTGTTGTGTGCCAGACCATCACGCACTAGTGATGGAACAGCACAAGTGCCCAACTATCAAGGCAAGGCAAGGCATTCATTCTCCTTCCAGACTTTCTCTTTGACTCACCTGTGTTGCCTCTAGAATGCCCAACTGGGATTTGTTTATGAGGGAAACATTTTGAAAGAATCCTTTGTGGCTAGGTGGGGACATGATGAATCTATCAATCGACTTCACTAGCCAATACTGGAATGATAATGCCATACGTTATCACAATTAGCACCAGTGTAGTGTTTATAAGATGAGTTACCTTCTTTTTTGTACAAGCCATTGACGAAGACAACCACATGGTTGTCAAAATGTTTGGCATTCTCCTTCAAGTATTAGCTAGGGAAGGCCATTGATAGATTCAAATGAAGTGGGGGCTTCTCAGCTGGCTGAGACATGTAGGATATACTGTTTCTCCCCTACCAGCGTGAAAATGATAATCTTGCCGACGTTTTGACCGTGTTGCTCCAGTCGTCTTCAGGGCGGAGATAGTACATAGCAGTAATGTGTCATTCTCATGCCCGCGTGTCACATCATCTGCGATCACCGTTCGCGCACAATCTGTCAGTGGGTGTTGGACCTGTTCGGTTGGTCCGGTGCCTGGCCATGTCAACCACTGTGGTCTCATCCCATTTGATGGCGTGGTGGTCCTTCCATGCATGCTCTGCTACTGCAGACTTCTCCGGGGTTCCTTTCCAGCAGACCTCTTGGTGTTCTCTCAGCCTGGTCTCCAGTCTTCTCCTGGTCTCACCAATTTAGCTCTTGCCACAACTGCAGGGGATTCGATACACCACCTTGGCCTTCTTCTCACTGGTAGGGGGTCCTTCACCTTGGTCAGCACTGAGGGGAGTGACCGTCCAGCCTTGAAGATCACACCTTCATTCCATATTTCCAGCACACCCGCCTGATGTCCTCACTGACGCCTGCTGCCCTCACTGACACCTGCTGTGTACGGCAGCACCACCAAAGGGGGTCTGCTTCTCTCCGGTGGCAGGACTTGGGGGCCCACCTCACGTTGAGGAGGCCGAGCGGCAGAGTGAATGAAGGCACCTGGGTCGCCATTCGATCTCAGCACCTTGGAAAGGTGGTGTTCTTCATTCTGCATGTTGTCCTGGGTGCTGGCGATGGCTTGTGCCCTATCGTACAGCGACCTGACCAGACCTCTCTTGACATGGGCTGGGTGGTGGGACTGGAAGTCCAGACAGCAGTTGGTGTGATTGGGGAAGAGACCACAGTGGTTGATATGGCCAGGCACCCCAGGGAGCTGCTGCTCAAGGAAGCCATCCACATCCAGATGACCCCAGCTGAGGAACACCTCAACAGGGACACAGGGCTTGAGCTCCCTGGTTGCTGGGTGGCTGCCCTGAGAAGACAGGACTCGACCAACCGAACAGGTCCGACACCCACTGACAGATTGTGCACGA
>OX465045.1:5249680-5367593 GCA_949841015.1 Aplysina aerophoba
AAATTTTCTGGGCATTTATTCGGTGATGAATATTTAGAGAGAATACAGTAGAAATTCCACTACTTTTGACAGCTGCCTGAATCATAAGTAGCAAAGGTCCATGTTGGAATCATGTGAGTGAGTGCTTAAAACCACTGTCACTTTCATAGCTGTGCTTGCCTGGGTAAACTTCTATAGTGACCTAGCTTGTTATGAAGCACCAGAAACCCACGCATGTAAAACATTGGCAGCAGGTTTGCAGAATTCACTAAGTACCTTGTGCTTAGCACGGATGTACCATTCTGCCACACACTTGCTCCCAAACACATACAGTATATGTATGATATACGTATGTCAGGTATGTATGCATACTTAGCTAACCATAGAGGCTCACATACAGGCAGTGGGACAGTGGGGACTTTGTGTCACTTCACATGTCTTGCTTCTCACAATATTGTCTCCCCTCCTACATCCGTAGACCCATGTACGTCCACTTTGAGGTGCCCTGTCTGAGGCTGTGGACATCTTACTACTGCAAACTGAGAGCAGAGGTAAGCAAGTCAATAGGGTGTTGCTCTTCTTGTCGTTGTTACATATTTACTGTAGTTCTGTCACCTAATAAGCGACCATTATAAATTAAAAAATAGACATCGACTGACTGACTCGGTAGTGAATCAGTTTATTACTTAATGTCGTCAGCAGAGAAACCAAAGCAAAAGTGGACAAAGTGTAACGACTACACCTTGAAACATCAAACAGACATTTGCAGGATAGACATGCGTGTCTATGTTGGCTGATACACCAGACTCTTGATGATGTTGCAACAAGAACTGCATGCAATAGCGGCAAATCTAAAATCCTGCAGTATTAAAGAAGCCCAGCTGAAGCCAAATTGAATATAAATGACGTCAAAGTTTGGCTACACAGTGTTCACCAGTGACGATGACAAGTATGGGAGGATTTGGCCTTCTGGTAGGAGTAAAAATATTAAAAATTTAGTGATTGTAGCTGAACCAAGAGAAGAGGGGATCTGTACTGAACTTTTGAGGCACTGTTGGTTGCTATGTGGTGACAGAGGTGCACTGACCTTGATGCAACTGAAACACATGGCCAGATGGTTGCGGCAACTCCTCGCACCAAGTTACACAGACTGTAGTGCAGTTCACCCGGTAAGGGCAGAGAGACCAACAGTGTATCTAGTGGTGGTATACAAATATCTGTAATCAACACCCAATTGGCTACAAGCACACTTATATTGCCTACAGCTGCGTGGGGCAGGCAGCCATTGAAATTTCCCATTATTCTAAACCAGTTTAAACTAGTTTGTGTGGATGCATGAATATTACTATGAGCCTTGTGAATATCTTTGAAGTATAGTGTACAGGTCAGTTTGTGTGCATTTAGTGCCACAAGACTCCTCCTTCTCTTACGTCATTTCCATGAACAATGATCCAGGATATGATAGCATCGTAAAGGCTCATTGCTAAGGAGTTGTGGGAAGCTCATTGCTACGTTGTTGGTAACTGGCGAATTGATCTTGAACACATACTATACGTACGTACGTACATATGCACGTACATAGCAGAATCAATAATAACTGATTGCAGGATGTTTTGCCATGTTGGCCTTCGTCAACTGCGTACAAACTTCTATCCACGTCTAGTTCCCATGGCTAAATCTAAGAATAGTGTGTGTATTTCCTAGCATCGCTTTCTGTAATAATATTTTAAAGTAATTGAACTCGGTTTTGTCATATTCTTTTAAGCATCTGGTTGTGCTGGCTTTTGCCTGTACACATAGTGACCTTCTCCTCCCTCAACATCCCCGCAGCACAATTTGGCAACCCACAGCACACAGCTGAGGATGGAAATGGAGCTACTTCTGAATTCTTGTGACGTACGTGAACTGTGTACATATTGTCTCAGTGTGCTGATGTGCGTGCATGCATGGGCGTGCATGCATAGGTGTGAGATATGTAGTGTGTAGTACATAGCCCTATGCATACATAGGTGACACCATGTACATACGTATGTATAGGGTATGCATGTGTACCTGTGTGTACCTGTGTGTGTTAGTAGGGTTCACATCTATGTCTGAGATAGGAGCAGGTTACAAGTGAGTATGTGTGTAAATACAGCCTCTGCATGTGATTTTCAAGTTTTGAGAACGTTTGTTTGATAGTTGGATGAAAATGCTATTGTACGGACAGAGACAGCCCGTCCTCCTAGTGGTGTGGTCTGGACAAAATTATGTCCAACAACAGCTGAACATGATCTGTAGGGAAAGCTGACACAGTTACATGATTTTACACCTTGTTTGCCATTACAGTTCATAACTCTGCGGTATGACCCATTGCTGATCTGTTTCCACTAAAATGGAAAACTGTCTTGTAGGAGGACCTCCTACGTACTTGTCATAACTTTCTGCCACTTTGTAATTATGCACGTGGTTCGTTCTGTGTGTACAGTGCGCCCATGCAAGGTAGCAGTGGGCTCTCTCAACCAAGACCAACAGTTATCCCATGCATTGCCTTCTACCGAGATCAGCTTTGTGATTGCCAATTGTGTGGAGCAGACACTCTAAAACCTCTCCCTTCGGTGTACATTTCTGTGTGTGACTGTGAAGTGTTCCAATTAGAATTGAAGATTTGTTAAAATTTTCAACAGTATTCAGCGTAAAAGTTCTCTATTATTGGGTTGGAATCAAAAATTTGCTTATACAAATACTGTACATAGTTCACTTGCTATCCTGCCAGTACACACATGCCATACTTTACTCTGTTCTCTTTTAACTGTTGCATGTAGGAGTTGTACCACAATGTGTGCCAACTTGAAGTCGCAAGACACACACCAGATCCCATGTGCCTCACATCTCCACTATCACTGCAGAAAGGTGTGTGTTGTGTTGAGTGTGTCTGTGGGTGGGTGAATCCATGTGTGTGTACAGTGTGTGTGTGTGTGTGTGTGTGTGTGTGTATGTATGTATCACAGGCTGCAGACTGTGCATGTACGTATATAAAAGAGTGTACCTGTTCCGACCCGTCTAGTATTACCCTATGTATGTATGTGCTTGCACTGTCTACGTCATCCCACCCCATCAGCCTCTCACCCAGTGGTGTCAACAGAAGTGCTGGACTCTGGAATGCACGAATTGGTGGCTCCAGCAGCTTACCGTGGAGGTGTGGCTGAGAAGGCTGCCAGGGACATCCTCATCAAGCATCGAGCGGCTAAAGCACAGCTCAAATTTGGCAGTGTTTTTCAGTATTTGGAGGAGAAAGGTGAGACCAAGATTCAGACGTCTGTTCGAATGATTCTGGCTGTAGGTTGTTACCAGCTGGGAAGGTTAGCTCACCATTTAGGCTGCATGCAGCCAGTAATGTATGTAGCCAGTCAATCCGTCCTGGATGATGATACCACTTGAACTGCTCATTTGTGCTGTGTGAGGCCCTCTGCGTGGTAGTCTGTTGCAGTTGACTGTGAAGCACACAGTTTAGTATGAACATCTGAACATCAGTTGTGTGAGTGTGACACTGAGCAGTGCAGAACTATACCTATCTCCTGTACTGTATGGAAGTGTACAGTGCCCATTCCTGTGAGAACCCACTACCTTGAGCGATGATCCAAATACGTATGCTAATGATTGAGTGAGTGGGCATTGTGTAAAGTGAGGTTGTAGCCGCGTTCATGTAGCATTGCCAGAGGGTCATGTGAGGGCACGAGCCAAGAACCCGAGTGTGCTATAAGTGTACACACCTGAGGCCACCTTCCTCCCAACTGGTACTGCTGCACCGTGAGCGCACCGCAGACAAGTTTAAAAACAGAAGAATATGCAGCGATGTTCTCTGGTTAGAAGCATGGTAAAAGAACTTTTTGGAACCACTGCTGATATTTTCTGGACCTATCAATAGCTGGTACACTGATGAACAGGTGGTGGTACTGTGGATACACTGCGGTGCATGGGCACATCCGGCTGCAGAGTTCGAGTTGTAGTCTGACTCAGCCAAATCTATTTGCTGCAATGATTTAAGATTGCAAACTAGTGCCATATACGTACGTAATGTAAGATAGGAAAGAACGTAAGTATTGTCAGTAGCTGCAAACGTCACATGCCGTGCTCGCATAAACTGTGGTGCACACAATGTTTGATTTCACTGATCAGCAAACTGGCTGTCTGAAAGCAGTATTTGGTACTGGGCATTCAATTTTAGTACTCTCATGATCCTTTGGTGTGCACTAGCCCACATTTTCACAATATTTCAGACGTTTTTGGTGACTATAAAGCCACTTTCATCAGTGAAGTATTTGATACCCTACTGCTACCGCAATATGATGATGCTAACTAACATCCTGATTTACCAGTCACCAATCCTCTTGAACAGGAATGGGTCAAAGGTTGGATGATCATGAGAGTGGTATGTATGCAAGGTGTAAGAGTGTCTGTGTTGTTGTATTGGCCTTTTTATTAGCCAGGTGTCCAAGTACTCTGTATTCGAAATCTCTATTCGATACTCTTCATTCTTCAGTTTTGTTTCCCTCCCTCCCGAGTAGTATGGACCCGCTTGCTTTATCCCCCTACTTTGAATTTCTTAGTTGTTCTTGGTGTATTCTACCTACCACAGGGGTGTGCTATGACACAACCTGCTGCAATTAGAAACTGCACCCATTTGGACCATTTTCTCCTCAGAAGCTGACAATCTTTAGTGATGTTCTACCCACATCGTATGATGTTTGCCACTTTGCAAAGCTGCAGTCCTTTTGTGCCAATCAGACACTTCTGTTCTCTGTAATAAAGGTCTCTTGGTGGATGTGAATACAAGCATCCTAGCTATAGTATGAAACTGAAAACTACACCACGATCGTCGATTAACATGGTACAGATAGTCTTCAGCATACAGGGCTATGGAAGGACAGGTTTCGGGGGTAGCAATGCTTAACAGACTCTGTTGTTAGTGGTAGACACAACCTTTGCTTCCAAGCTCTTAAGCTCCTTTCCAGACCAATACAGATTTGATGTATCCTTAGCTACACATCCACTTGTTTTTGAGCAGAGCAGAAACAGTGTTACTGTCCAGTAAAATGCATTGCTAGACATATACAGTGGAACCTCTCAATAGAGGACATGATTGGGATCGAGCTGATTGTCTTGTGGAGAGATGATTTTTAGGTATATGGAGCAATTTGTGTAGCAATATGACAAATAGTGGTTATGATGTCGTAGAGGCTCATGCTACGGAATACATAGAACCAGAGAGATATTGAGCTTACACGTAGCAATACTTCAAAAGAGTAAGACATTTCGACCGCGAAGGTCTTCGTCAGTTACCTGACGAAAACCTTAGCCGTCGAAATGTCTTACTCTTCGGAAGTATTGCTACGTGTAAGCTCAAATAGTGTGGTTAATTGTATGATGCCTCGACTATGAAGGTCCTCATCAGGTAAAAATCTATTGCTACGTTGATTGCTCACAATACCTCAAAAGCAAGTTTTGAGTTATTCTGAGCACACTACTACCACATTATAGAGCGGTTTCCCTAATCCAGAGAGATTTGTGCATAGCTCTATGTGGCTGAGACTGCATACAGTGCCTTCAATAGAGAGGTTCCACTGTCTGCGGTAATTAATGATGATTGTAGTAGTCATTGTATGTAAATATGTATGTGCAATAAGTGAAGTGGAGGAAATGCAACTGTGGGTATGTAGGCAGCTGTAGTACAAACCCTACATATGTATATAATACATATTTGTATCTGTTGTGGCTGGGAGATGTATTGAGTATTCTTTGTATAGCGCCTCAACGATGCACTGCCCATTCACGCTACACTAATGACTATATATGGCATCATTGGGGGTGGGGAGATGTGTTACTACATGCACTGGAATATTAATAATTTCCTTTAAAAATTTCAAGGGATTTAGGAATGTCCAAAAAAGCATAAAAACAAGTGGTGTCATCTCAGTACTTTGACCCATCACATTTCTTTGAGGAGCAGAAGTCCTAAATCCCATGGAGTGAACTCAGGACCACTCTACAAGGTGGTGTCCTGTGTCAAGCACTAGTAGCACGCAAAAATTTGGTGGGAAGAATAAGAATAAGAATATGAAAAGTTAAAACAAGGTAACAGCGACTACGACGCTTTTCCCTCATGTGAACTCCAGGTTGCCTTTGGGAACATTGTCGCCCTTAGCACCTTGAAATAAGCCTATCCATTGCCCTTAATTTTTCCAGTTTGCGACCATTTTGCTAGTTATCGACTTGCGTAATACATTAGAGAGGATGTAGCAATAGGAACGGTGCACCATCTTCCACCTGGCTCGTGGGCTCATGCACGTGCACATGCTAGATGCCCGCTGAGCGTACCATCGCACAGATCCTTCAGGCGTAGGTCTTAAGTGGCCGTAGTATTGCGACCCACCTGCGACCGTATATATATGGCAATTTGGAGTCAGAGAATCGCGGCCACACTGGTGGCTTGCGTAGCTGAAACTCCGCATTAGGGTGTAGGCTGCGAGTTCAGGCGCCAGGTCGTGGTTCTTTTTCTCCAGTTGTCACTTTCAAGCTGTGTAGTTAGAAAGCTTGTACAAGTTACACCAGCTTGCATAATACTTACTGACAACATTAGAGAGGAGCTGCCTTTTTGAATCGGGGATATTCCTAAATAAGAAGTAGTGCTACCGTGACGTCTAATAAGAAGTAGTGCTACCGTGACGTCTAATAAGAAGTAGTGCTACCGTGACGTCTAATAAGAATATGAAAAGGTGAAAACAGGGGAACAGCGACTACGACGCATTTCCCTGACATGAAGTTCAAGTTGCATTTGGAAACATTGTTGCACTTAGCACCTTGAAATAAGTCTATCCGTGGCCATTAATTGTTCCAGTTCGTAACCATTTCGCTAGTTTTACCAACATGCGCTAATACATAGGAGCTGCCATTTTGAACCAGGGACATTCCTAGATAGACGTCACCACCGTGACATCTGATATCTTCCTTGCCATTGTGATTGACACAGTATTTCCCAGCTTACATTTTTTGTAAAACCATCACACAGAGAGTTTCCTTGCAGAATATTGGTGCACTTCGTTCTGTAGGGTGTTTTTGATCAGTAGATAATCTTTCTCCCTACATCTCCCTCAACTCGCCTGTCCTTCCTTGCTCCTGGCAGTCCTGTGACTGTACACCAGTTGTTCTGCACAGTGCTGCTGCAAGTAGCTAGTTACCCAGGTCTACGATCACAAGGGGCAGGAGCATGCAGAAGTATCAGTGTGATGCGTGGTGCTGGGTTTGCATAGGCACGCATTTGTGTGATGTGTGCTGGAAGCGAAGGTGGACTGTGTGCTGTGTGTGGCTGAGCTCTTCTTCCTGCACTCTAGTGGCTGTGTATATATAATTATAGGCACTTTGTGGCTGCCTTGTGGATGGGACTCAGACTTGACCTTTACCTTCCAACTTGCCTGCCCCCTGCTAATTAGGTTACAGATCAATCAGTAAGGTGTGGTGTACCTCCCGTATGGTATCACTTAACCCACAAGGGATTAGTCTGCTAATGAGGTCAAAGTGCATCTACCTGTGTGGCGCCTATTAATTTTTACCTGTAGAGAATAAGAGGATTCAGAAAGTTATGAAGATGGATTTTGATTATTTGTTTGGTTGAAAGGTCTACATAACATGATGTGTTGCTTGTATGAGATTTCCTCAGCTATACAGTGGTGCTGAATTGTGTTTATGCAGTCAGTCAAACTTACATTTTGGACCATGACCATAAGCGTGAAAATGGTAGCCAAAGTGATGAAGGCGAGAGCAAATAACCAATGGTATGCAGTTGGGTAAAAAACCTGGCCAATATTGAGTCTGTGAAGTGGTTGATTGGCTAGGTGCTGTTTTGTCAAGAGTTGCCACAATTTTCCAGCCAGAATTTGTTTTTAAACCAAATGTTTTGACAACAGTCAGCTGTTCATCGGTGGTTAGGGGTTCAGTGTCTATTTACTATGTGTAAGGCTACTCTCAACAATATTGAGCCTGATTCGTACATCTCAGTCATGTTGTTACAAATTGTTGTGATGAGAGCCTTTGTCACCCTGTAACCAGTTGACAAAAGCTCTTGAGCCATATGTCCTGCAAACCCTAGATCCTTTCCGAAGCTACAGTATTGCTCATTTACTTCCTGCTTGACATCTACATCTCTAGCAACAGTTCAGCTAATGAGCTAGGCATCACTATGTTGAAGTGCTGCACTCAGTGGCTACGTATGTGCAAACTCAAAGCACATGGCATGGCCTAGCATAATAGTGTGTTTACTGTTTCATGAGCTAACTGAATTCATTACCTACTCACCACAAGCTGCTTCTTTGGCCTCTTCCTGGCGCCATCTAGGAGCAGGGTGTGCTAATTATTTGCTCAGTTGGCAGGGGACTATGTAATCAGTTCAACGATTTCTCCCTTCCAGCTACTGTTGGGTTTACAGAAATGCTATTGGTCGGTAACGTTACATGCAGGCTTGGCTATTGGTACATTTGTAGGTGAGGATGATTGTTCTCTTGAACCTGCTAACTTGCTTGCACCCACACTGCTTTGTAAAGCCTGAACTGCATCACCAACGGATGACTTTCAGAAGGGTTTGGAAGGCAAGGACCTACATGTATAGCAGGACTGAAAAGTCACTGTGCCAGCTTAATCCCATGATTTCCTCAGCATTGTACCATGCTAGAATCAGCTTCAATATAGTCTGTCCCCTTCACAAATGAAGGTGGCTGTATAGTCACCAAAACATCTGAATTATTGTGAAACCATGGACTAGTGCGTACCAAAAGATCATGATCATGTTAGAATGTTGACTATTACAAGTCTCTGCTCTAATATCTTGCCCAAACTTTTGTTTGTTTGCAACTGTTTCTTAAACAAGCATTAATGTACAGTGTATGAGCAAAGAAAAGGGATGCAAATTAATGTGCATACTTTGTTACAAGAAACGGTTGGAAATGAACGAATGGTTTGACACAGTTGCATTTATTCGCAATTTTAGCATGGAATACACACAGTGAGTTGTGGTATCTTTTTCCAGCAAAAAAAACTAAAAGGATACTCTGAGCCATATCAGCAGAAATGAATCACATCCACCGAGTTGAGTCCTCCATGCTGGCCTGTATGTTTAGGTGCCATTCGTACTCGGCTAATCTGTCACAATACCCTTCATTGCACAACCTCTTATGCAATTTGTATGTGTATGTATATAGTACCACAGGGAGGTCCCTAGTTGATGTACACAACCAAAGCACCATATTTACCGAGGTGTGAACGTTGAAGCACTCTGGAATAAATATACTGAGATTTTATATACAGGGTTTGGAGCAACCTACCATAATGGCCAGTGCACAAAAGACAAATCTTTCTGCGTGTTAAGGCTAAAATGTTATTTAGCTCCAGACCGATACCACACAAGTACATACGTATATAGCAGACCTCCATGTAATGTGAGTTCCTACGTATGTGTGGTTGCGAAATCACTGGATGATATTAACATTTGTGTCCCATACGTATATCAAGGTATGCACACATACGTACATGGAGGAACAGTGTCTGTCTTGTATCACTAAATTCTCATTTGTTTTATGTGATGACTATTGGGTACACATGCAGTACAGACTCATATCTTTACCATTCACCTTATGTTCAACCTTCTTTTTGCTTGACTCCAATCTGATGTCTCTCAGGACTCCACCTTAATTTGCCATCGTATGGCATCATCACTTCATTGCGGAGCTTTACCCACATCAGCAATCAATTCCAGTCACATTTCTTCATCTAATATTTCATTGCTCAAGGTGATGATGGATGAACAATAATGACTGGGTTTGATAGCTCATGTGGCTGCAACTGATGGAGTGTAGGTTTGAAGTTTGAGCACCATCATAGTTCCTTTATTGCCTGACGCCACCTCTTCCGAACTGTAAAGTCAGCAATTTTTCAGAAGATAAGCCTTATGATGCCCAGGTACAAGAAATCTGTACAGACTATGTATGAAATAGGCACAAGAGCAGTTAGACCAGTCCTAGAGGTGACCATAATAATGATAATAGGAACACAATGTGCACGATAACAGATGCTGCCACACTAATGTCATTTTTTTAGCACTTGGCAAGCCCAGTTTAGCAGAAGTACACACTTTACAATAAGCAGACTCTTCAGTGAAATGTCGCTGTTTTGTACTCGAGACTGAAACTGGTTAGGTGTACTGTAAGTAGGTAGGAGTAGGACATATGTATACCATGACCAGAGATCCCAAGTAAAGCAGTCCTACACTGCCTCTCTACCATGCCTTTCCTGCAACAAGGCAAACCACTGAAATCCCTGTAGTAGACACACTAATGAGTTGATATATGCATTGTTTGGAGCACTGTATGTACGTACAGTACGCGTCATAAAAAAGTAATGCTAAATGCTAACCGAAATGTGCACAACAGTTAACGGTTAACCGTTAATAGTTAAAGGTTAACTGTTGTCGGTTTTCGGTTAACGGTAACCGTGATAGCATTATTATATTAGAATAATATGGATGGTGAGAGCGTCGCACCTCACAGAAAATCGTAAGTGCTAGTATTGGAGTTCGCTCGTTTGTCGCTACAGTTGCGCTCAATTGCAGTTCCGCAGTGGATCATGGAGAAGATTCTTATCAGGTACGAGGGCAGTGTCAAAGTCCACCTCAGTACCTTCCTGGCTCTCTCGACGGTGCGCGTGTTTCATCCGCTCTTCTATAGCATCCAACATTTCTCGGGTGAGCTTAAAAGGCCTACCACATACATCGTAAATTGTAGAGAATTCCACGAGTATAACAGTTAGAGATTAATCGATAACTGACAACCAATAAAAGTTAATGTTTATTCATTAACCATTATTGGATAATTGTTAACTCTTCACTGTCGGTTTTCGGTTATCAGTACGTTTTTTATGACGCGTACGTAGGTATGTATGCTGGTTCTAAGTGTTCATGGCTTATATCTCCTCCCTCTTTGCAGGTGTTGACCCGAGCATCAGTCAACATGTGTGTCTGAAGGAGACTGCTTGCAGTGGCTATCTAGTGAAGCTGGGAGGTGAGCTAACTGCATGGATGGAAGTCTTGCATGCGCACATTTGATTGTGCACTTGGTCCAGAATGTCTGGTGACTTTTGAAGGTATACATGGGCACTGCTGAACATTGGCAGAGCCAATCAGATTCTTTGGGTGGGAACTAATTGTGATGTGCATCACATGATCTGATGCTTAATAGGGAATAGTCTCACAAGTCTCCGCGAGGCGTTTGCAGTGATGGGCATGAAAAGAGTCTTGGTTTAAGGCAGTGAGTCAGATGAGATGAGATGCTCTGCAATCCAAGCAGAAGGAGGTGACTTTTCTTTTGTCTGCAGAAACCTTTCCTTGCACGGGAAAGCAGGAAGTCTATTTGCTTCCCTTGTACAGTCTTTAGTAGAGCATGCCACTTGCAGGACATTTGATAGTTATTGTCCACTCCAAGTTTACTGTGCAAGGCACCTACCTCTTCACTAAAACAAGAACATTATTATAGAAGCAAACTTCTCTACATGAATTTATACTATGACATCTATATATATATTTGAGAGTGCTTGTTTGTTTGTTGCGGTAAAACAAACCTACGGCATGGATTGACGCCAAACGCTCAGGAATTACGAAGAACAACCCGGAGAGTGTCCTCCGGGGGGTTGAAATCAACCATTATAGTGTTCTCGGGGAGATATCGTGACATTTCCGGTTTTTCCTTCGCGACCGACCGCCATTTCTCCCTTCCACTTACCCTGAAGAGGTGTGTGTTCGTGTGAGAAGGCACTTCTTGGGCTGGCCCTCTGTGTGTAGTATTGTTCTAGAAGTAACAGTAGTGTTATTTCACGCTGAGAGTCTGAATGTATGCACACTCTGTCTGTCACGGAACAGAATGCATGCATGTACACACATGTACATGTACATACAGCATGCATACACATGCAAACACATTGCAAGCAAATGTCCACAAACACATACATACATACGTAATGTACTGTGTGTGCCTATAACATTGTGCATTCTGACATTTTGTAATGGCGATTCAGTATCATTTTTATCATTTACAGTACAAAACATGTTTCGGTATTACGTACTTGTATTGTCATCTCATGTTCTTTAGGCCGAGTTCGAAATTGGAAGAAACGCTGGTTTGTGCTTGACTTCTCAAAGAGTTACTTATGCTATTTTCAAGATGAAGCTGTGAGTTGCCAAAATGGACAAATTCCCCAGGTTAAATAAGATTTGAATGAGAATTGAATGAGAATGAATGAGGAGAGGTAATGACATTTCTGTCACATTTTGTTACTGGAACAACCGTAAAGGGAGAACATGCGGGATCTTTCGTCTGTTCAGCTTCTTCATAGCTGCACCCATGATACGCACATATGGTAGCTGCAGAAATTATGTTTCCATGCAAAGTTTGTACTTCGCAAACTTCGAACGAAGTTGGCTCGAAGTTTTGAACAAAGTTGGCTCGAAGTTCGAACGAAGTCGGCTCGAAGTTCGTACGGAGTTGGCTCGAAATTCGTTCGAAGTTGGGCCGAAGTTCGTTCGAAGTTGGGCCGAAGTTCATTCGAAGTTGAGCTGAAGTTCGTTCGAAGTTGAGGCAAAGTTCGTTCGAAGTTCAAGCGAAGTTCGTTTGAAGTTGGCTCAAAGTTCATTCGAAGTTGAGACAAAGTTCATTCGAAGTTGGGTCGAAGTTCGTACAAAGTGGACTCGAAGTTCGTTCGAAGTTGGACCGAGAATTGTCAGGAAGTTAACACCATCGCACCAAGAGAAGTGTCATACGCGCAGATCGATCTTGCTTAAGTTTAAGTGAACAGTCGGCTACCTATTGCGAGTTATGGTTTCATTCAGCGAGTACAAACGGCAGAGGATTGTTTCCGATGTTGAATGGACATACTCGATCTTCTTTCACTGTTGAACTTCCAGGTGCGAATCTCTGAGTGGCGAAGTGCGGATGTCCGTGAGCCTTCCGCGGAATCATCGCTGGTTATCCGCGGAATCATTGCTGAGTATTCGCGGAACCTCCGTAGGGCACCCGCGGAATGTTCCGCTGAAGGTTTGCGCAGAACGTTCGAAGGAGATTAGCTTCACGTAGTCAGCGTAGCCAGTGAATTATGCAATCCCACTCCGCCCGTGGGTGGCTGTTATCCAGGATACGGGCAGAAAGTAAGCTTCTAAGGAGGCTGATTTCCGTAGTATGAGCTGTTGGTACGAACTCTGCGTAATCCAGAAGACGGTTCCGCGGACTCAGCACAGATGCTCTGTGGATTCACTACAGACAATCCGCGGATTCACTACAGACGATCCGCAGAGATGCCGAATACGTTCCGCTAATTTCTGCGCAGGTTTTCATGGAAAGCCGCGACGGATTACCGCGGAATTCGTCGGATTTCCATAAGTAACTTGTGACATGTACCGTACATGAATGCATGTATATATTGGTGCATGTATGTCACAGAATGTCTCACCTCACTGCACGTACGTAACAACATCTTTGTAGTTTTGTGCACAGAAGGATTGCATGCCAATGCATGTAGTATATGTCTTATGTGTGTTTCATAGTAATCACACGCACACCACGTCCAATCGCATGTGTAGCCACGGAAATACACAAGAATGTGCCAAAACCGCAGGATTCACCGTTATGTAAACAGAACTGCCATGTCCCACATGCATCATGTTTGATGTATCCATGCGAATTGATTCTTGCCCTTTGTAGAAGTAGCTCCTCAGTGCTGGCTCCATATATATGTCAGGATCAATTTTGTTCGTATTGTTTATATTATGAGGTCATCCTAATGTAATTATGCAGAACCAGTTTTGCCTACCTGGGTTCTAGGGGTGTGGGAAGTAGCAGAGATATGAGTTTCATACTCTTGGACAACCTAATCATCAGTGTATTGTGTACTCTTAAATCCTAATATACGTGTGGCATATATACTTACATTCCTATACTGTCTATAGACACCCACTGACATCCGGACATGCATACACTGTATTGCAGACAATTTTCCACAGTCGTACTTATTTTCCCCATGTTGGTACCTACTGCACGTAGATGGCTGAACAAGACTAGGTATACGTAAAGGATACTGAGTGCTCATACAGTACTCTCTATACAGTTTGTCACAATCTGTGCTGCAAACGTCTTGAAGCTGCTAAAGCACAGGAATGATGAATATGACGTGCAATAATAGTGAATAATATGTATTATAGTGTCTGTTGTATGGCAAGGGTACAGCAAAAAGCTAACGAGCCTTCCTGCATGGGACGACTGTAAAGTTCCAATATGACATGACACCACTTCTTTGCTCCAGGTCTGTACCACATGCAGTATCTCTGCGTAACTCGTTCCATTACTTTTGCATGTATATGCGATAAATATACATACCACCTGCATCAGCATAAGGGAATTGTGCAACTTGGTGTATATAGTTAGCTATAGACTCGCCTACAATTCTATACATATTATATATGGGACCTATCACAATGCTTAGTCATTCTTGCAATATACGTACAAGCTCAGAGATGTCTTTCTTTCACTTGCTCTTCTTTGCGTATGCATGCAGGCATTTCGTGACAAGACAGAGCCAAAGGGGGTTATTAATTTACAAGACATCAAAGACGTCTATCAGACCAGCAAAGGTGATCACCTTGTTAAGCACATCTTCCTTGTGCAGACTCCTCAACGAACGTATCAGATCCGAGCACCAACACTTCCCACCCTAACTGTATGGATGACGCTCTTGCTAATGCCCCTCTCTGTCTCACAGCAGCCATGATGCAATGCTGTGATGTCCAATGAAGCAGACACTTTCTACGCACACACAACAACTCCATACAATTCTAGATTACCTGCATATACAGTTTGTATTTATTGTAGCCACCTGTGTGTAGTAGATATGCCTATACTGCACTTGTGTGCTGTATTTGTAACCTCTATTTTGGTATAATAGCTAAGATTAAGTATATAGTAATGTATATACAGTTTACTGCCGCATTAATTATCTGTTGTCTATAATACCATATTTGCTTGAATGGACACCGTGGCACAATTATATTAATTTTCAGTCCGTAAAGATGCGGTGTCTATTCAAAAGCAGTTAAATATATACCATTTGAGGTATGCATACACAAATTATTGTCCGCATATAAGACGTATGTCGTCGCGGTAGGAATGCCCCAATTTCTAACGGCGGCTCCTATATCTAATGTATTAGCGTGCATTCGTTGGTAAAACCATGGTAAAACTAGTGAAGTGGACACAAACTGGAACAATTAAAGGCCATGGATAGGCTTATTTCAAGGTGCTATAATTATTATATAATTATATATAAGTGTGACAACGTTCCCAAAGGCAACCTGGAGCGCATGTAAAGGAAACACTGGAAAAACTGTTAACTTTAAGTGTCACTTAAACACAAGCTAAAGTGGACTTAAAGATGGCTTTACTGAATTTAAGTCTGTCAGTAACTTTCATATTTACTGTCTGTTTAAGTACTCTTTAAAGCTAGTAAAGTCCCGATTTAAGTGGCGCATTATTGATGACATAAATTTAGTAAAGTTGATAGCACTTAAATATGACTTAAAGGATGCCTAAAGACAACTTAAATGTGATATGGTGGCACAGCCTTGACAACTTTAAGTGTGTCTTTAAGTCAAGTTTAATCCATATTTAAGTGACTTCATTTTTACTAGATTTAGGTCAACCACTTAAATCGGGACTTTACTAGCTTTAAGGAGTACTTAAACAATCAGTAAATATGAAAGTTAGTCAAAGCCTTAAATACAGTAAATCGGGACTTTACTAGCTTTAAGGAGTACTTAAACAGTCAGTAAATATGAAAGATAGTCAACGCCTTAAATATAGTAAATTGGGACTTTACTAACTTTAAGATCTACTTAAACAGTCATTAAATATGAAAGATAGTCAAAGCCTTAAATACAGTAAATCGGGACTTTACTAACTTTAAGATGTACTTAAACAGTCATTAAATATGAAAGATAGTCAAAGCCTTAAGGTAGGACCGGACCATTTTCGGTATTAATTGTAGATTACACAACAAAGACAGAATACTCATTATAACCTAAGAGTGCTATATATCATTGGAAAGAGCTTTCCTTGGTGGTTACTTTAAGCTAAAAATGAGTGCAGTAGGCCTATGCTATCTAGAGATATGGGTTCTGAAGTAACCACTATAGTAAAATCACTGTAACAACTGCCACCTGCACAGTTATAACTGTATGAGCCTGGCTCTTGTTTTGTATGTAGAGCATAGCCTAGGGTATGATATGAGTGTATCAGATTGGGTGCTACATGTGTTAGTGTAGTGCTATGGCTTCTCATCGCTAGAGAGTAGGCGCATTCCTGTGGTTAGCACTTTCAATTAGCTGCCACCCAGGCAAATTCACACCTACAGCTAAAGTGATACACTCATATCATACCCTAGGCTATGCTCTACATACAAAACAAGAGCCAGGCTCATACAGTTATAACTGTGCAGGTGGCAGTTGTTACAGTGATTTTACTATAGTGGTTACTTCAGAACCCATATCTCTAGATAGCATAGGCCTACTGCACTCATTTTTAGCTTAAAGTAATCACCAAGGAAAGCTCTTTCCAATGATATATAGCACTCTTAGGTTATAATGAGTATTCTGTCTTTGTTGTGTAATCTACAATTAATACCGAAAATGGTCCGGTCCTACCTTAAATACAGTAAATTGGGACTTTACTAACTTTAAAGTGTACTTAAAAAGTCAGTAAATGTGAAAGACAGTCAAAGACTTAAATACAATAAAGATTGAATTTAAGAGTACTTTTAATAACATAACTATAAGAATCATAAAGAATAAAAAGGATGAAGAACACATTGTTAGCACTGTATTACAGTCAAAATGACAAGAAACAGTTGAGTGAAGCACTTGGCCCGGACTATAGATCAATTCTTCCAGGTGTTGAGTATGGGTAGGGACAGGAGTTCTCCATAAATGCTTTGAGGCCTGGTGAAGGCAGAAAGGGACAACAGTGACAGCATGCTGCAATTGCACAATGTCTCCTATGAATGCAATCCATACACACACACACACACACACACACACACACACACACACACACACACACACACACACACACACACACACACACACACACACACACACACACACACACACACACACACACACACACACACACACACACACACACACACACACACACACACACACACACACACACACACACACACACACACACACACACACACACACACACACACACACACACACACACACTCACAGAGGTAAGCACTTGCACTCAAAAGGAACACACCTGCTCACAAATGTAACAGTCAGATGAGATGTACATCTTCTCAAATAGGATTAAACTGGCATTCAGTTATGTAGCTACCAGGATGTACTCCATTGATGGCCAATGGTGTAGAATCTGCAGCATGCAAAGGTACAGGTTACACATAGATACCAATGACCTACCCAGTTCATAACATGCAAGGTCATCAAGCATATGATAGGGTGTTCCATGAATGTCATCAGTAAACAGTCATTAGTTAGATCAAAATGTCATCAGTTACAGTCTCACCTCAACAATGATCCAGCTAAGAAACCTTTGCTACAGAGTGTTCAGGAGCATAGGAGTCACTGTAAGGAATGCAATATGTATGTGGAGTGAAGATCCAAATAAATTTCTATTGTCATACTATGCATCGATTGTGACCTAAATAGATTCTTGCCCTACCTTTGCCAACCCTGATCAAAGCTGAACTATTCAAAGCCAGCAGCCAACCAGATAGCAACATTCAGCGTAGACACGTGTGTCTATGTATTCAGATGAGGGCAAGAACATAGCTAGCCGATAACCTCCCCAGTTACCTGGATTAAGACGATTCACGAGCTGCTGAGCCTCACTTGACGAGCGTGCTTGGTTAGCACGAGAGCGGTACTTCTTTGGTGACTCAATGGTGAGGCAGCGGAGAGGCATCCTTCAAATTTAAAACAACCGCGTGCACATGTGACGTCATTTCGTCAGACGTCATGCGAAATGGCGACGGTTCACTTGGCCCGACTTGGTCCCATTAAACTCGTGGACTCTTATAATTATGGGACTCTCTAATACTGCTTTCCCCTCTTAATTGTCTCGCGGGCACGAAGCTGACACCATGGAACGTCTGTGGAAAGGGGAAGATAGTTCTGTAGTTTGCAAGTACATTAGGTAAGTTACGTTAGTGTAGTTAGCTATAGCCTCGTATATAGATGTGCGACTGAATCTGCATGTTCACGTGTCCACACCCACATAGTGTACTTGCGTTTGTAAAGGCCAATACTCTTTTCTTCTTAGGAATGTTTATACTGAACTTTGTGATCTCGGACTTGAGTTTGTTACCTAGTCTCTACTGCTAAATAGGTTGGCTGTGCTTGCACACCATTTACGAGATACGTACGTGTAGTCATGCACGAATGTCATTGTGCAGTATAGGTGTACAAGTGTAACTGGGTAGTTCTACCATTCGTCGCATGTAGATGCGTTTCAACACATGTATTTCTATATGAATACTTATTTATACAGTGCAAGTTGCATTTATATATACAGTAAGTACAAGATGTAATATTACAAAGTTATATGCTGGGATGTGTGTGTGTGTGCGTGTGTGCGTGCGTGCGTGCGTGCGTGCGTGCATGCCTGCGTGTGTGTGTTTCCCAGTGTGAGCTGAAGCGAAATGAGTAGGCCAGAAGTGTGGCAAATCTGCAGCCAACAATTATGGCATTTAGAATTGTACAGATTCTTCTTTGGATGATCCAACATGCCAACAATCACTCAGTAGTCCAATGCAATGTTTCGCCTGTCATGGGCTTCTTCAGGCATACGTAGGTACAATAGTTACGTAGGTGCAATTCAGAGCCCATGACAGAGAAAACATGGCATTGAAGTACTGAGTGATTTGTGAGCGCACTGCACTGATGAGCTCCAATAGGGCGAAACAGCCATCTATCCAAACATGATGCAGCAACCTTGACTGCAGCATTGGCTGTCTGCAGTTCTCACTGTACCATACACTTGTAACAACTACCTACATAATGCAATAGTACAGAAACAGTAGTGAGGTGCTCACTTGTGTGTGGAGGGGTGTGTGCGCACATGTACGTGTGTGCATGTGTGTGTGTGTGCGTGCGTGTGTAGAGTGCATGTGCGATGTGTTTTTGTGTCTTTGTGTGTGCGTTTGTGTGGATGTGGGTGTGGGTGTAAATGCAGTACGTATATAGTTAGTTAATTTGCAATTGTATTGCACATGTCCTGTGGCTCCTTGTCATTGCCATTTTCTCCCTTCATATCCTTTTGGTTATCCCACACATCCCCTTCTAGTGTAGGGAAGTGGACCAATCAAATTTAACATGGTCATCACTTCCTCATCTCTGTGTGTGTTTGCGTGCATGTGTACTGTGCGCTTGTGTGTGTGTGTGTGTGTGCTGTTCATGCTCACACATACAATGCTCATATGTCTAGACACAGCAAGTTTGTGCATGCAACCTTGCAAGAGCTTCCCAAACTGTTAGCTACCTAGGATATATACTGATGGTTTTGGTAGCTACACATCTATTCTATGACAAATTAATGTGTGTATCCTATAGGTAATGACTGCCCAAAGTTTAGCAAACTGTTGCAAGATTGCATATTAAAAATGGCTACATTGTACACCTATAACCCTAACCCTATATATGGCTATATATGTTAATCTCTTTGTTGTGCAAATACGTACATGCTCTAGCCAGTTACGTATACGTAACGGTCACACATCAGTATTGACAACAATTTGTTTACATATGCTATTCAAGTTCATCCTTATCTCTTCTTTCTTATGGTGTGTGCAGTGCTACATCATGTGCCCATTTATATGTGTGTGTGTTTGTATGTGTATGGATGGCTTGCTAAGACGTCGCCTTCAAATCTGCATCGACATTATTATTACTTGCATGGACCAGAAGCCTGTATATATGGATCCGTGGTCAAAATATGTATATATATTTAGCTTTAAGTCAAAGAAAATATGCACTAAAGCTACTGAGGTACTGTTCACCTATAAGTGAAAGTCAAAACTTTAAAGTCATCTTAAAGTTAGTTGCTTTCAAATTTAAGTTAGCTTTTAGTCAACGGAAATATGCACTAAAGCTACTGAGGTACTGCTCACCTATAAGTGAAAGTCGAAACTTTAAAGTCATCTTAACGTTAGTTGCTTTCAAATTTAAGTTATAAGTGAAAGTTAGAACTTTGAAGTCATCTTAAAGTTAGTTGCTTTCAAATTTAAGTTAGCTTTAAGTCAACAAAAGGTGTGATAAAATGACGGCCGCGCAACAGTTGCGCTAGGGAAACTGTCGAGGGACAACCTGCCAGCGGAGATGCCGGCTAGCCACAAGGATGATTTGTTGAGATTTGGAACATGGAATGTACGGTCTTTGAAGGGGAAAGATGTGGAAGTGATTGCGGAGATGAAGAAATACAAGCTTGATATTCTGGGCGTGAGTGAGACGAAATGGAAGGGAAATGGTGCGGAAAACGTGGATAGTTGTTACGTAGTGTACTCTGGTGTAAGCGATGGTAGAGCAAGAGTGGGTGTGGCGGTTCTCCTGTCAGAAGATGCAAGTAAGTGCGTGAGAAGCTGGCAGTGTGTGAATGAAAGAATAGTAGTGGTAAAAATGAAGGTAGGCAGAGAGTGGCTGACCTTGGTTCAAGTGTATGCTCCAACTGATGGTAGTAAAGTTGAGGAAAAGGAACGTTTTTACTGTGACCTACAAGGGGTTATTGATAAGTTAGGTAGGAAGGAGACTTTGGTTATTATGGGAGATTTCAATGCTCGAGTCGGGAAGGATTGTGAGGCCTGGGGAAATGTCATAGGCAGAAATGGTGAGGGGGTGAAGAATGACAGTGGGGGCAGGCTGCTGCGGTTTTGTGCTGTGAATGACATGTTGGTGACAAACTCTTGGTTCCAGCATAAGGATATACATAAGTTTACATGGGTCTGTCCAAGTAGAGATCTGAAGAGCATCATTGATTATTTTGTGGTAAGAAGGGATACCCGTGTGAGAGTGAAGGATGTCAAGGTGGTGAGAGGTGCAGATGTTAGTAGTGACCATTATTTATTGCTGATGAAAATGAGTATGGGGTGCAAGGTTCAAAAGGGTGAAAAGAAGGCTGAAAACGTGGCAATCCGGACGGATCGGTTGAAAGATAGAGGTGAGAATGAAGTTCCAAGCGAAACTGTTAGTGAAGATGAATGAGCTGGGATTAAGTAGGGATGAGGTTGCTCAGGAGGCAGGAGTGAGTGTGGAAGATGTGTGGTTGGAGTTTAAGGAGGGTGTGTTTGGTGTGGCAGTAGAGGTATGTGGGGTAAGACGGTCTAAGGGATGTAGGAAGAGAACAAAGTGGTGGAATGATGACGTAAAAGAAGCTGTGAAACAAAAGAAGGTAGCATATCTGAGATGGTTGCAGCAGAAGACAGTGGAAGCTAAAGAAGTATATCAAACAGCTAAGAAAAATGCAAGGAGAGTAATAAGACAAGCACAAAATGAAGAATGGGTGGATTTGGGAAAGTCCCTACAAAATGATTTCCAGAAAAATCAACATAGGTTCTGGAATCGAGTTAGGACATCTGGGAGAAACAGAGAAGAGCTTGACAAAGTGTGTGCTGCTGACGGTCAAGTGATTGGGGATGAACATGGTATTCTGGAACGCTGGCGAGAGTATTTTGCTGGATTATTGCAAAGGGATACCCAGGTGACAGATGATGGGGTTGGTGATGGTGCAGGGGAATCGCAAGAAGAGGATGGTATTAGTTGTGAGGAAGTTGCTAAGGCCATAGGAAAGCTAAAGAATAGGAAAGCACCAGGAGTATGTGGAATTAATGCCGAAATGTTGAAAGGAGGAGGGGGTATAGTGGTTAGATGGTTGCGCTCAGTCATACAGTTGATGTGGAAAAGGGGTGAAGTGGTGGAAGATTGGAGAAGAGCTATCATTGTACCACTGCATAAGAAAGGCAGCAAATTGACATGTAGCAATTATAGAGGGATTAGCTTGCTAAGTATACCAAGTAAAGTGTATGCTAAAATCCTGGATAGTCGGCTGAGGAGTAGAACAGAGAGTATGGTGATGGAAGTGCAAGGGGGTGTCAAAAGTGGGAGAAGCTGCATCGGTCAGATGTTTACCATCAGGCAGCTGAGTGAGAAGATTCTAGAGAAAAATAAGCAAATGATAATAGCGTGTGTTGATTTGGAAAAGGCTTACGATAAAGTGTGCAGGGAGAATCTCTGGAGAATGTTGGTGAGGTATAAACTAGGTGGACACTTACTGAGGGCTATTCAGTCATTTTACAGGGCGAGTAAAGCATGTGTACGGGTCAATGGAAAACTCTCAAGATGGTTCCCTATTTATCAAGGTGTTCGGCAAGGGTGTGTGATGTCACCATGGTTGTTTAACATATACATAGATGGAATAATTAGGGAGGCAATGGGCGAATTTGTAGGGGGAGTGCAGTTATCTAACACAAAGGTACAGGTGTTACTTTTTGCTGATGATATTGTAATGGTCACGGAGAGGAAGGAGGACATACAGAGGAACCTTGAAGTGTTGAAGGCAGCTATGGATAAGTGGGAGATGAAGATGCATTTGGGGAAAACTTAGGTGTAGGTTGTAAGCAGAGTAGAAGGGGATGCAGTGGACAATTGACGGTGAGAAGATTGAAGAGGTGCAGAGTTTAAAGTATCTAGGGTCAAGTATCAGTGCTGATGGGTCGAGTGAGGAGGATATTGAACAACGAATAGGTGCCGCGACGAGGGTGGTGGGAGCGATGAGGAAGGAAGTATTAGAGCGGAGGGAATTAAAGAAGGAAACGAAACTGCGGGTCTTTAATGCGATGGTAGTGCCTACTCTTCTGTATGGCTGCGAAACGTGGACAGTGCAAAAGAGACATGAAAGTAGGTTGCAAGCTTGTGAAATGATGTGTTTGCGAAGAATAGAGGGTGTTTCAAGGCTAGACAGGATGAGGAATGAGGACATCCGTCAGTCCCTAGGACAAGTGATTGGTCGGCATTTAAATATTATAGATCCAAAACGAATCACTAACCCAATCACGTCCCTACTGATTGGCGACAAACCCGGCCCTCTAGGCAACGTACGCCGTCTAGAACGCCGCTTCTTCGGTTAGAACGGCTTCAGGAACGTCTGGTTGCTTCTGCGTTGCCAAAAGAGAGTTCGGCGTTGGCTCCTGTGTCGCCTGCCAAAAGGGAGCTTCCCTTTCGGCCTCAAGCTCCGCCTCTGAAGCGCCTACAGTTCCAGCAAAAGGTCGCGTTTCTCCGCGCAACAGCTCACAGCAGCCACCGCTCTATTCAAAGCCGACGTCCCTGAAAACGTACTTCAAGAGAGAACAGGCCATCGCTCTTTGGATGCTTTAAGGACGTATGAACGTGCTACAGAAAGGCAACATGCCGCAGCCGCCAAGATCCACAAGAGGTAGAAGAACTTTTCAGTGACTTCTGACTCTATTATTATTATTATTATTATTATTATTATTATTACTATTATTATTATTATTATTATGATCATTATCATAATAATCATAATTATTATTATTATTATTATTATTATTATTATTACTATTATTACACTTCTGCCTATTATGCATAATAATTGTGTATGGATGACGTCATTATATATCGTCATGCGCACTCTGCCCGCAACGTACGTATACGGGATTTATCGTCACGCGCACTCTGCCCGCAACGTACGTATATGGGATTTATCGTCACGCGCACTATGCCCGCCACGTACGTATATGGGATTTATCGTCACGCACCAAGCTATGGAATGATTCTATGAAATTCAGAATCATCGTTTAGACGCACGTTACCATGGCAACGGGATCTATATATATCTATCGTACGTCGTCTTAGGCCACGGGCCAATTTATGCCGGGTGCAAAATGGACAAGATGGCCGCCCTTTGCGTAGCCGTTGCGTGCGACTCAAATACTCGCTGCGGACAGCTTCAAACGATAAGGAAGTGGTCCGAAACGAAGCGTACGCTCCAACCTCTCACCCAGGCAAGGATACAGGCATCGGACGAAGGAATAGCGCCAACTAATCTTCCTCCACGTTCGAGAATTTCACAGGACCCTAAGCGACGTAGTCAGCAGATCACTCCTTTATACAATGCCCACAGGAACGTCACTAAGAAGAATGCTCAGCAACACAACCGCTGCTGAGGGTTCTGAGAATCACTCTTCGCCTGGCTTATATACGACAAGATCATGTGATTCGTAACATTGCTCAATTACAACATCCAACTTTCATTAGCATCAGCCTTAGCCTCTATATATCATTCATACAAGCAAGCACTCGGTCCGTTTCAGCATCTACAATGTATGCTATGCAGTCCAACGCAAATAGCTGCATGCCATCAGCACCTTCAGCTCGCTCAGGCTTGCCCCCACGATGCTGTAAGCATCTGCCTAGTTATATAATGAATAATTAACACTATAATTTACATTGACACCGTTCTGTCGCATTCTTGTAGCCTATCATTGCTAGTGTTAAGCAAACAACGGAAGTCTTCCGTTATTGCAACACCGTAACACACCTAGTTCCCAAGTGGCAGCCCTATATTGGTTTCATTTTTCGATTTTGTTGTATGGCTTCACGTTACGGGAAGATATATATAATATAATATTATATATATATATAATACGTGAAGCTACGGTTGTATTGTTACACCGAAATGTATATGGCAAGTACAGGCGAAGTATGGCGGGAGAAACATTTATATAGGTGGCGATTTTCTTAGCGTTCGTGAAGGGGAGACGGCACGGAAAGGACTTCGAACGCCGCCCAGGTTGCCGTTGGTTGAGTTCTTGCCTACGGCATTGTGTTCTACGGCGTGAAAGTTCAATGTTACTGCCTTGGGCGAAGGACAAGAGCGACGCTGAACTCGGTGAGCGCACAATATTGTTTTCTTCCCTGTGACTTGTAGACTAGTGGTCTTCACCACGCCGGCGAGGATGCTTGACAGGAGCAACGACAAGCTTTGTGAAGACCGTGAATTGTCTACACTAAGGTTATCCAGCTGTCTCTAGCGCAGGAATGCGTGGCACACACTGGAATCGTCTTCAGCACTGGCGCGCTGCGTTGCACTCGAACGAATGGCCTTCTGTGCACATTTATGCTTCTGTGATCGACCGGTGTTTTTCTCGTGTGTGTTTACCCTTTCTGTTGGTGAAGCTATTAAACTTTGTTAACGTTCAAACAAGCATATTTTAATTGTGCACAGCGTGCCAATCCTGTGCTAACCTGCATGTGTGAATGCTGATACTGTGTGCTTGTATATATGTTTGATTGCATGCACTAATAAACTGACATGATGTGGTCCTGGTGCACAACTACCCTAACCAGCAATTGAGAGCTAGAGCAAGTAGTTCGAGTTAAGGTGGTAGCCCCACGAATTTTTTAACTCGAAATACTTGTTTTCGAGTTTCCAATCCAGTATATAGTTGGAGTATCTATGGTATGAGCATAGATCCTCCAACAACGGGATTGGTCATACCATAGATACTCCAACTACTGGATTGGGAAACTTGAAAAAAAATTGGGAACTATATAGGTGTGTTAAGGTGTTGCAATAACGGGGAAGACTTTGGTTGTTTGCTTAACACTAGCAATGATAGGCCACAAGAATGCAAGAGCGGTGTCAATGTAAATTATAGTGTTAATTATTCATTATATAATTAGATTCATGATGTGCAATGATTATGAGTATAATTGTAGTTGCTTTATGAATGTTACTGAACAGCTCTATTGCAACATGGTTGCCAGCAGGAGTGCTTCTGACGTTCACTTCTCCTTACGAAAGCAAATAACCGAACAAGTATTTCAAGTTAAAAAACTCGTGGGGCTGCCGTCCCAACTCAAACTACTTGCTCTAGCTCTCAATTGCTGGTTAGGGTAGTTGTGCACCAGGACCATGTCATGTCAGTTTATTAGTGCATGCAATCAAACATGCATGCAAGCACACAATACCAGCATTCACACATGCAGGTTTGCACAGGATTGGCACACTGTGCACAATTAAAACATGTTGGTTTGAACGTTAACAAAGTTTACCAACAGAAAGTGGAACACAAACGAGAAAAACACGGGTCACAGAAGCTCAAATGTGCAGTACCATTTTACCGTTTTTGTCCTGTCAGAAGGCCATTCGTTTGAGTGTAACGCAGCGCGCTAGTGCTGAAGACGATTCCAGTGTGTGCCACGTATTCTTGCGCTAGAGACAGCCGGATAACCTTAGCGTAGACAATTCTCGGTCTTCACAAAGCTTGTCGTTGCTCCTGTCAATCATCCTCGGCAGCGTGGTGAAGACCACTAGTCTACAAGTCACAGCGAAGACGATGAAAACAATATCGTGCGCTCACCGAGTTCAGTGTCGCTCTTGTCCTTCGCCTAAAGCAGTAATTCGCGTAACCTCGAGTTTGCACACCGTACAACACAATGCCGTAGACAAGAACACGACCAATGGCGACCTGAGCGACTTTCGAAGTCCTTTCCTTGCCGTTCTTCCCTTCACGAACGCTAAGAAAATGGCCGCCTATATAAATGTTTCTCCCGCAATACTTTGCCTGTACTTGCCATATAAATTTAAGTGTAACACCACCACCATAGCTTCACGTATTATATATATATACCTACCTACATATATATACATATAATATATGTAATAGTTAAATGCCGACCAAGAGGTGTCTACGAGATTTAGATCACGAAGCTCGAGGGCGCGAAGCGCCCTGAGTGCTGAGTGGTCTAAATCCCGTAGACACCGATTGGTCGGCATTTAACTATTATAGATCCAAAACGACTCACTAACCCATTCACGTCTCTACTGATTGGCGACAAACCCGGTCCTCTAGGCAACGTACGCCATCTAGAACGCCGTTTCTTCGGTTAGAATGGCTTCAGGAACGTCTGGTTGCTTCTGCGTCGCCAAAAAATTCGGCGTTGGCTCCTGTGTTGCCTGCCAAAAGGGAGCTTCCCTTTCGGGCTCAAGCTCCGCCTCTGAAGCGCCTACAGTTCCGGCAAAAGGTCGCATTTCTCCGCGCAACAGCTCACAGCAGCCACCGCTCTATTCAAAGCCGACGTCCCTGAAAACATAATTCAAGAGAGAACAGGCCATCGCTCTTTGGACGCTTTAAAGATGTATGGACGTTCTACAGATTAAAGGCAACATGGTGCAGCCGCCAAGATCCTCAAGAGGTAGAAGAAACTCCAGTGACTTCTGACTCTATTATTTTTTTTTTAATTTTTAATTTTTTTTTTTAATTAATATAATTTATTTAGCAGATATACAAACCACAATGTTTGTATAATTAAAGGAATTTTTGCATTACATACATATAATATGCTAATAATAATAGTAATAATAATTATTATTTTTTAATTATTACTATTATTATTATTATTATTATTATTATTATTATTATTATTATTACACTTCTGTCTATTATGTATAATAATTGTGTATCGATGACGTCATTAATATCGTCACGCGCACTCTGCCCGCAACGTACGTATACGGGATTTATCGTCACGCGCACTCTGCCCGCAACGTACGTATATAGGATTTATCGTCACGCGCCAAGCTATGGAATGATTCTATGAGATTTAGAATCATCGTTTAGACGCACGTTACCATGGCAACGGGATCTCTCTCTCTCTATATATATATCTTACCGTAACATGAAGCCATACAACAAAATCGCAAAATGAGACAATAATTTATGTGTGCCTGGTTCATTAAGAATGTTACTGCTTGATATATAATATATAACGTAATAATTGTCGATAGCTAGATGTCATCTGCTAAGGCTGTTTAGCATGATTCACTGTCAGACATTGCCCATTAGAAAGTAAGCTCCCTGCCCTGTAGAAAGATGCACATTTCGCCCAGTACAAGTCTTCCTGAAGGTTGCAATACGGCCAAATGTCTACTTTTACCTAGGCTTACCTTGAAACAGGCTTACGATTGCGTGTTGCTTGAAGCATATCGTGTTTGGTATCATTCAAATAAGCTAAAAGCGCTACGTGGCAAGGGACGCCATGTTTAGGGGCTGCCTGGCGTGGCAGATGACATCTAGCTATCGACAATTATTACGTTATATATTATATATCAAGCAGTAACATTCTTAATGAACCAGGCACACATGCGCACTGCCTGTAGTAGTGTAAAAACAGTGGCACACAAGTAGTAATGGTGAAAAGTGAGTTCATTAGTCATTCATTAGCAAGTCAGTCTGTCCAGAGGTTTATTCTCCCAGCTGGTCCTCTCGGCGGATGAGGTCCAGGGGGTGATCACAGAAATCGACCTCCCTTGTAGAAGCATGGAAAGAGGATCACGGCCCACGCAAGCACATTGATGCTGAGTTGACTCCCGATCTCATTAGTCCGCATTTACGGATTACGTAATAAACACAAAGAATATTGATAGATAAACAGTATAATGCATATCAATAAGTAGGGGCTAAAGAAGACAGTACAGGAACATAATATTGATACGTACATAGAGGGATAAAAACATGTATGCTTGAGAAGTACAAGTACCTTGAGTAGGTAAGCACATGGGCAGTTCGTTCTAGAGTGCCTGCGTTGCACACAAAATGTATACATACTTAAATGATGTTCAAGTTTGCCAACTACTCAGCTTGAAAGTAGCGACTGGAGAATAAGAACCACGACCCGGCGCCTGAACTCATAGCCTACGCCCTAACGCGGAGCTTCAGCCATGCAAGCCCCCGATGTGGCCACGATTCTTTGTCCCCAATCGCCATATATATATTTCTTTTTCTCCAGTCGCTACTTTCAAGCTGTGTAGTTGGCAAACTTGAACAAGTTACACACCAGCTTGCATAACACTGACATACATAAATGATACTGGACATCTTGGCAACCTTAACTTACGTGTATCTGGGTAGCTATGCGATGCACAGTGTTCACTAGCTTCTGCGGTGTTTGTCCCTTGTCCGAGGTAGCTGCGTGATGACCTACGTACATAGCACGTTTCTATATAGCTAGCTTACGCTGAACTTTGAATAACAATCATAGCGAGCTTCCTGTTGCAGTCGCTCATCCTGTCGAACAGCAGTAGACTAGGTAGGTTGTGCGACGTTTAGAGCCCCTTTTCGAGCGAAAACCTTAATTTAGCAACTTCGCCTAACAAAACAAGTGCTTCAGTACACAATGCCTTCCCATTATAATACTGTAATTATGTAACTGTTTACACCGCCCATTATACATGGGACTGACTATATATATTATAGCTAGTTGACTTTCCGTGCATGAATAATGGCTACACACAAAGAATTTCAGCAGTGGGAAGACTGGGACACCTGACCAGAGTTTTAGCTAGAGAAATCAGAGCTCCTGGAGTCTTCATCGCCTAGCAGTGTGCTCTTACTAATTAAATTACACACCACAACTCATTCAAGAGGCCTAGGGTCAGTCTTACCCCTCTCGTAGGGTCAGGTGGTATGGCAGGGACAGAGAAAACGAGGTAGGTATGATGGTTGGACTGCCGAGAATTGGAAGTTCAAGGTAGTTTATCGGGTGGTGCAGTGCTAGCTATATGTGTGAGTAGAATACAAAAGCAGCTATATAAAAATTATGGTTAGGAATGGTAGTAGTTATGTTAGCTGTCATTCAGTGATGTTACCTATCACAATTCACAATGCCATGGAATTATATAAATTGGTAGCTAGTTATTTATTTATAGTTACTTCTGTTGCATCACTATGTGATATGTAAATATGACCTTACCACCCCTCTATCTCCCACTTCCCCTTTTTCAGCCCTATATAATCTTCATTCATTAATTCTCCCTCAACTAATCCTCTTACCTGTCCGCAGCATAAACATAGCACTCCCTACATTCCCTCCTCCCTCATCTTCCCTCTCTCCTTTCTTGCACTCTCTTCTTCCTTCCCTTCCACCCCTCCTTGCACTTTCTCCTCTATGCTCCTTCCTCCCCCCTTAATTCCTTCCCTCCCTTCTCTCCCACCCCACCCTCCCTTTTCTCACCCTGTCCTTCCATCTTGTGCCCTTCCTCAATTTTCTCCATACATTTCCCTCATTTCCTTTCCCATCCCCATTTTCCATGCGTTCTTACCCTTTTCTCTCCTACCTTCCTTTCCCTGTACTTTATCCAGCTTCCTCTCCTCTATGGAGCACACTGATGGCTCCATCGCACCAGTGATTTTCCGGCCATGGGGTGTGAGGTGTGTGCACTGCTGTCAGTGGAGGCAGCGCAGCCTCCACGCTGGTGGCATACGAGACTGGCAGCAATCCGGCTACACAGGTGGGTAGGTAGCTAAGCTAATGACGACATGCATGCAGGTGAATTCCAGCATGTTCTTGTCTTTTGTCACTCTAAAGGCTGTGAAGGTGCATATAGACTCCACCTGATTGTTCAGTTTTCTTGCCAGCGGTGCATCAGTCTGATACAGCTAGTTGGAGTTGGAGTTGGCCAAACTGTGCAAGCTAGAAGGGAAGTCCAGTAAGCACTGTTTGCTGTCCTTATCTGATTGTCCTTGTGCATTGTTAGATGTGGTTTTTACCTTCGTGCTCATTATTGCTCTGTTACATCCTACAATGAAGCACTAAAGTGCAGAACCCTCGGCGCGTGTTATGCAACGAACTTTGCTGGCTAAATTAACATTGTTGTAGATTCTTGTATCCACTATATAAGGGTCTAGTGTAGAAGCTCAACATATGCATGTGAATTCACAGGACAGTTTTCTTGTCCTCTTACATAGTCACATAGGAAGTGACGTCATAGGGTTATTTTATACATGAGGCAGGCGTAGCCACAATACAGCAAAGTACGCAATAATAAATGATTCCAATCCGATTACGTAGTGTAGAGTAGCTATGGTGGAGCTGAGGACGGGGTTTGTATATACCCACACCACCCCGCGCTACCACCAGACGCCGCAGCGAGGGCTCGCACCACCAGAGTAGAACGCTGGACTCGGCACCTCTCGATTACATCCCGCCATTGAGCACGATTTAGTCGTTCTCGGAAAGAGTAAGCCGCATATTGGCTCTCGCTTTTTTCACGCCATATCTCTCGAACGCAGTCATTTTGAGACAATTGCCTTTTTTAAACTTCCTACTTTGTCGTTCTGAATGCACTGGTATCGCTCATAAGTCGCCTTGTAGCCTGCAGTGCCAGATTAGACTCGGACACACACACACACACACACACACACACACACACACACACACACACACACACACACACACACAGACAGACCAATTACCGTAACGCCTCGCTGCGCTACGCGCCGCCGAGGGTTAATAACAAAGCACAGATGTACAGTATGAGCTGCATGCTGGTTTCTTGCAACCCTTTTCTGTGCTCCTGGTCTCATAGGGATGTTTCTCCATGGAGTCATGGCTTCCAGGTTGAATGGCATGGAGTTAGCAAAGGTGTACAGAACACAGACTTCTTTAGGTGAGTGCACGGTTGATAGTCAGATGGAGATATATCTTTTGCATTGCAAGCATCTTGAATTGGCCAGAATACCTTCTACACATGTTCAATCATCTTTCAGGATGTGTGCATGTTGGCAGATACTGCATGTCCTCTTTCCACATCTGTTTCTCACTCCTGAGCTCACACCTGCGAGAAATCATAAATATAATATATATAGGAAGAGCAGTAGCAATTCATCGAGAGGCTGCATAAAGTACACTAAAGCACAGTCATAGTCCATGTGCAGTGCTGTATATACATATGTGTGTCTTCCTTCGTGTAAGTGCAAGTGTGTGCGCGCGTGTGTGTCTGCGTGTGAGCATGTGTTTGTGTGTGCCAGTGCGTACAGGTGCCATTTTTGTGTGTGCCTGTCTGTGTGTATACGTATGTATGTATAGTATGCGGGTTTCTGTGTGTGCATGCACATGTACATACATGTGTCTCTGCGCATATGTATATCTGTGTGCATGTGTGTGTGTGTCTGTGTGTGTGTGTATGTCCGTGTGTGCCTGCATGTGTGTGTCTTTGTGGATGCATATATGCATGTGTGCCTGTGTGTGTCTGTGTGTGAGAAGATATGTGCACTTTCTGTGTTTGTGTGCCTGTGTGTGTTCATGCATGTGTATCTTCTGTCTGTGTCTATGTGTATGTGAGTTTGTGCATGGGGGGAGTTATACTGCACCTATGTATTAGACGTAGATAGTACTTCAGACTGCCTCCAAATGGGGTGAACCCTGTGGGCAGCTACTCCCACACTGTGGTTTAGCTAGCGAAACCTGACTAGTAGTTGTTGGACTACATTTGTGATACCAAGCACGGCATACTGTGCCAATAGATGGCGCCACTTGGATCACACCAGGACTACATTCTCCCTTGCTGATGCTTTGCACACCTTTTAGGTATGTGGCTTCCTTAGAATGTCTACGGGCACTGTTGAAAGTAAACAAGGAAGTAAGAAATACCATGAAGAAGAGATTGTAATGTGAGTGTTGATGAGAGAGAGATTGATCAGGTGGTCATTGAATTAGAATACATCAGTGGCAGTGGCTGGGCTGAAGAGACTCCATATCAGCCTATTTAGGACAGTGCATTGCTGTTTTGAGGATGCAAAGACAGAATACGTATGCATCCATTGTTAGGACTAGCAGAGGCAGCCTTTGGCGAGCTTCCACTACTATGGCACAGCGTTAGCGACATTCCCATGTTGGCATTTCTATGATGGCGCTTCCACAATAACAACTCTGGTACATATCATGATGCTGGGACAATGCTTGCATCTAGTCATTGCTTCTGACATGGTTAATCGAATGCCTACACCTGGTGGAGTGTGAAGCTTCTGATTATGCTGAGTCTTATAACAGTATGTAGAGACATGCAAACAGACTAGTCTCGTTCCCAGCCCACCACTTCCGCTAACAGAATGGCCGCGGAAAGGATGGTCTGGTATCTTTGGGTCGAATCCTTGGTTCTCGCCATCCCAAATAATTCTGGCCAATCAGATTCTGGCCAATCAGATAGCCGTTTGATCACGTGCACACCAAAAAAACACGCGCGAAACTCGTAGGGACGAGTCTCACGTGTAGCTAAATTCGCGTTCTTGTTTAGATTATGGATATTCCACGTTTGAGATCGAGCTCTGTACCTGCGGAGATATTCGACGAATGCCTCACAGCATCTCTGCAGAAGCTTCATTTAGATTTTCGAAAAACGTCTCCCTTTGTATATATAAACATGAGTATCGCCTCCGAGTAGCCGGTCGACAGAAACATTGAACTGAATGGAGCTTGAGACAGGTCGCCTACGAGTTCCGCGCATGATTTTTGTAGACACGTGACCATGCATCGATGTGATTGGCCAGAATTATTTGGGATGGCGAGAACCAAGGATTCGGCCCAAAGATACCAGACCATCCTTTCCGCGACCATTTTGTTAGCGGAAGTGGTGGGCTGGGAACGAGACTACAAACAGACTTTGTTGTTGCGCGCCTTTTTACGTACTGTCAATATTGCGCAATAGCCAAACCGGATATTGGAGGCCCACAGTTTCGCCACCGAGTCGCTTTCCTTCTCCCAGGATGCAACGCCTTCCTCTATATCACTCACAGCCGCATACATGAAACTGCGACGATAGCGAAAAGGCTATCACGGTATTGCCACAGGACGAGTTCGCGAACAACCGTCTGCTTCTCGAATTCGGTAATTTCTCCGTAAAACCAAGATGGCGCCCCGTAGTTAAGCATAGGCAAACGTCGGAAACCCATCATTTCGCAAGCTAACGATGAAATGCCCGTCGAGGGTCACCCCCCGGACAGCGCTTAGTAATTTCGTTCGTGTCCGCTGCGAATTCTTCGGTCCGTTTCAGAGATTAGTGCGAACAAAATTTGGCCTAGCTCCATTATAAGGTTATTGCGTAAAGGACAAGAAGGGGATCGACTTCCCGACCAAAGTGTCTCTGTGTTGTCGAAAGCAAAATGGAAAGGAAGGCAGTGAGAAGCGTGTTGTAGAAGCGCTCATAGCTACATAAAATACACTAAATTTGGCAAATGTTGCATGTGGCTATGCGTACACCTCCGCTTTCTCTTTGTATCTTGTCCTGTGTCCTGTCTCGCGCACGACGCGTTCCTCTTCGAATGTACCCAGTCCACTGCCGTGCTGTGTGTTTAGGTTCATGACGATCTCTGCCACGATCTCTCAGCGCCGCCTAAAATGTGTTAAAGGCTAACGCGGTGAATCTTGTCAGCGTACATCAATTCCAACCGTTTCACTGCAATCTCTTCGATTCGTTGCGCCGCACAGATTCTTACGGAAAATAGACGCCATGTTTTTTCCGGCATTTACGGAAGGCGAATGCGAGATTCCGGACACGTTGTTGTGTGTAAACAAAGGCCCAAGAGGAGACGCGCTATCTGGCACGCAAAGGTACCTAGAGGGACCATTGTGCAGAAATAAGCTACAGAAAAATTGCATGTGCTGTGGTTTTCCCAGGTCAAACTGCCAGACAGCTTGCTTCAGCTACATATTCCAGGACAGTGTCATTTCTAGCTATATGGCCAAGAGCTAGCTAGCTAGCTACAAAATGCAAGAAGAAGAACTGAGAATTTAGCCAACAACAGTGGTGCCATCAAGGCTCTGTCATGAAAGCACAGTTGTCAGAGCGGTGTCGAAGGTCCTCTGTTGAGCGCCGTAGAAGTGTATTATATATAAAATTATACATATATACAAGGATCGATCCCTATAAGTTGATCTCTACACTCACCTAAGTTTGTAAAACTGTATATATATAATCTTGATGTTGCGGTGATATAACTGTACTGGAATTTAAATTGTAAAGTACAGGAAAAGTATTGCATTCGGTAACATTTATATTGGCGGCCATATTTCTTGGCTCTAGTGAGGGAGAAAAGTGACAAAAGACCTCAGAAAGTCGCACAAGTCGCCATTTGTCGTCGTTCTGAACATCGGGCTGTGTTCATTGGATGTCAACATCAGCACTGTCCACACTAATGCCTCGGATAAGGGACAGGAGCGATGTTATCCATGGAAAACATGCCCGTATCGTTTGCAGCGTGTCCAGTTTGTGGCTTCCCGACTTACAATCTTCGCAGTACTGCAGTGAAAACGTATAAGTAACTATTGTCTCCAGCAGCTCGCGCTGTTTGTACTTGAACGAGTTCTCTCTTGCCTTGACTAAACACCTGTTACTGTGTCCCTATGACCTGTCTATGGGCATGTCAGTGCATTCTTAATTGTCTTTATGTCTTGAAACCCAGAAATACAATGTGGCTAGGCAGTATGACTAGCCAGATTGTTTGATACAACTCTAAATGATCATCATGAGAGATTCAAAGAAAGAAAATGTAATTCACAGTATGTCTGTGTGCCCATGCATGAGTGAAACTGTATGTGCTCATATATATGTACTTTTTGCATATGGTTGCATTGTTTTGACATGTTGTTGTGTCCGGACTTGCGAATGACAACAGCAAGTAGTTCAAGTTGGGGTGGCAGCCCCACGAGTTTTTAACTTGAAATACTTGTTTATAGCTGCATATTGTGTATGCTTACTCAGTTTGGTTGTTGCTTGGGCATGCATGTAGTTGCACAGTGGACATTCTAAACTATACCACATCATTATGTTGAACAGCAGTAGCCAGTCACAGACAATATTGATAGATAAACAGTATAATGCATATCAATAAGTAGGGGCTAAAGAAGACAGTACAGGAGCATAATATTGATACGTACATAGAGGGAGAAAGCATGTATGCTTGAGAAGTACAAGTTCCTTGAGTGGGTAAGCACATGGGCAGTTTGCTCTAGAGTGCCTGCGTTGCACACAAGATGTATACATACTTAAATGATACATCTTCGCAACCTTAACTTACGTGTATCTGGGTAGCTACGCGATGCACAGTGTTCACCAGCTTCTGCGGTGTTTGTCCCTTGTCCGAGGTAGCTGTGTGATGCCCTACGTACATAGCTACGTCTCTATACAGCTAGCTTATGCTGAACTTTGAATAACAATCACAGCGAGCTTCCTGTTGCAGTCGCTCATCCTGTCGAACAGCAGTAGACTAGGTAGGTTGTGCGACGTTTGGAGCCCCTTTTTCAAGCGAAAAGCTTAGCAACTTTGCCTAACAATACAAGTGCTTCAGTACACAATGCCTTCCCATTATAATACTGTAATTATGTAACTGTTTACACCGCCCATTATACATGGGACTGACTATAATATATATTATAGCTAGTTGACTTTCCGTGCATGAATAATGGCTACACACAAAGAATTTCAGCAGTGGGAAGACTGGGACACCTGACCAGAGTTTTAGCTAGAGACATCAGAGCTCCTGTGTGCTCTTACTAATTAAATTACACACCACAACTCATTCAAGAAGCCTAGGGTCAGTCTTACCCCTCCCGTAGGGTCAGGAGGTATGGCAGGGACAGAGAAAACGAGGTAGGTATGATGGTTGGAATGCCGAGAATTGGAAGTTCAAGGTAGTTTATCAGGTGGTGCAGTGCTAGCTATATGTGTGAGTAGAATACAAAAGCAGCTATATGGTTAGGGATGGTAGTAGTTATGTTAGCTGTCATTCAGTGATGTTACCTATCATAATCTACAATGCCATGGAATTATATAAATTGGTAGCTACGTAGTTAGCTATTTATAGTTACATGTACTTCTGTTGCATCACTATTGATATGTAAATATGATCTTACCACCCATTTCTCTCTCCCACATATCCTCCCTCAACTAATCCTCTTACCTCTCCGCAGTACAAATGTAGCACTCTCTACCTTCCCTCTTCCCTCATCTTCCCTCTCTCCTTCCTGCACTCTCTCCTTCCTTCCCCTCCACCCCTCCTTGTACTTTCTTCCTCTATGCTCCTTCCTCCCACTTCCTTCATCCCCCCTTAATTCATTCCCTTTCCGTCTTCCCCTTCTCTCCCACCCCTCCCTCCCTTTCACCTCCGTTTTCCCACCCTGTCCTTCCATCTTGTGCCCTTCCTCAATTTTCTCCATACATTTCCCTCATTTCCTTTCTCATCCCCATTTTCCATGCGTTCTTACCCTTTTCTCTCCTACCTTCCTTTCCCTGTACTTTATCCAGCTTCCTCTCCTCTATGGAGCACACTGATGGCTCCATCGCACCAGTGATTTTCCGGCCATGGAGTGTGAGGTGTGTGCACTGCTGTCAGTAGAGGCAGCCTCCACGCTGGTGACATACTGACAGCAACCCGGCTACACAGGTGGTAGGTAGCTAAGGTAATGACGACATGCATGCAGGTGAACCCCAGCATGTTCTTGTCTTTTGTCACTCTAAAGGCTGTGAAGGTGCATAGACTCCACCTGATTGTTCAGTTTTCTTGCCAGCGGTGCATCAGTCTGATACAGCTAGTTGGAGTTGGAGTTGGCCAACCTGTGCAAGCTTGAAGTTAAGTCAAGTAAGCACTGTTTGCTGTCCTTATCTGATTGTCCTTGTGCATTGTTAGTTGTGGTTTTTACCTTCATGCTCATTATTGCTCTGTTACATCCTACAATAACGAAGCACAGATGTACAGTATGAGCTGCATGCTGGTTTCTTGCAACCCTTTTCTTTGCTCTTGATCTCATAGGGATGTTTCTCCATGGAGTCATGGCTTCCAGGTTGAATGGCATGGAGTCAGCAAAGGTGTACAGAACACACTTTTTACATGAGTGCACGGTTGATAGTCAGATGGGGATATATCTTTTGCATTGCAAGCATTCTTGAATTGGCCAGAATACCTTCTACACATGTTCCATCATCTTTCAGGATGTGTGCATGTTGGCAGATACTGCATGTCCTTTTTCCACATCTGTTTCTCACTCCTGAGCTCACACCTGCAAGAAATCATAAATATAATATATATAGGAGAGCAGTAGCATTTCATTGAGAGGCTGAAATGCCCACACTAAAGCGCAGTCATAGTCCATGTGCAGTGCTGTATATACATATGTGTGTCTTCCTTCCTGTGAGTGTGTGTGTGTGTGTGTGTGTGTGGTGTGTGTGTGTGTGTGTGTGTGTGTGTGTGTGTGTGTGTGTGTGTGTGTGTGTGTGTGTGTGTGTGTGTGTGTGTGTGTGTGCGTTTGTGTGTGCGTGTTCGTGTGCATGTACAGGTGTCATTTTTGTCTGTGCCTGTCTGTGTGTATATATATGTGTGTATAGTATGCGGGTGTCTGTGTGTGCGTGCACATGTGTGTGTACATACATGTGTCTCTGCGCATGTGTACCTGTGTGTTTGTGTGTGTGTGTGTGTGTGTGTGTGTGTGTGTGTGTGTGTGTGTGTGTCCGTGTTTTCCTGTGTGTGCATGTGTGTGTATTTGTGCATGCATTTATGCATGTGTGCCTATGTGTGTCTGTGTGTGAGAAGATATGTGCACTTTCTGTGTGTGTGTGTGTGTGCGTGTGTTTGTGTGCCTGTGTGCATCTTCTGTCCGTGTCTATGTGTATGTGTGTGCATTTGTGTATGTGAGTTTGTGCATGGGGGGAGTTATGCTGTACGTATGTATTAGTACTACATACGTATTTAAGCTGTCTCCAAATGGGGTGAACCCTGTGGGCAGCTACTTCAACATTGTGGTTTAGCTAAGTGAAACCTGACTAGTGGTTGTTGGACTACCTGTGTGGTACCAAGCACCGCGGCCTACTGTGCCAATAGATGGCGCCACTTGGATCACACCAGGACTACATTCTCCCTTGCTGATGCTTTGCACACCTTTTAGGTATGTGGCTTCCTTAGAATGTCTACGGGCACTGTTGAAAGTAAACAAGGAAGTAAGAAATACCATGAAGAAGAGATTGTAATGTGAGTGTTGATGAGAGAGAGATTGATCAGGTGGTAATTGAATTAGAATACATCACGTAGCAGTGGCTAGGCTGCAAGAGACAACATGGTTTAGGAGTGTAGGCCACAAGGTGGGGAAGACTGTCATGTTGATATATATCTCTCTGGAAAAGGTATGCCAAAGGTAAGGTGGAATAGGCAGAGAGGTTATAGGGTGTACCCATTATATTTCAGGTGCCGCTGTGGGTGCTTGGAGGACAGGCAACAGTCAGTAAAAGACATGAGGTTTAAGGGTACTACTCACGGCTACACCAGTGACTGGTAAGAGGACGAGTTGATGATTCAATTTTTTGTAACAGTATAGAGACAAGGACAGGCTCTTGATCTCCAAGATATGCTGTCTCGACCATTCCATTATGGACTGGTGGTATAAAAGGGCTCTGATGGGTATATATGGAAAGCTGAATGAGGCTAGCAGGAACTCATCAACAAGTGAAGTCAGTGAATACAATACATGGCTTGAGAAGAAGAGGATCTACAAGCAGACCGGACAGCACCCAAGTCTCGCTAGACGCTCTGTACAGGAAGGAACACAGGAGGACATGAGGGTAATGAAGGAGCAAACTGTAACACAGACCGCAGTATATGGTCGGGCAAGGTTAGTGGTTGGGAAATGAACACCCTTTCACCAATATTCGTAAACACACTGCAACATGCTAATGACCTTTCAATTTTTGCCATATATTATATATAACGAGCTGACTATTAAAGATGTGTGTGTGTGTATTGAGTGTAAAAATACTACATGTGCATGTAAAACATTACTCATGCATGTAAACTGGTACTCGTGCGAGTAAAAATGGCCGACATGTGACTAACGGCTATCTGTAAGCGAAAGTTGTATGTCAGGTGTGATCTTAGAGAGTGAAATAACTTTGTAGCATGAGAGCAAAGGGATGTCTACTCTATATCAGCCTCTTTAGGACAGTGCATTGCTGTTTTGAGGATGCAAAGACAGAGTGCGTATGGGTCCGTTGTTAGGATTATTGCGCGAAGGACAAGAAGAAGGGGATTGACTTTCCAACCAAAGTGTCTCTGTGTTGTAGAAAACAAAATGGACAAAATGGAAAGGAAGGAAGTGAGTGTAGAAGTGTGTTGTAGGAGCATTCATAGCTATATAAAATACACTAAATTTGGCAAATGTTTCCATGTTGCTATGCGTATACCTCGGCTTTCTCTTTGTATCTTGTCCTGTGTCCTGTCTCGCGCACGATGTGTTCCTCTTCAAATGTACCTAGTCCAACAGGTCAGTTGCCTAACAGCCGTACTGTATGTTTAGCTTCATGACGATCTCTCTCTGCCACAATCTCTCAGCGCCGCCTATAAATGTGTTAAAGGCTAATGCGGTGAATCATTGTATATAGAACTATTGTACTGATAGATCCTGTAGGAATAATTTTGAAGACAAAGTTGCCGGAAAATCCGGAAACTCAGAGTACCTGACCAAGTGCTCCCTAAGCCCCTGTCATTAGCAGGATTTCTTAATTAGCACTTGCACCTCTTAGATAGCGGTATAGCATAAGTATAACAGTATAACTGTACCAACATTTGTAAATGTCGAGTATTGATTAAGCATTGCAAATGGAGTCAAAAGTGACAGGAGCGATGCAGAAGTGGGTGAGTGCCGTGGATCATATATGGTTTGGCAAGAGTCTGTAGCATGGAAAAGCCTTAGCACGCATGATTTCGCTTTGAAATAATTGTCTGCACAAATGACGTGCCCAGAGTTCACTAGAGCTCGCTCGAATGAACAGCTTCTTATCTTCTTAGAAATCATTATCTCCATGCGTCGTTCAGTACAAGGTGGGTAACAGCGCACACTCTGCCAATCCATCTCAAAGAACGGGCCACTATATGACGCAAACTCAATGAAATGTGTCGGGTTTCTTGTTTCTACGTATTCCAAATTGTGCCATGTAACATGGCGCCCGACAATCCTGCTGTGCTGCCTGGGTGAGCAACAATCCCAGCGCAACCATTGTTCGCATAGGCGGCCATTTGTACGAGCCATGTCATTGCAAATGGCGTCTCACCGATAAGCAGCGTACAAAGAAGCTGGAAAATTGTCATATGCAGACTGCATCGCGCTGACCTCTAAGGTACAAAGGAAAACATTGGGTCGAACACCGTGCAGTTCTGCGATTAAATTGAAATGCGGAAAATTTCATGGACGTTTTCTACACGCTGGCGCGTTTTCATGTGAAAGAAGGGGTACAATACAGATATTACAGACATCTTAACTGCGCTTTAATGTATATTGGCTGAGTATTGCTTCAGTATTGCATGTGGGTCTATTTATATTGCTTGCGATCTTTTAGTCGTCTTTCTCGAAGGAAAAGGCTTCCACGTGGCCATTATGCCTTTGTGCAACAGGCTGCGTAATATTCTGGCTGAATCCCCGCCATTAGTCTGCATCTTGGTCCCACCATTGTCTTCAATGGCTGATGCGTCAAAGGACTTTTCACCATCGCCGCTGACAAGTGTCAGGAGCGACACAGAAGAGGGTGAGCACCATCTATCACACACCCTAAGGCTTGACAAGTGTCTATACTGTCGAGAAGCCTAGCGCGCGTGATTTACCTATGCAAGTGTCGTCAAAATGGGTGCAGCCCACAGCTCGCTCCAGCGAACAGCTTCTTTACCCTCAGGTAAGATGCGAAGAGTTAGGTCTTAGGCAGAGAGGATGGTCACCGCTTACTGTGTGTTCCTGTGTTGTAGCCACTGGCATTTGTTGTGTAGTTGTGTAGTAGTAACGGTGTGCGCGTGTGTATACATATGCGTGTGTGTGTGGGTGTGTGGGTGTGTATTGTGTGTTGTGTGTGCGTGTGTGTGTTATGTTGTGTTATGTTTTGTGTGTGTGTGTGTGTGTGTGTGTGTTGTGTGTGTGTGTGTTGTGTGTGTGTGTGTGTGTGTATGTGTGTGTGTGTGTGTGTGCACATGCACATGTGTGTATACATATGATGTGATTAGCCCACCAGCACTAAACATGCCTTCAAGGACAACGTAGCTATGGAGAATCTATATACAGCATCATGTGAGTAAATGATACATATCCCGCCCACCAAAGGGAAAATATTCTAGCCAATTATGCACTGAAGCACCAGAGACACACACCTACTTCAACCATGATTACTAAGATGATTTGCCACCTGTGACTTCAAAATACCATCACTGGCCAATGCAAGTTGAAATCTGGCCACTGGATGTGCAAATAAAGTATGTGTGCATGCTGATTGCTGGTGTAGCAAATACGATAGTAGGTGTGAGCTTACAGATAGCCTGCATCACGTCTGCAACCTCACACCAAATCATATATATATTGTTCATTTATGCCACTCTGCCCTGCACTGTCTTCTGCCTATGCAAGCATTGTCAAAATGGGTGCAGCTCACAGCTCGCTCCAGCTTCTTAGCCCTCAAGAAAGATGTGAAGAGTTAGGTTTTAGGCATAGAGGACGGTCTCCTCTTACTGTGTGTGTTCCTGCATTGTAGCCACTGGCATTTGTTGTGTAGTTGTGTAGTAATAACGGTGTGCATGTGTGTGTACGTGTGCGTGTGTGTGATGTGTGTGTGTATGAAGTGTATGCACTCAGCACACACCAGCCATGTATATTGTAGAGGCTCATTGCCACGTCGTTGAACTTGAAATGGGTGAATTCGTGAGCAATTCACGTGGCATAGAAAGTCGATAACAGAACGTTTCGGCCTCGAGGGCCTTCTTCAGCTGTTACACTGAAGTACTACAGAGTGACACACCTTATAAGTACAGTGTTGGGTGATGTCATTACAGGTGTTGATGGGTTCGGTGGTTAAAAGTAATAAAAATAAAATAAAATAAAATAAAATGATGATAAAATGATGGAATGGATATTCTAATGAAATAAATTGAGGAGCATGCATGGAAATTAGGTGGGTGGTGGTGGTGGTCTGGTGCTACTGTTGATGATGGGGTACCATGCAGGTGAGAGGTGAAGTCCACAATCGAGGTTCATGTTGTGAGGTTCAGTACGGATCTGGATTGCTTCCATTGTTCTCCTCTTCCAGAATCCACGCGCTGTCCCATGAACCCGTGCTCCTTACCAGTTGATGTTGTGGTTGGTGGTGTGGGCATACATGGCTATCCGGTTCTTTTCATCTCCCCTCTTTACTGCTTGCTTGTGTTCACATATTCTGATCTTTAGTGTTCTCTTGGTCTCCCCAATGTATACCTTGGGGCAGTCCTTGCAAGGAACCTGGTAGACCACTTCCTTTCTCTTCTCTTCCGGCATCTTCTGCTTCACTTTCACAAGCTGTTGCTTCAATGTACTTTGGGGCTTTCACGCCAAGGGGTCCACAGGTCTTCTCTATCTTCTCTATCTTCTCACTGAGACCTCTCACATAGGGGAGTTGGAGTGTCTTCGGTGGTTCCTCTTCATCTGGTTCACATGTCTGTTGTCTCTGAGGCTTGGTTAGGGTCTTTCTGACCAGCTTCCCAGGGAACCCATTGGCTTCAAACACTCTGGTGTTGTCGCAGATACGAAGGGCTCTGTCTCGCATACCTCGCATCACTCTTGTCAGCATTCTGGGATGGTGGTGAGAATGATATGGGATGTACCGGTCCATGTGAGTCGGTTTCCTGTACACTGCAGTGGACAGTTGGTCTTTGCTGTGTGTCACCAGGACATCCAGGAATGCAAGTCTCCCCTCTTCCTCTTTCTCGATTGTGAATTGGATGTTGGTAGACATCTGGTTGAGGTGTACTGAACCCCACAACATGAACCTCAATTGTGGACTTCACCTCTCACCTGCATAGTACCTCATCATCAATGGTAGCACCAGACCACCACCCTCACCCACCTAATTTCCATGCATGCCCCTCAATTTACTTCATTAGAATATCCATTCCATCATTTTATCATCATTTTATTTTATTTTATTTTATTTTATTTCTATTACTTTTAACCACCTAACCCATCAACACCTGTAATGACATCACCCAACGCTGTACTTATAAGGTGTGTCACTCTGTAGTACTTCAGTGTAACAGCTGAAGAAGGCCCTCGGCCGAAATGTTCTGTTATCGACTTTCTATGCCACGTGAATTGCTCACGAATTCACCCATTTCAAATAACACACACGCACACACAACACACACACACACATGTGTGTGTGCACAGGGACGTGTGTATACATGTGATGTGATTAGCCCACCAGCACTAAACATGCCGTCAAGGACAAGGTAGCTATGGACAATCTATATACAGCATCATGTGAGTAAATTTGACATAGCCCCCCTCCAAAGGGAAAGTGTTGTAGCCAAATATGACACTGAAGCACCAGAGACACACCTACTTCAACCATCGTTATGCGTAAGATGATTTGCCACCTGTGACTTCATACAAAATACCATCCACTGGCCAACGCTGCTAAAGCTGGGTCTCATATGTATTCGAGTGATTCCACCGTTCGGGTGATTGCCACCTAAGACACTCTCCACGAGGCCAAACTCCAGCGAGTTCTGTTCCGACCTCACCAGGAGGTGGTGGAGGTGATGAAGGAGGACCCCGGTGCCTCCAGGAAGTGCGTGGTCTCTCGAGTGAAGGCCAGGATCTAGGCTGAGGACACGGCAGCAAGGCTTGCCCACACCACCAGACTACCCGTGCAAGGGCTGACTGTGCGGGAGTTTGAGGGATGTGCAGCCCAGATCTGGTCCACAGCCATCTCAACCCTCCCAGAGTGGTGCTTCAAGTTCGCCCTCAATGGGGTGACGGACACTCTTCCACACAACGCCAACCTCTACAAGTGGAAGAAGCTGTCCTCACCGCGGTGCCAGCTCTGTGGAGAACACCAATTTCTTGCTCACGTCCTCAACTCTTGCCAGAAGGCCCTTGACCTGAGGCGCTACAACATTAGGCACGTCAATGTCCTGGCAGTCATCTTTAACTTCTGCAAGCGCCACCTGCCACAGTGGCCACCGCATGTGCAAATGAAGTATGTGTACATCAGGGCCGGAGGAACCGGTCCGGCTGCTCCGGTTTTGGCCAGACCAATATTTTAAGCTCCAACAATATTTTTTCAAAGAAAAAACTAAAAAGAATACTTACAGAAACGTTGACCTGTATCGCTATCGTTCTTCGCGCACAGGGGTGGTAAAACGCCATTTTGACGGTTACTTAATGCTTATAAAATCGCTCAGGTTATTACTCTGGTTATTACGTAACCTGTAAATGGTGGAACGGAGATCCGAGCAGGAGTTTAGTCTTGCACACTGTACGCGCGCCACGTGGAAGCGCATGGTTCTGGTTACAAGACTACCCTTCCTGTTCAACAGGAAGGGTAGTCTTGTAACTAGAACCATTACTACTCTTCCTGTTGATCTTTTGGATTGAGACAATGGCGCTTTCAAAGTCGTTGGCTACGAGCTCGAGCTTGCCGGATCTCCCTCCTCAACCATCGCATCCTCCTTCAAAGTTCGCCTTCCCCAAACGTGAGTTTGGAAAAAAACAGTAGTGAAGAGGTCGTGCCAGGCGTCCTGGTTTTCCGCGTGGCCCTGGTTGCATTACCAGACACACAACCCAGATGACGTTGTATTTTGCCATGTGTGTGTCTGCACTGAAGTCCAAAAGGATGGAACGAAGCAGAGGCGATCTTGCTTTTACAAGTAATGGCTTTAAAAATTGGAAGGATGCCACCATCAGCGTCAAAAACCATGAAGCATCTGCAAGCCATAAAGAAGCCTTGCAAGTGGTCATGGTGATACCAGCTACATGCTCAGATGTGGGTGAGATGCTTTCTAGGGAACATGCCCATGAGAAAAGCGAGAATCGTCAATGCCTACTTTGGATACTGTCAAACATTCACTTTCTATCTAGACAAGGCCTTGCTTTACGAGGTGATGGTGACGTGGCTTTTTATTTGGTTTATATTATTGTTCTGTATATGTGCATGGGCCATGCATCTTTACAGTACTTTACTTACCTGCTTGCCTGCATTTAGCACTCATGAAAGTGGTCTGGTTAATGTAGAGGTGAAAAAAAAAAAAATTGGCGAGCGGAGCAAGCAAAAAAATTTTCATGGCCTGACCAATCCTAAAATGCTTCCTCTGGCCCTGTACATGCTGATTGTTCATGTTCCATACTGAGCAAATAAATGACCACTTTCTTTGCTACTGTTCTGAGTTTCTTTCTTTGCTAGCTAATATTTTCTTTGACTAACAACAGCACATTTTCCCAACACCAACACCCCATAGCAACAACCACCGCCACCAGATAGACGTATGCATCTACCACCACCACCTAAAAAACACCACCACACAGTGCAAGTTGCCCGAGCATAAGCCTGGTATCTGCGGCAGTGGGTGGAAGGGAAACACCACCGGCGCAAGTTGCAATGGGTAAAACCACTACGTGTGCAAGCGGAGTCTTATATATATATCCTCCACCTCCACATAATACAACTGTCACCACCACAGACCACCACCACACAGTGCAAATTGCTAAAGTGACCGTGTAGTTTTCATGTACATACCTCCACTTCCACATATACAACTACCACCACACAGACCACTACCACACAGTGCAAGTTGCCCGAGTGCAAGTGCAGTATTTTCAGTGGGTGAATGAAAAAGCACCACCAGCACAAGTTGCAGAGGGTGAACTACCATGTGTGCAAGTGGACTATCTGCGCTAGTGGCTGCAGGATAAAGCACCACCAGGTGCAACTAGTGACAACTACCACCTGCGCAAGTGGAATGGTTGCACCATTTGAGAGAAGGGAAACACCATAAGCACAAGGTGCAATGGTCAGGGTTCAAGGTGCAAAGGTCAGGCAGGACACAAGGTGCAAGGGTCAGGGCCAGCATCAGCGCTAGTCGGTACGGGATGCAGCAACAACATGCAACTACAACCACCACCACCAGCGACCAGATAGGACCAGCACAGCACGATGCAGCAATCAGTGCAACTTGTGTGAGGGCCCCCATTTCCTCCACAAACCTAGCCCTCACGCAAGTTGCACCCTGATCTTTACACCTTGCGCTTATGGTGTTTCCCTTCTCTCAACTGGTGCAACCATTCCACTTGCACCAGTCGAGAGGTGGTAGTTGTCACTAGTTGCCACTTGTGCTGTTGGTGCTTATATATAATAATGTACATTCTAATGTACGTATGTGTGTGCTGTGTGTGTGTCTGTGTTTGTTGTGTGTGTGTGTGTGTGGGTGTGTGTGGGTGTGTGTGGGTGGGTGTGGGTGGGTGTGGGTGTGGGTGTGGGTGTGAATGTATGTGTATTCAATACATGTCCAATGTATGTACCGATGTCCAATTTGTGGCAACCAGTAATCACCTTCCCAGCATCAACGTTCAGAATGCTGCACTATTGAGCCCCAACAAGGATGAACAGCTGTCTGTGACTCTTCCATCTTTTGTTTTGTTGGTGACTGGGTAGGGGATCACTAGTAAATCACAAATTGGACTTCAGTTCCCCTGGCCATGCATCAAATTGTCATCTGTATACATACTTAGCTAACCATAGAGGCTCACATACAGGCAGTGGGACAGTGGGGACTTTGTGTCACTTCACATGTCTTGCTTCTCACAATATTGTCTCCCCTCCTACATCCTTAGACCCATGTACGTCCACTTTGAGGTGCCCTGTTTGAGGCTGTGGACATCTTACTACTGCAAACTGAGAGCAGAGGTAAGCAAGACTAAATTTCTCCTTTGCCTCTGCATGCAATGGTGAGAATTATGGTCTAGTACACTTACCTCTGTTTCCCGCATCTGAAAAAGGTGCTCCTAACTTTTGATCCATTAGTGAGCCAATCGTTTGATCCATGGGTGTGTTGTGCATCTGAGCATCTGAGCATCTGCAAATGTCCAGACTAACATGCTTGTAGCTGATAATATTTCCACTGAAAGCAGGAATATCATTAAAGTTATTAAGGGGGTGGTATCAGTTGGCATATTGAAAAGCATAGAATTTTAAAGTACCAGAATTTTGTTAAAGTTATGGAGCACGTCAGATCACACAGCTGTAATTCTGTTCCTTTTTGCATGTCATCAGATTTTGTTAGATTATAATCACTGGATATTATGACTATAGCTACCAGCCTGCTACATAAGTATTCCTGCATTAGCGAGGCTTGTCGACCTCCCCAGTCATCCACTAAAATCATGATGGAGCCACAGAGAGCTGATACTCCCTTATCAGGGCTCAACAGTGTGGCATACTGATGGTTGATGCTGGAGGACTGGCTTCTTCTATGTGTACCCAGAACAAGTTAAACACTTGTGATTTCAACAGAAGCAGGTAAAGACTAACAGTCGAAGATTGTATGGGCAAGATGGAGAATTTACAGTTTTTTGTTGCAAAATTATAGTTTGAGAAATGACACTACATACGTAGATTGTCAGTCCTGACTCCACTCTGATCTGCTAGACAGTTCTCATCAAATGCTGTGTTTACACTGGTAATCATAACTGTGCCTACATGGCTGGCAGGTGTGTGATAATAGGGTGTAGTGTAAACACAACCATATCATACCTATATAGCTAGCCCACCCAGACAGCCACAGACCTTTGCTGACCAAGGTAGGGAAGTATGTATAGGATGAAGGTTTCCTCCGTATCTGTTAGGTAGCTTCTCTTATTTACATTGGTGTAAACAGATAGAGACTGAGAGTAGACAAGAACTCTCTATAAAGCTCTAAGAACTGGCAAAGAGCTAGAATCTGGTTAGACACCATCTTTGTGGGCATGCATATGTATATGTAGTCTTACACATACTTGCACAATTCCAAGGCATACTGTATGATTACCTTGGCATTGTTGGCATGGATGACATCTCTCACAGCTTCTGGCCCACTGTTCTGTATGAATCTCAACAGTGTAGACACCATAAACACTCTGTTCAGCAATTGAATTCATGACCTGCAGACACAAACATGGTTTGGACATGTTATTAGCATTTGCATAAAGGCTGTGACAGAATCACTCCAAAGCCATTCTACAATGGGAGCTAACCTCTTTCACCATTCCCTCACTGCAGCTCCTTCTTCCCTGCTGCATACCTTCAGCCTTTTCAGATTGTGATGTTATTTTTGCTCAATCTTGGTTGACTACTTCACTCTCACATCATAGTTCCAACTGACGAACACCAGTTCAGTTTGACACTCTTTCTCTTGTGTGATTATCTTTGAGAAGTCTATTCTTGTCTCACAAGCAAGCAAGTTGACAACAAACCAGCAAGTGCACACAGACAATTCCCTTTAGGTAAAGTGCTGCAGGTGCAACCATAACACACAACATACACTGTACATGCTCTAACCCAATTTCACTACCTGTGATATGCACACCTAAAAGACATCGTACACAATTGGAATTGGGTTTGAAGATGGATAGTGGCCTTCCTAGTTCACGGCATTAGTTGCTTTGACTCCATTCTATTTGTCTATAGCTACAATTTACTGTAATTGCCATCTTAGCATGGGCAAGATCCAAGCCAACATTGCCTGTGTGCATTTGTACTACAGGCCCCAGAGCCAGGTCACCACAACCTCCTCTCCTCGCCTTAAAATGTTTACACAAACACTAATTAACAAGTTGTAAAGGAGTGAGTTAACCAGCAACCACCCGTTTCTGTTGTCCTGGAGCAGTAGACTGTCTTCCTTACTGCCAGCTCCAGTCTTCCTCCTGACCACTCTCCTATCTTCTATGACTAGTCTGAACCAACTAGGTCCTTTCCTCTGACTGTTCTGTAACTCACAACATGTGCAATAATGCAGGCCGGCAGGCCGGGAAACACTGGCTCCAATTACGGGTCTCCATGCAATTATATTCCCATGTATCCAGCTAAGTCTATTCATGAGCTGTAATATACTAATGAATACAATCAAGAATACAAATATACACAGATATGCTAAGCACAGCATGCAATTAAAGGCAGTATGGAACTAGAAAGAGGTATACAGGTTCATTTAGTCAGTCTTGGAGAAAGATTCAACCCTCTGAGCAGCTTAGGTCAGGGTAGGTGGATTGATGACCGTGTACCTCAGAGGCACATAATGGCTGAGCGCAGGAGCGAGAACCTCAGCTTGCATCTCAGCCAGAACAGGGTCCAGCTGTACGGTTGCTTTTGCTTCTTAGCAACTAGGGAGGCAATCCTTTGTGTGTTTTGTGTGTGTTGTGTATGTGTTGTGTGTGTTGTGTGTGTGTTGTGTGTTGTGTGTGTGTGTGTGTGTTGTGTGTTGTGTGTGTGGTGTGTGTGTGCATGCGTGTGTGGTGTGTGTGTGCATGCGTGTGGTGTGTGTGTGCATGTGTGTTGTGTGTTGTGTGTGTGTGTGTGCGTGCTGTGCTGTGTGTTTTGTGTGTGTTGTGTATGTGTTGTGTGTGTTGTGTGTGTGTTGTGTGTTGTGTGTGTGTGTGTGTGTTGTGTGTTGTGTGTGTTGTGTGTGTGTTGTGTGTGTGTGTGTTGTGTGTTGTGTGTGTGTGTGTGTGTGTGTGTGTGTGTGTGTGTGTGTGTGTGTGTGTGTGTGTGTGTGTGTGTGCTGTGCTTGTGTTGTGTGTTGTGTGTGTGTTGTGTGTGTGTGTGTGTGTGCTGTGCTTGTGTGTGTTGTGTGTTGTGTGTGTGTGTGTGTGTGTGTGTGTGTGTGTGTGTGTGTGTGTGTGTGTGTGTGTGTGTGTGTGTGTGTGTGTGCTGTGCTTGTGTGTGTTGTGTTGTGTGTTGTGTGTGTTGTGTGTTGTGTGTGTTGTGTGTGTTGTGTGTGTTGTGTGTGTGTGTGTGTGTGTGTGTGTGTGTGTGTGTGTGTGTGTGTGTGTGTGTGTGTGTGTGTGTGTGTGCTGTGCTTGTGTGTGTTGTGTGTTGTGTATGTGTTGTGTGTGTTGTGTGTGTGTGTGTGTGTTGTGTGTGTGTGTTGTGTGTTGTGTGTGTTGTTTGTGTTGTGTGTGTGTGTGCTGTGCTTGTGTGTGTTGTGTGTTGTGTTGTGTGTTGTGTGTGTTGTGTGTGCTGTGCTTGTGTGCTTGTGTGTGTTGTGTGTGTGTGTTGTGTGTTGTGTGTTGTGTGTGTGTGTGTGTGTGCTGTGCTTGTGTGTATTGTGTTGTATATGTGTTGTGTGTTGTGTGTGTTGTGTGTGTGCATGTGTACACGTGTGGTGTGTTTGTGCATGTGTATTTGGTGTGTGTGTGCATGTGTGTGGTGTGTGTGTACATGCGTGTGTGGTGTGTGCATGTGTGCACGTGTGTGTGGTGTGTTTGTGCATGTGTATTTGGTGTGGATGTGCATGTGTGTGGTGTGGGTGTGCATGATTGTGTGGTGTGTGTGTGCATGGTTGTGTGGTGTGTGTGTGTGCATGGTTGTGTGGTGTGTGTGTGTGCATGGTTGTGTGGTGTGTGTGTGTGCATGGTTGTGTTGTGTGTGCATGTGTGCACATGTGTGTGTGGTGTGTTTGTGCATGTGTACTTAGTGTGGTGTGTGTGCATGTGTGGTGTGTGTGTGTGATGTGTGTACATGTATGTGTGGTGTATGTGCATGTGTGCAGTTGTGAGTGTGGTTTGTGTGTGCAGCATGTGTGTGGTATGTGTGTGCATGTGTGTAGTGTGTTTGTGCATGTGTGTAGTGTATGTGTGCATGTGTGTGTGGTGTGTGTGTGCATGTGTGCGGTGTGTGTGTGCATGTGTGTGGTGTGTGTGTGAATGTGTGCAGATGTGTGTGTGTATGTGTGTGTGGTGTGTGTGCATGTGTGCAGATGCGTGTGTTGTGTGTGTGCATGTGTGGTGTTTGTGGATGCGTGTGTATGTGTGTGGTGTGTGTCTGTGCACATGTGTGTGTAGTGTGTGTTCATGTGTGTTGTTGTGTGTACACGTGTGGTGTGTGTGTGTGTGCATCTGTGTGTGCATGTGTGGTGTGTGCATGTGTGCATGTGTGTGTGTGGTATGCGTACATGCATGTGTGTGTGTGTGTGCATGTGTGTGTGTTGTGTGCGTGCATGTGTGTGTGTGCCTGTGTTTATGGTGCGTGTGTGTGTGGTGTAAGTACGTGTGTGGTGTGGGACTGGGCAAATTGTTGAGTAATCACGTAGCAGTGAAAAACAGATAGAAATGTAGACATTTCGACCGCGAAGGTCTTCATCAGTTACAATGCAGTGTGTATGTGTGTATAGTGTGTCTTTGTTTCAGTTTGTGTGAATTTGGTCAACACGTGCTTCACTTAGAGCTGTATATGTGATTTGGCTGCCACTGCAAGTTGCTGTTCACTGGTCCAGCTATGCAAAAGGCCTCTAAGCATAGCCTACACAGTGTGTAGCTACTATGTGTGTATTTGCATGCCCATGTGTGTGCTTGTTTCACTAGCTCTGGAGAACTGTGATGGCCGTGTGTGCATGTGTCACTGGCTCTGGAGAACTGTGCCTGCCCTGTGACCTAATGTGGACCAAGCTTGACCACCTAGCTACATGTGGTCTGTGTGACATAACACAGCTGGACTCCCTCCCAATGAGAAGCCTCTCCTGTGCTAATGAGGTCGAAGGTTAGATAGACAATGCTATTATGTACACCCTATATGGCTTATTTTGTGAAAGTAGACCAACCCCTCAGCTAATGAGGTCAAAGTTCACTGGGTTTGTTTGTCACAGTTGTGGTTGCTAATATATAGTTGGGGTGGTCTACCTGAGCCGAGCAAGTGTATGCATGGTGTGATGTCTATTTCACCATTGCTCAAGTAGTAGTGGGGGTGGGGTGGGCTCTTTAGTTCTGTTTCTTGTGCATTAGGTGGGAAAATTTGGTTTTGCAATCCTAAGGACAGAGTAAGCTAGCTATAGTCAAGGAAGCCTTCTGCCTACACCAGCATTTGTGATCCTGTACTGGCAGTGGATTACAAGCAATTGCCACAACTTTAGTACTTGGAGGAGATTAGACATCTGTAGTCTCAGCCTTTGAGCTCATGAGGTGCAGTAAATACATATCTCCTAGCATTCACATGCTGCACAACTGGTGGAACGTGTACCACAAGCATGTGTGTATGCACAAAAGCTGACAGCCCCATGTGAACATGCAGTTTGTAGGGAAGGTGTGGTGTTTAATGAGTGTTGTAGCTCAGTGGCAGAGTGCTGGCGGCTTAAGCCAGAGGCCCTGGGTTCGACTCCCTACAGCACCGCCTTTCTTTCTTTCCCTTTGCCGTTCAGAGGTCATTGGACAGTAACAGCCCAGATTATATATCCTTGATTAGACGATCTGTATCGGTCTTTGGACCTGGGGAAAACCTATTCATCAGGGTCCCAGTTTTGTGATGTTGCTCAGTTTCTTTCTAATGCACAGCACACACACACAGCAATCATTACCTATCTAACATACATTTTGTACCTTATATATGCACTCTTATTTGGACACAGGCACATACAACACCATGCGTGCATGTACCACCACCCATGGCCGGAATGATATGCATGTGATATTGCATGCTCCACAGGGAACCAGCTGCCTGTCCTCTGTGAAAAGGTGTCCCTAATGTCAAGGTATTTTTCTTCGCACAGGCTATAGCTAGTGTTTTTGGAAGAGGCAGAGTCTTTTGTACAAGGGCTTTGTAGAAATGGATTTATGAATGCTGTGTGATTACTACAAGAAATTCTGTTCAGTAACCAGTTGCTTCTGCGTTTGTGTCTTCACCTTTCATCTTACCCACTAACCACAGAAATATATCACTGCTCACTATGACTGCATCATAATTTAATTCATGGCTCCAGGCAGTCCAATTGCTTTTTGGTTTTCCAAGCCAGCTGGCTGGGTTGCCTTCTCATTGTTTATCCATACAGACGGCAGTGATCTGTATAATCACTTCAGTGTGGTCTTTCTCCCATGCACTTGTAGGATTCCACCACCATACACACACAGCTCCAGACTATGTACAGCCTTTAGCTAGAAGAGTTGATGATACAACCACTACAGCTACAACTTATATAATCCATCTACACAATCCATGCAGGAAGGTTTCACTAAGTGCACAAGCTCAGACAGTAGAATAGTACAGTATATTTATTGCAGTATATTGGCTAGGGCTACATGTTATACTGATTTGCATATGCTTACACACTATCTGCTATGAATGTATTCATGCTCATAGGCATCAGACGTCATTCTGATGACCATGTACAGTACAAATACAGGAGGTGTGCTTAATCCTCTATGCTTGTATGGCTGTAGGTTATTCAAACCTTTAGCCAAAATGCAGAATCAGCAGAAATGTGCGGACATTATTTATGGTATTATGATATATATGTATATAGTCTATACTAACACTGGATATATACTTCATTTAACCAGCCTGCTATATTTGTAGCACTCTCTATGTATAGGGATGGCATAGGGTGTTTCGTTTTCCCTATACATGTACACACTAGTAGTTGTGAGTTATAGTGAGGATGGGAACCCAGTCCTTTTGACAACAACCACAGTGGTCAGTCAGCAGCACTATTTGAAACTAGTGATCTTAAAAATACTGAATGTATAACTTAAAATGTACTAACCCTAACCCAAAAGGTCCTGCCATATGTACTATCCTTTTACTGTGTACATATGCTGGCCACAGCATCCAATGAGTGGGGAATATATAATTATATTCACATGCAGGTCATTCCATGCCTAAGGCTATTCACATTCTCTTAGCCAGATAACTTAGTAAGGGACTCAGGCCACATGTTGATTAGCTCTGTTATCTGACACCCCAGAGCCACTATCTTCCCCTGGGTTGAAGCAGCAGCTGGTGAGGTTGTGTTCATAGCTGGACATTCCAAGCAGGGTGAGTCCAATGGTTTGTGGTGTGATCCAACATTGAGGTGTGGTTGAACAGTGTTCTGGCTGATTGCCAAAGTTAAATGCATGAGGGTTCCTGCATTATGCACTTTGTTTGGTGAATGATCATCTTGTTTCATTAACTTTGAGCAATCATTGTTAAGACTGATTGCTTTCGTAACTACACTTTGTCACATGCAGTGTTGTGTTCCATCTGCTATTATACTGACACCATAGAAAGTGAATGCCATTAAATAGTGTGGCAGTGACCATACATACATATGCATATGCCTAACATTATATGTATGAATGCTCTGTGTTTGTGTACATAACAGAGATGAATCTATGGTGGCTTTATTGCTGGATTTGTGTAGTATGCGTAAATGCACATTGATTGTTTTAATTTACATAGGCCACTTAAGTCAGGTCACGAATTAACAGTTTATCAGCTGCCAGAAGCCTACGGTATGTGGTTGAATAGCCAAAGTAGTAAATCCAGCTTCAAACTACCATCAGTCAATTGTTGTATGTTTGTGAGTTAGTACATGTCTCAGTGATGTCTCTCTGTGCTATTTTGTAATTCTACTTGTGTCATGCATGGATTACTACAAAGTATACACAGTTGTTTCATTTACCCTATCTACGTACTTCTGTACAGACTGCAATAAAGTAGTAGCCATGAATTCCACCGTTTGCTCAGTCAGTGAAAATTTGCAGTTTGTGTACTGTTCCTGTGGAGGCACATGCAGTGCTAATATAATCCAGGTGGTTGCCATTAGGCCACAACCATCTCATTCTTGGTTACCACAATGGGCTAATATTATATAGTGTGTGGGACTAATGCTGTGTGTGGTAGTAGCGATTTAATCACATAACTCCTGGCATTATCAAAGCTCAATCATGCACAATACATTTTGGCTACCTGTATAGGTACGTAGGTGTTCTGACTTACTGTATAAATGTGGCCAAATGTCCTGTGTATCATTGTGATTTAATATGTATATAAAATGTACGTATGTGAGTCCAGTTTGACCGTGGAGTGTTCCATGCTACATTAAGTATGGTGTAGCTTATTGTTTACATTAGGGCTGTTTGAGGACTAGCTATTAATACTGTGATTGACACTACCATTTATATATGCAGCAAGTGCCCTCATCACCTGGTCCAATACACATCACTGTGTACATATAGCTTTCTGTATCTTCATGCCATGTCTGCATGACACACCTTATAACATGAAGCCCACCAATACTTGTCACCCCCCCCCCCCCCCACACACACACACAAAATGGCTTATCCCTGATTAAAAGGTACCCATGGATTGGCTTATTTTGAATTGATGTTTATTAGAGATCCTGTGTATATAACAATAGCTACTCTTCTGGAGGACATCTGTATACTCACTGGTGATGATGTGATGTTAATTCCCATTTCCCATTAGATGGTTCTATATTTCAGCTGCCTCTAGTGCTGCATTAGTCATTTGGCTACTTTGTATACGTAGCCACTGTATACGCACATACGTACATATAAGTAATAGTTATAACATGGACGCGAGGGCGCTGGCTTATTTATTGCACGAGGGCGCGAAGCGCCCGAGGGCTATAAATGAGCTAAGCGCCTGAGCGTCCATGTTATAACTGGCTTGTTGCAATTTCAACGATTTGTAGCAGAGATGTTTCTCTCGCTATCGAACGAAATAGACTAACGTTTCCAGCAATACTAGTTAGGACTCTATTCTGTCCGAAAGGTACCGATATGGCTATGCACGCAGCGAATACAATGGAGGCCGTCCCCCGGTTTAAAGCCGTTTAAAGCGCGCGGTCTAACTATTCATCCCTCTGATGAATTAGACTGCGCGCTTGACGACGACTTTGAGCAGATGTCGAAACGATACACGCCGAAGAACACAGAAGGAGAGCACAAAAGACGTCTTGGGAGTGGATGAAGGTGAAAGAGCGCTGCCTGGCTTTCTACAAAGACTGAAGAGCCATGTTTGAAGCAGTAAAATCATTTAGATACTTTCCTAATCGTATACATCAATTGTTTTCAGCTGACATTAGTGTTAACGTTTATGCAAGGTATTGATTTTATTCTTCGTGATGAGTTTGTAGGTACTTCCAGCTGCAGCTTATGAGAAAGTAAACAAAGAATCTGAAGTAGACAAAACTGTTTGTACACATCTGGACGATGATTGGTCTAATCCATATTGTTATTGGTTCATTTCATGTTTGTTATGTCTACAGGGGGGCTCTTAGAAGGCTAATGCACACCGAAGTGTGCATTGGACTTGATATTGCACACTTCCCGTCTGATGTATGGCTTCATCATGCAACAAGCATATATAGAGCTTCTGTATTCACTCACTGTGAACATGAACACAGTTGATTAGTTTCTGGCTCAGTACTAACGCATTCAGTTGCTGAACAATGCCTCTGTCCACAAAAGACACCATTGCAATCCAGCTAACTGTCCAGAGAGGTGTCCCTAATTCAGAGGTAGATTTGTACACAGGTCTATGTGGTTAGGGCTACAGACAGTGTCCTCATTTGAGAGGTGTCCCTTATTTAGAGAGTCCTTTATCGCGAGATTCCACTGTACATGCAGTGGTACATGCGTTAATGAGTGTGGAAATGTTGCTGTGGGCACATGATTGATGTGAACAGCAGTAGATTGCTTTTAAAGCAGCCATAAAAGCACATTGATCTTGTGCCCATAATAAGAGTCCTATTTCACCCTCAGTATATCCACAAGCTTGTTCCAAATGAACATAACCCAATTATGCAGGAATATGGCATCACACCATCACAACGCACTCAGGTGGGTATATTGAATCACCCATTACACTAATTCAATTACTCTCACAATACATCCTGTGTGTGTGTGTGTGTGGGTGTCTACTGAGTGGGTGAGCAGCCCTTGTTTGACAGTCTTAAACACTAGTAGGGACTTCTCTCCACCAACATGGCTCAGTCACAACTAGATTCATGGGTTGGAAGGTGTGATGCTGTAATATAGGTAGTATGCTGTCTATTAAGAACAGTGCACACACACACTCTCCCACTGATCCAACAGACATCCACTAGCTTCCTTCAATTATTGTGTGTATGTGTGTGCTTGCCTGTGTGTGTGTGACCTGAAGCCTGTGCTATGCATCTATGGGTCTGTCTGGCACCCATTTATCATCAATTGGCACCTATTGATGATGCAGTGCTTACTAACATATAGGTGTTAGCCTGCTACTGTGCGGTCAGGTTGCAGATGTGTGGGGGCGGACAGTCTGCGGTAAGAGTTGAAGCCATTTCATCCACACTCGACAGTATAAATGCACTAGCATACAAGCTGCGAGGTGCTTCTCTCTCTCCTTCTCTCTCTCTGTGTGTGCGTGTGTGTGTGTGTATGTGTGTGTGTGCATGTGCATGTGTGTTGTGTTTGTGTGTTTGTGTGACTCCAGTGGTTTGGTCATCTCCAAAGGATGCCAGAATATAGACCACAGTGACAGGTGCTACAATGTCGACCACAGGGCAAGAAGGAGAAGCCCCTGGAAGAACCTCACTCCTCTGGATACATCTTGTCAACAGGGAACTGTCTAAAACTGTACACTGGGTAGAGCTAGTGAGGGACAGGAGCCAGTGGCGGTCAACCATCCACCAGGTGTGTGTTTTGTGTGTGTGTGTGTGTGTGTGTGTGTGTGTGTGTGTGTGTGTGTGTGTGTGTGTGTGTGTGTGTGTGTGTGTGTGTGTGTGTGTGTGTGTGTGTGTGTGTGTGTGTGTGCTGTGTGTGTGTGTTGTGTGTGTGTGTGTGTGTGTGTGTCCATGTGTCCGTGTGTGCATGTGCATGTGTGTTGTGTTTGTGTGTTTGTGCGACTCCAGTGGTTTGGTCATCTCCAAAGGATGCCAGAATATAGACCACAGTGACAGGTGCTAAAATGTCGACCACAGGGCAAGAAGGAGAAGCCCCTGGAAGAACCTCACTCCTCTGGATACATCTTGTCAACAGGGAACTGTCTAAAACTGTACACTGGGCTGAGCTAGTGAGAGACAGGAGCCAGTGTCCACCAGGTGTGTGTTGTGTGTGTGTGTGTGTGTGTGTGTGTGTGTGTGTGCATGTGCGTGTGCGTGTGCGTGTGTGTGCGTGCGTGCGTGCGTGTGTGTGTGTGTGTGTGTGTGTGTGTGTGTGTGTGTGTGTGTGTGTGTGTGTGTGTGTGCATGTGCATGTGTGTGCGTGTTTGTCCCAGTTGATACAAAAGCTGAGTGAGTATATAAGCCAGAAAGACGACAGGTCTGTAGCCAACTGGTCTGGCATTCAGAAGGATAAAAATTGCAGCTTTTACTTTGTTACAAGTGTAGTTATACTGGTGAACCATGCACCACTGTATATATGGACTGTTGGACACTGCCGCTGCCAACAGGACCACTTTCTTGTTGTCTCCTGCTGGCTCGCCCCTGAATGGGCCATGTAGTCAATTCTGGCTGTGGTATATAAATACTATACAATGCATATATGTGTGTGTTTGTGTGTGTATCAGGACATGCATGCAGTGCATGGGTGTAAGAAGGTATTGCAATCATGTGCAATGCTTGCATTGTCGGACAATGATATATGTGTTTTGATGTATATAGCTGGGTTGTTCACACAAATTTTGTACTAGCGTACATTAATCGTAGTGTTGTTTCGTGGTCAGTAGCAATAACTCCAGCAACAAATAGACAGCTTGAACGCACTGCTTATCCCCCCACTTTCTTTGTGCAGGCAATATGAGCGAAACAGAACTGTTTGAAGGGAGTTACAAAACCATGATCTGGTAAGTAATAGGTAAGCCCTCTTCCACGTGGGTTACAACAGAACGCTGAACAGTGATCTCACAATACGATCGTACAATAGTAATTCACTTTGCTTGTATATTATTATCAGCTGGAACTGCAGCTGAATAAGTTGTATGTGTACATTTTGTTTATATATATTATACTGTACGCTGCAAGTTAAGTTGGAGTTGAGTAATGCAGCTTTCATCAATTATAATTGGGAAGGTATTAAAATGTACAAACTCTCTCTCTCCTAGCATCAAATATTGTCGAGTATGTATGTACACATGTGAATTGGCCAAATTAGCTTTACATGTACACAAGTGCACATGGACATGCATATACATACAAATAATTTATAGTAAATTCTACACAATACGTTATGCTCATAATTATTAGTAAAAGCAGGAAATGGAAGGTATAAAAAGGGGTACACAGTCATGCATTTAAAGTGACATCAAATATGCCATAACATGTGCAGGTGCAGAAGTGACTGTGTTTAATAACTACAGCAAGTGCATGTGAGACAAAAAGGCTGGATTGAGCAGGACAGACAGAAATGTATGCAGACAAAACCAAAAAAATTAGTTTGCACAATATGTTTTCAGCATGGCCTGACCCCCCCATGCTAAATCTCTCCTTCATCACTGGATGTGCAATTCAGACTCATTTCTCTCTTCTTGCTGCGCCTTCTGGCATTGGCAAACCATGTTGACACCTACACACGTATACACGGCAGTACTTACACATCACTGATGTAGCTGAGAGGCTGCATATTTCAGGGAACAACATGAGAAAGATGTGCATGCTACGATTGTGCTCACCTGAGTGTAAGTAAGCTGTGTGGCTTGGCATAGGTTGAGTTTTTCCTGTCGACTGGGATAAGGGTGATCCTGGTGTTCTTCAAACCAGTGTACAAGTGGTAAGGCCCTCTCTTGTGTCAGCTTGAACTTGGGTATGTCATAGGACACGTGTGGCTCTGTGTGTACTGGAGAATGGTTGTCAGGTTGAGGCAACATCTCTGACACTTCGGCTTTTGTCAAACCATTGGATCCAGAGGAGACATAGATTGGATCCCGGTACCTATATAATATATAAGCAAAATCAATTGCATGAGTTATGGTCTATATAGAGAGAAACGATGCAAATATATAGTAGAGTTAACTATATGTATATGCAAATAAATTGTATGTGGATATGCAAAATAAATACAGAGCCTCGAGGACTCAAAGCCTATAAAATCTAACCCGTTCTGATCTTGGGACCCAGCGTACAAAGCTCTGACATCTGTATGCCTAGGTGAGTAGGCTGGAACACAGCTGGGCTGCATGTAGCTCACAGGCGCAGAGAAGTGTGCTGGCTGAAAGACGTCATCACTTGCTTCAGGAAAGGGGGTGTGTTGTGGAGGACAGGCGTTGTTAAATGTACACCCACCTGGCAACCAAGTGTTTGAGGTTTGCACCCCCAAGCTAGCTGGTGCAACACCCATTGTAGCGCAGCCGTATACAGCCCCCGTGGGAGTCGGCAGGTAAGCATAGTCGGTGTTAGTGACCATGTAGTCTGGTCGCGAAAAGGTGGAACACCCTGGGTAGGAGACCATAGGATCGTCAATAGGGGGGCGTGAGATCCCGGGCCCGGGGAAGGTCCAACTGTATTCCTGCAAGCATAGCAAGAAGAGGATGTGAATTATACGCTTCGAAAGCAATCTAACCGAACTGCAGTTTCGTCCTTCGTGCGTGCATGCTACACAATTACCGGTGTACAGCTGTACCACGTGCTGGTGCATTCTCCGACTCTCTGTAGGGGGTAGATTGAGGGAGACTTCGAGCATCCTTGTCTAACGCTTGCTGGGCAAGCATCGGCGACTTGATCGATACTGGAGGCTGCCATGGCAAGCTGTGTGTGGCACAACATCCGAGAATCGTCTATAATTTATACTTTCATAAGCACACACTAGTTACAAGTATATATATAGCTATCCAGACTGATAAATATATAAAATATGATAGGTATATAGTATGACGTCATGCACGCCCATTTAATGGTGGTTAACCCTTTTTAGTCTGACAAGAGAACGAAACTTGAGTAAAGTAATTCTTACCTCTCTTATATCAAATGAATATGAAGACTAAATTGCAAGAACTATATTATTATTATTAATTTTAAGTGCACCATGTGCAAAAGCACACTAGGGTGTGCACACTCCATGCAGCACTAAAAAGCGAAATATAATCGAGTCTGATAAATAAGAATAAATTCTCAGGCAAGGATACATTATGTTAGGATGGGGATCAGCTATCACTAAATTTCTGTGCTCCCTGACTGGATCTGAATTGCTGCATTGAAGGATGTGTCTTTTGAGTTCTGCTATAGTACATAGACTTGAAAGTGTTGGCACTGTGAACATATATTATATATTATATTACGGTATTAGTATAATTATATATAACTACTATAATTGCATAAATGTAATATACATATATGCATATATTAAATATTACTGAATGGGATACTGCAACATATAATACATGTACTATATTTCATAATTCGAGTGGTCTGGTACAGAGGGCCAGAAGGTACTGCATGGCTTTAAGGGAGCCAAGAAGAAAGGAATAATCTCAGTATCATACATTTAATATTAAACATTAAAATAATTCACCAGACTGACAGCTTGATTTACCACAAACATACAATATGATTAGAGAAAATGCAGATGTGGGTGAGAACATGAGCCCACAGCAGATCAGGCAGCAAAGGTACTGTGAACAATAATCCCATCTTCTGCATGCACATCTATCTCTTTCACATAACCAAACCAGTAGATGACCATGCCTGGACCAAACCTGTAGGGAGAAATGTACAGGTGAATTAGGCAATATATACCTGAGTGGCTAGGAATACTCATATCGATCGATTTGTTGCGCTAGCCAGAACACTGAAACAGTAATTCAGACGTTTCGGCAACCTACGGCTGCCTTCATCAGTGAATAATTGACACTTACAGGCACGCATGTAAAAATTATTCACTGACAAAGGTTGCCGAAACGTCTGAATTACTGTTTCAGTGTTCTGGCTAGCGCAACGAATTAATCGATAGGTAAATTAGACGTTTTGGCAACCTATGGTTGCCTTAACCAGCAATGATAACAATGAGTTATTGGTGACTGACGAAGACCCTTGAGGTCGAAACGTCTCACTGAAATCTGTCTTTGCTACGTGAATGCTCAAGAAAGTAACTGTACAATGACAACAATACATACAACACGGTATGAATACCGACACCATCTGTCAGCACTTCATACAGCTATCATTACTAATGAAGGCAACTGTAGATTGCCAAAACATCTAATCTTTTGAGTCAGTTTTGTGCTAGTGCTCACAAACAACTATCAGCAGGCAATGAGCTAGAACTACTATAAAATATACGTACATAAGTTTATCAAACAGCTTGCACTGTCTGGTGGCAGTCTGTGATCGGTTGTGTGTTGTGTGTGTGTGTGTGTGTGTGCGTGTGTGTGTGTGTGTGTGTGTGTGTGTGTGTGTGTGTGTGTGTGTGTGTGTGTATGTCGCTGGACAGTCACCGAGTGCAGAACAAAGGTGTTGGAATTGCCTATCTTCACAATGCTAAACTAGTGTGTGTAAAAGATGCTTTCAATGTGTGTGTGTGTGTGTGTGTGTGTGTGTGTGTGTTGTGTGTGTGTGTGTGTGTGTGTGTGTGTGTGTGTGTGTGTGTGTGTGTGTGTGTGTGTGTGTGTGTGTGTGTGTGTGTGTGTGTGTATGTCGCTGGACAGTCACCGAGTGCAGAACAAAGGTGTTGGAATTGCCTATCTTCACAATGCTAAACTAGTGTGTGTAAAAGAATGCTTTCAATGTGTGTGTGTGTGTGTGTGTGTGTGTGTGTGTGTGTGTGTGTGTGTGTGTGTGTGTGTGTGTGTGTGTGTGTGTGTGTGTGTGTGTGTGTGTGTGTGTGTGTGTGTGTGTGTGTAGCATAACAGGGAAGATGTGTGTGTGCATGCGTGCGTGCGTGCGTGGGTGGGTGGGTGGGTAAAGACAGCAAGACAGAAGGAAGATGTGTGTGTGTGTGTGTGTGTGTGTGTGTGTGTATGTATGTGTGTAAAGACAGCAAGACAGGGAATATGTGTGTGTGCATGCGTGCGTGCGTGCGTGTGTGTGTGGGTAAAGACAACAAGACAGAAGGAAGATGTGTGTGTGTGTGTGTGTGTGTGTGTATGCCGCTGGACAGTCACCGAGTGCAGAACAAAGGTGTTGGAATTGCCTATCTTCACAATGCCAAACCAGTGTAGGAAGCTGCAGATGGAAACTCGTCATCGACCTCAACTATGGTGATGACATGGTCTTGCTTGCTGACTCTTGGAATGACTTAGAGGCCATGCTAACCACTTTGTCCACCCACTGCTCTACTTTTGGTATTGGAGGAATCCTGGACAAGGAGCCCGGTCAGCAGGTAGTCAGAAGTGTCGCTGGAATGACCTGGTGCAGCGGGATTTGGTAAAATGTGGCATTGAGCAGGACTGGCATGAGCTTACCCAAGGCAGGTCAGCCTGGCGAGGAGTAGTGGAGATGCGCGTTGACACCATCAACAAAGAAGCAGAGCAGAAGGAAGACAGGAAGACAGATGAGAGAAAGAGAACACAACAGTCACATCTCACTGCAGTCTTGCATGGCTGGGCTTGCCTGTGACCATCCTAACTGCACCCTCACAGCTAGCAACAGGGCCGGACTTGCGAACCACAAATGTCAGAAGCAGGGCAGTGCAATCGCTATGGGAAGTCATTTCACACCCAATAGCTTCCCAATCACAAGTGTGTGTGTGCGTGTGTGTGTGTGTGTGTGTGTGTGTGTGTGTGTGTGTGTGTGTGTGTGTGTGTGTGTGTGTGTGTGTGTGTGTGTGTGTGTGTGTGTGTGTGTGTGTGTGTGTGTGTACCATGTGCCTTTGCTTTTGCTTCTCTGAAATGCATTTGATCATCAATTGGCACCTATTGATGATGCAGTGCTTATTAATAGGTGTTAGACAAATGTGCACTCTTACTGTGCGGTCAGGTTGCAGATGTATATGGGGGTAGGGACAGTTCTGCGGTAAGGGTTGAAGCCATTCATCCACACTCTACAGTATAAATATACCATAGCTCACAAGCTGGGAGGTACTTGTGTATGTGTTAGCCATCTCCAACACGTGCCACTGAAGAACATTACGTGCCATTGTCATGAGTGCTAAGTACATACAGACGTACATAAGAGTATGTGTAAGACTTAGTGAGGCATGCAGAGAAGGACAAGTTCCCTTTGGCTAGCAGCCATGTTCATCATAGGCCGTGTCATAATTAAGAATCGCCAAAACTTAATTAGAATGAGATACTGATAATAGAGTCCTTGTCATTACTGTATAGCAAGAAATGTTGCAAGAGAAAATTTTCACAAAATCCTTAAAATTGGCTCAAATAGAATATTTTGCAAAAACGTGTTTGTGACTATGGTACAATGATACCAACCCAGTACCAGAATGTCGACACAGCAATCCTATGACTGCAATTGCGCATGCTCAGATACCACAGTGCCTCGTGCTTGTGACTTCATCGCTGTGATTTAGAGACAGTGCTTCGCTGCCTTCCCAATGCGAGCTTTTTCCTTTGGGGTAACGTGTTCGTATGCTACACGGCAAGAAATACAAGTGGTCTCCTCCTTTCTGGGCTGTGTAGTGCTGTTGCTAACCTTCTTCACCGCCTCATTAGCAGCAGCGATGGTGGAAGATGGTACTACCATTGACAGTGAACTGTTTGGCTTGGGTAGAACTGAATTGATCACTAAACTTGAGGCAGCTGAAGTTCAGGCAACTAGTAGTCTCAACAGTGAGATCACAAGCAGGAGGTTCGTGAAATAGGATGGCGTAAAGGTTAGTAAATGGGGCGGCGTAGAGGTTAGTAAATGGGGCGGCGTAGAGGTTAGTAAATGGGGCGGCGTAAAGGTTAGTAAATGGGGCGGTGTAGAGGTTAGTAAATGGGGCGGCGTAGAGGTTAGTAAATGGGGAGGCGTAGAGGTTAGTAAATGGGGCATCGGAGAGCTTAGTAAATGGGGCGGTGTAGAGGTTAGTAAATGAGGCACCGTAGAGGTTAGTAAATGGGGCACCGTAGAGGTTAGTAAATGGGGCGTGTAGAGGTTAGTAAATGAGGCACCGTAGAGGTTAGTAAATGGGGCGCCGTAGAGGTTAGTAAATGGGGCAGCGTAGAGGTTAGTAAATGGGGCGTGTAGAGGTTAGTAAATGAGGCACCGTAGAGGTTAGTAAATGGGGCGGTGTAGAGGTTAGTAAATGAGGCGCTGGTGGTCCTTCTCTGCATCGATCTATGCCACCATTGTGTCCATATACGCACCTAAGCATACAAATGCAAAATGGTTGCGAAGAATATTTTTGCAAATCGCAAACCATCTGCGAAATTCGCAGAGAATTTCGACATACAATATTATGAAATAAAAGGAAAGATATTATACATTAAAATTTTAAATATAATTCTTACAGTAGCGGTCTGTAATTAAAATAATAATATATAAATATCTACCATTAATGCGTTGCACACCTGTGTGTGCTCCCATGCAAAACTAGTATGTTAAAGGAAAGATTGTACAAGCACAGCTGTGGTAGGCAAAAGAGACGCTGCAAGCGCTCGTGCTTGTGTCATCAGTAGCTATCTATCCTTTTGCGAACAGAATTAGTATCATTTGGCATTGTATCAGTATGGTACACAAGGACGGCCTTTGCTTGTGCATGAACACGCGTGGAGAAAGTTGAATAGACGGCTGACTGGACTTACGTCAGAGTAAGCAACACTGGGGTAGTGAAACACCTACCTGGTACCTGCCAGGTATCTGAATCATAATCTAGCTCTATATGCATTCTTAAGCAGCCATGCACTTGCAAATATTGCACATGCACAGCAGCACATACATATGTATGTACAAGTATAACACACTGACAAGTGCGCACATGTACATTCCATTCACTGTACGATATGATGCAACATGACATGACATACATGACATGGGATGACAATATGCAGGAAGCATGTTTGGCTGCCATGCTTAGCTGGCTTGTTATATGTGATATCCTGCTACTTCTTATCAGTATTCTGCATGCATTCACAGTGATTCATAGCTTATAGTGTGCAGGGTGGGTGTGTGAGCTTAGCACAGCATGTACACAGCTAGTCTGGCGTGCTTTCTGTACTTCCTGCTTGCAGCAATAATTGTGCATCGCAGCGGGCAAAAAGTTGGGGATAGCACTCCAGGCACTAACAGCCAGACGAAATGATATATACAATAATATATATATATTCCAAAAGCATACAGGAATGAGGTTGGTTGCCTCCTTGCTAAACTGCCTTCTGCACTCTATATACCAGCACACAATACACCTGCTGTTACATACGTACGTACGTGAATAAGAATGCATACACACACATTTAGTACACACTATCCAACAACACACCTGTTCACATAGCTCCATAACTGTTCATCCAGATAGCGACTGTGAGTTGCCTCATCTCCAAACATCGCCTTACTTTCCACCCAATGAATGGTGTGACCAGACACGACTGGCCATGCACATGTACAGTAACAAGTGACACTTGTACGTATGAACATGTCTAGAGTAATATACATGCAAGTACTGCAAAATATAGCAGGCATTATCACAGGTACTGTATTAATATTGATGATGCGGTGGAGGCTCATGGCTACGGCTTAGTGATGTTGAGAATTTCACGTAGCACAGGAGATTTTAATTGTGCAACATCTGGACCACAAAGGTCTTTGTCAGGTACAAAGGTCTGACAAAGACCCTCATGGTCGAAATGTTGCATAATTACAATCTACTGTGCTACATGAAATGCTCACCATCACTACTGCCATGTATTAATTAATGTGTCAACACGAGATTGAGCTTCACTCTCAAAGAAAGAGCAAGACTCTAGGAGGAACAGCTACATGCAGAGCATGCAAATCAAATCAATTCTGGACTAGACGATGAGGTGCGGAACTTATTAAATCAGAGACTAGAGTTGTTTGTATGGTTGCAGCAAGACAATGAAGTGTGCATGTGTCCCGTTTCACTCCAATAAACTCACCAATGGGTATCTGAAGCTTACAATCAGGAGTTTTATCACATTCCTGTTCTCGTAGCTGTTTCTCTCCTATGCGGGAGGTAAATAGACGTGCAAACATGACCACAGGTTTACCGCTGTAGCCCACACTCACACCCAGTACTCACCAACACAAGTGATAGAACGTTTCTGGAGGCACTGGGCAAGATGGAACTCATACTCATAGCCGAGAGAACTGAGCACAATGGCTAAGCGCGATAGTGTACAAACAAATAACCCTTACAAACCCAACATCCCAGTCAATGTCATTCTCTGGCTTCTAGTTTTAACTATTTCACCTTTACAAGTTTTCATACTCTTAAGTGCTATGATATGTAAAAGAGACAAAATGTGTAGATTAAGGATACTGCTTCAAGTTCTCTGCCAGAGGCCCATATTCACTGTCATACTCAATACACTGTGGAATATAGGTAAATAGACAGAAGGAGAGAAAAATGTCTTTAATAGCTTTATTGAAAACAAGTAGAGACATCCCAACAAAGACAGTGCAACTATAAGCATGCCATCTAATAATATATGCCAGTAGGTGCTATTATTACTGTACCATAGTGATATTCACATTGGTACCATCAGCTATGTACCTGAGGGAGAAGAAACAGGCAAGAGATGCCTACGTATGCGCAGACAACGAGGCTGGAGTCTATGGAATGACCTTTATATTATACTACATGCTGAGACTAGTTGCCAGTGCCACACGGTTGGTTGGGCAGGAGTTGGCGGGAGTGTGCAATAACCAGAACGCAGTTGTATGACTTTCACAGACAAAATGAACATGAACATGACTAATTGGGTTGAAGGGTGAAAGTACAAGGTTCAACATTATTCATGCAATGATGAGGACCCCATCTGCATCCACATAATTATGTCCGTGAGTAATGTAGCTAAGCCTTAGCCCTGTTCTCAACCCAGTCACGTTACGTTACTGAGTAGCTAGTTGCTTTTATGGGTCTCTTTTGAGTTTCATGAATTTTCCTACCAGCCTCAGCAAATTTATCACACTGGTATAGAACTGTGCAAATTTATCACACTGTGCCAGACTGTAGCTACATAGTCAGAACAACTATTGGTGCAATTGTTGCCATGGAAAGCCATGTCATGAAAGTGCTGGAGTAGAGACGCTCGCTAATTTGGGGCTTCTTCGCTAGAAATGAAAATATTTAACACAAGGCATTTGGCCAGACAGTAATGGTGCAAGACACACAGGGGAGGGCAAGGGCAACTGACAGTGGTATATGGGCTATCAACTCAGGACATATGTTTTCAATGTGCACCAACTTGTGGTTGAGTCTACGGCTCATCACAAGCTTTGCGAAAATGTTTCAAAACTGGTCATAGCTATGTGGATTCTTGTACCAGAACCTGTACCTCATATAGTACCATCAGCAGTAAAAATCTATCTGGACTGCAACTTTGACAGCAAATACCTACTTTGCCTTGAATAAATTCAATACCATATGTCAATGAAGACTTATTTGATGAATAAATCTTGCATGACCACACAGAGATACACCATGGTCTAAACACAGACACTACAGGGAACAAACATACAAAATACAGGATTAAATAGCTAAAGAGTAATTTCTTGTCTGTGAAGGTACTTACGTCAGATCGACAAAGATCCACTACAAAGCCAAGCAGGTAAATTAATGATCTGGCTACGAGTCCACACATGCACAAAAGGGTAACATGATGATGCACATGAAGTATGGCATCAGTGAGTAGTCAGACAATTGTTCACCAAAGAAAAAAGTAACCAGTCTGCCATTCTTGAGAAAAGGTACCCATAGATTCAGGTTCTACGTACATACCTCAAGAGACTAGTAACTTTGAATCTGGAGCCCTACTATTCTCTGAGAGGTGTATCCTTAGTCCCACTTTTCTTGTTCAGTTGTCCTACATTTCTTCCCACCTTTCTTGTCCTACTGTCCCCAAGGGAAGTCAACCTCTGGCTTATATAGAACCCTCAGGGACATTCAGTGGTGGGTGGTGCACCGCAAACAGCTTGCGGTGGGTTGAATGAAATCATACATGGTGTCTGATCAACTTCCCCATACTGAATTAGATTAAGAGGTGTCAGACTACTATTAACACGCACCAACAGGGCTCATTACTGCATTCCAGGGTAAGCTATATATATATATATATATATATATATTTAGGTGTGTGGCATTGCGGGCGTGCTGTAAGCTTGGTAACAGTTACTATTGCTGCAGGACCTATGTAGTTAAAGTGGCATGTTGTGGTTATTAGCCCTCGGCGCGCATGCGCCGCAAGGTTACAGTAGTTGGCTGTGTGTGTGTGTCTGTGTGCCCGGTACGATTTTTCCAAACAGCAACAAATTGGCCAGGAAGACCTACAGATCGCCTCAGCGCTGCAATCGCTTAATTTAAAACAAGCTTTTTTCGTAAAACAGCCTCTTCGCGGAGATACAGAATTTGAGTGGCAGCCGTATTGGTGCACCGGTCGGCCATTTTGCTTGCTCTCGCAGGCACCCGAGCGTATATCCATTCATGTGACATTGCTCTCGACCACATGGTGTTTTGTACGGGCTTTGCCATAGTGTTTGGCCATGGTTTGGTGTGACGGTATATAGCACACATGCATATCTTCATCACTGGACGTTGACCTCGACTACGTGCAATCACTCACCCAAAGGAAGGTATGATCCTATATAACTTCTAAATAACATAAGATTGGGATACTGAAACTTTCTATAATATAGCTAGCTAGCTATAGCTTCTGGCGCTGAGGGTTTAGCACTTTAGCGCTTAAAGTGGGAACATTCAACGGTATTCAATACAGGGGGCAGCTTAACATAAGTATGAATATGGTTGCTGTAGCCAAGTATATACTGGTGGTGAGTCTGTAATAGCGTGGGTGCATCCAGGGGTGCGCATGCATGTGAATGTGTGCGTGTATGTGTGTGGTATGTGAGTGTGAAAATGTAACACTGTGTGTACACGTGTCTGTATGTGTACATGCACGTATATATGTTTGTGTGTTTGTGTGTAGATGGAAACTCATTTACTGTGACTGTGCTATTGGTAAATGTTTCCTGAAAAGCGCCAATATCACATCGTCACTCAGAGTGTGTGTACAGCCATCATCATAAGCACAGATACATACGCAGGTCAAATTTGAGGAAGCATACATATGGTACATGTCACAAGTAATAAGTACACAAATCTGACAAATTTCGAGGAATTCCGTTGCAGATTCCAGTGAATTGCTGCACAGTGAGCCGCAGAACGTCCGTGCTGTATCCGCGAAACGTCCGTGCTCTGTCCGCGGAATGTCTGTGCTCTGTCTGCACATCAACATATTATCTGCTGTGTACTCACAAAGCAATTGACTTGCGTCATTTCCCAAGTCGCTAATCGTAGCCGCAGAAAGGAAGAGTCCCTACAATTTTCAAAACCCTAGTCGCTAAAATTCACAACACTTGATTCACAAATCTTTCTCGGCGATTCCGCAGACTGCATGTGGTGTCCGCGGACTCTTCGTGAAGTGTCTGCGGATGCTTTCAGAATTATAGTGCTTTGCCGCGCGTATATCCGCTGATTGCCTATACAGCAATTCCACAGAAAAAAGTAAGTTGCTTGTGTCCTTTACCATACATATGAGAGAAAGTCTGCCACTATATTACTCACTGCTATGACCTGCTTCCTCAAGACCTTCACTTGTATCAGTGATGGGTCCCTCAGCCACTGACTAACCATATTGCCACTGCTTGCTAAAGGAAGGATTGGCAAGGTAGAGGAGAAGGAGAGCCTCATGGAGTAGTTACATGCATACGTGAGGTGAAGTGAAGTGTGGGTGGGATTAGAATATTGTACTATACCTCACATGCATTAACATTACACCATTTGTAGAACAATGTGTTGTGTGTGTGTGTGTATGCATGTGTGCTGTGTGTATGTGTGTGTGTATGTGTGTGTGTGTGTGTGTGTGTGTGTGTGTGTGTGTGTGTGTGTGTGTGTGTGTGTGTGTGTGTGTGTGTGTGTGTGTGTGTGTGTGTGTGTGTGTGTGTGTGTGTGTGTGTGTGTGTGTGTGTGTGTGTGTGTGTGTGTGTGTGTGTGTGTGTGACGTCATCAAGATGGCGGAGGCCACGAGGTCGCTGGAGAAGACCAGCAATTCTTTCGCTTCGTTGGACCTCCGCTCATCCGTACCACCCTACCACCACACCCCCTGGGGACTCTCGAGCTGGCAGTCGGATCGGATCGGTCTACCCTTACAGCCTCTAGTGGCTACGATGGCCGGTCCACCTGGCGCGCCTCGACAGCCTGTTTTACGGCCATGGCGCCCAGCTGCCACTCACCCCAGGGTTTTTAGGCGTGGGCCTGGCCAGCCCACCCTACGATAGTTTCATGGCCTACAAAACAGGACCCAGGAGTGTGTGTGTGTGTGTGTGTGTGTGTGTGTATGTGTGTGTGTGTGTGTGTGTGTGTGTGTGTGTGCGTGTGTGTGTGTGTGTGTGTGTGTGTGTGTGTGTGTGTGTGTGTGTGTGTGTGCACATGTGGCAGACTGACCTTCTGTCTCAACCATTATGGAAGACTTGGTAAAGTAAGCTTCCAATATGATTCGTGCGAACAGCACAGGTGATAAGGGTATCTATGTGTATGCATGTGAAGATGAGACAAAAGTGGCATGTGCACAGCCACGCTCACAGTTTTGCACACAGTTGACGAAGGCCTATGTGTCCAAAACATCCTGCAATCACTTGCCATTGATTGATTCCGCTATGTACGTATATGCTCATCGCGATAAACTAATAGTCATCCTTACTTTGGCAGCCATGTTTATCAGCTCTTGCTCCGCTCCTTCCCTTCGACCCTTATCCAAGTACCTATGTATAAAATGAGAAAGAAGGTATGTAAATATCCACTTCTCAGGCTATTCACCCTGCATTAATTAACACCGGAGAGCCTGAGAACGATCATCATGTAAGCAATGTTGATAACATTCATATGCAAGGTGATTCAAAACAGTGTGGGGTAAACTAGGAGACAGGGATTGTTGTAACTCATAGAAAGCTTGAGTGCGGTGATGACTTAGAGGCTGATGCTACATAGTATACATAGAACTAGAGTGATGTTGAGCTTACATCTAGCAACATTTCAGTGTGAGTAAGACAGTTTGACTGTGAAGGTCTTCATCAGTTACAAAACCAGGAGCACTCCCTTGCAGAGTGGTCCTGAGTGCACTAAGAACTATATGAGTGGGGATTTAGGACTTCTGATCCTCAAAGAAATGTGATGGGTCAAAGAACTGAGATGTTGCCACTTGTTTCTATGCTTCTTTGGACATTCCTAAATCCCTTGAAATTTTAATATTAATATTCTAGTTTTATAATATGTGCATAATATTAAGTTCATTCATATATAACCCCCCTCTATGAATGAATTAAGACTGGGACCTAAAAACCCCGTCCCTACAGACACCAAGTGATGAATAGCTGACAATCTTTGGTCATAATAGACCTGCAATCCCAGTGTATATACCATCTATATGAAAGATGAGGAAATATAGCACTGCTTCATATTGAAGGTTTATGCAAACAGCACCACTGAAAGCAGGTACGCAGCCACGTAACAATCTTGGTTCATGTCATGCCCTCACTCCTGATAGTGTTTAATCATTGCCTCTGGTCTTCTGTGCTTCGGAAGTGTTCGCTTCATCAGTTGCTGATAGCACTGGGAATAGATGCAGAGTGCAGTGCCTCTTGGAAGTCTGCATTGCATTGGGGATGTATTGCACACTACATCAGTCACCATCTGCAAGTACTCAACCATGTATGTATGCTGATGTATGCTGATGGCTGAACATACTGAAGGCACTTAAGAACTATATGAGTGCAGGGAAGTACATTGGTGATGAATAACAGGCTATCACCAATTGTAGCTACATATATACATACATACATAGAATCAGCCTATTACAGCACTGGAGTTAGGAAGAAGCTAGAATGAGTATATATCAATGAAAGAGTTATACACATGTCAGTTTATATTAACTGGCCTATAGCTAATAATTGATTCTGCTTCTTCCTTTATCCCTGTTGACAGCGCATCTAAAACTTCTGCAGCTGACGTTTGCCCACCTAGGTCCTGTAAAACTGTCTTGAGGAATGTCCTTCGGCTTCCCTGCCCTCTCAGCATCGGGCCTGAACCCTGCCAGAACACCAGGTCTGCTACTGGTTGGTATCTGTCTGCAATGCATCAAACAGCATGTCCAGCAAAGTGTACGCGCCTGTGTCGTATGATGCTGTCTGCTCGCGGGAGGTTACCATACAGCTCTCTGTTGATCATGTGAATTGTCCAGGGTATAATCAGGGCCTTGCACAGCAGGTTGGTGTAAGCCCCACAGATTCAGGATGTAAGCTGAGTTGTTAGAGCCCAATGAAAACAATGCCAGAAACATTCCATTCCTCACGCACCACTGCAGTCTCAAATGCCCTGGTTCAATACTGGCGATAGTATCTCTTGTATGCTAGTGAGCCATCACAGTTCTGATGGGATAGAGTTAATGCCACAGGCCTTGCCTGTCTTCACTTGTGATGCAGCAGTAGCTTTTTCAATCGAATGAAACGTGACCCTCGTCAACAGGCAGTTTACGGTTGTGTACTTGCAGCACTGGCAGAGCAATATCCGGTGATCTAGATGTTAGAAGCTGCCTGCACACCTAGCCGCGTGGCAACAGGCCAATGAGATGCTTGGATAGGGTTACTGTGAATACTATTGCCAAAGAATCATGGCAAGAGTATTTATTGTTCTTGTGAATATACATGGCCGTCACTAGTGAATCCATCATCAGTAGAGATGATGTCGAAGGACTGCACTGGGCAATCCGGGGACGAACTGGAATGCAACAGCATTTGCCATCTCTGAAAAATTGCCTTCCTCCTTCCAGGAAATCATGCACTTCAATTTTTTGCACAAACGAACACCTCCTCCTCCTTAATCCTCCTTCTTTGCTATCGTGCCCAGACAATTGCAGTAGCTCTTGCATATGTGTGTGGCACACTCTATTTCCAGGGAAATGTCTTCCCCTGTAACGCCGAACAGTACAGTGCCTGCCTTCGTCAGCGACCACACACAGTAAATATTGTACCTATCCGATGAAACAATGAAAGCGACGGCAGAAGCTGCAGAACTGCTCCTCGTAAAGTTGATGTTGCATCTGCACCCACCCATGGGTACTGTTTGTGTACTACTTCACACCCTCCACTTTAAGGTAAGGGAAAGGTTATGCTTCTTGACGCCTTCCTGCTAGTGCATTCATTATTGGGCTTTTAATATTACCAGCTATATACAGTGACCTTTACGTGCACGTGTCTTGTGTATTCTCTTTTCTCACTGACAGAAATTCATGCACTTTTGCACACTTCTTAGGCAAAACCTAACCGCTCTTTCGTGTCGTACGCTTTAGCTACCCTACACATGTAAACTGCACGCATACTTACGTGGGGAATTCTTTCCTCACGGCCAAAATGTAGGCATGTTTGTCTCCGCGGCTTTCTTCGAATGCATGCTCTAGCATTCGGTACGTTTGATTGTACACCACCCCATCTGATAGAACCTCCATTACTATTGCGTAATCAAACATGGCCGCTGAAGAAGATGTGTGGAGAATGTTCTCGTATGTTCTGATTTTATCTGGTGTGGTTCTAGCAGTATTTGAGATTGTCTTAAGGTATGAGATTCCGTACGGCAGATACTCCAGGCCTGGCTTTGGCTTCGGAGTTCCATCCAGACTAGCATGGATGGTGCAAGAGAGTCCAGCCTTTCTCATCCCTGCGTGGGCATTATTCACCCACACTGGTTCTCACCTCACTGGAGAGATGAGTGTCAACACAGTATTACTATTACTATTTGCTCTGCATTACTTTCAGAGGTAAATGAAATGCTGCTACTGTATGTGAATGAGATAGCCCATTAGCTGCAGATTACTGCACCCATACTGTATTGTTAGATAGGTGATGACTGCTGTGTGTGTGTTGCGAAATAGAACGAATTTGAGTGATATCAGCACGGGGAGCCCAATGGATATGGTCCGAAGACCTTTGAAACAGCAAAGGGAAAGAAACAAAGGTGGTGGCACCGGGAGTTCGATTAGATGATCTCTAATGATTAGATTTATACATTATTAGATGATCTCTATTGGTCTTTGGACCTGGAGGAGACAGTAACGGGCCAGATTATCTTTATTTAGATGATCTCTATCAGTCTTCGGACCTGGGGGAGCTTCATCCATTAGGCTCCTTGAGCTGGGATGTTCCTCAAATACTAATTTTCAGTAACGTATCTATACTGAATCCATAATCGTCTCCTACATACCATATAGATATTGTACATGCAAAAGATGCTGATAAGCTAGGGAATTGCTACACTGCATGACATGATTATGATTTGTATTGTTACAGTGTATGGTTCACATTAATAGTTATCTATGATAACGTAGATTGATAAGTGTGCCATGATAATGCTGTTGTAACACAAGTTGGAAAGGTGCACATGACTAGTGAACAAAGAGGGAATGGGTAGTGGCCGCAAACAGACCAGAGGCAGTGACCTCCAGATTTTATAGATGACCTTTTAGCAACTGTGTGCCATAGTCAATACCAGTGTCCACTTGTCCTTTCCCACTAACACAGTAACACAGTAGTATGGGCATGCCTTATCTTAACGTATTTAGGAATACGTAAAAACGCTAGCCAAGACACTCTTGTACTCAGACGTTTTGGCGGCCTACAGCTGCCTTCATTAGTGAATGCTATAATAATAATGCTAATGGACTTACTCCATCAGTATTAAGCAGCACGAAATCTGATGTTTCAAAGGGGTGCCCAAAATAGGGCATGCCCACTAACAGATGCTGGCAACAGTAGAACCTGCATGCAATCTCAGCTCTATACTGACTTATTTATTAGTAACAATGGTAATTTTTGACATGGTGTATTGATAGCATTGGTTTTGTGGCATAGGCTATTACGTATTATACGTAGGTATTTATAGTACATAGTATGCATGTCTTTCTTTTTCCTAGGGCATTTGTGTATTCACTGGCAATCAAGAATGGCAAGCCAATGCCTTTCCAACCCTTCATCCTTGCCTTCTTCTTCTGTGCGCTGAATGGCTTTGCTCAGACCCGTTCTCTGGGGAACTTTGCCACGTACCCTGATTCATGGCTTGTGGGATACAATTTTGTGAGTGGCGTGGTGCTGTTCTTTACTGGCATGGCGATAAACATTCATTCGGATCACATTCTGCACAACCTCCGTAAGCCAGGAGACACAGGATACAAAATACCAGAAGGTGAGTTTGCATGTGTGCATTCATATGCTACAAATGAAGTGGGGCTTCTCGGCTGGTTGTAGCATGTAGGATGCACAGTTCTCTGATACAAGCTTGAAGGTAGCAACATTTTCATCTAGCTTCAAGCTGGTAGCTGCAAGAGAACTGTATATCTTATACATATATGCTACATTTGTACACCACTAGATAAACTGAAAGCTGCTGCAATTTTATTACTGTCTTTCAAAGGTGGCATGTTCTACTTTGTCTCTGGAGCTAACTACTTTGGAGAGACCGCGGAGTGGGTGGGGTTCGCCTTAGCCTGTTGGACCCTTGAAGCTGCTGCCTTTGCCTTCTTCACAGCTGTGTTTCTGGGCGGCCGAGCGATCACACACCACAGGTAATATGTCAGAGAGGCTCAGTGCAACATTGCTTGTGTGATAAGGAAAAAATGGTCTTGAGCAGATACGGTACAGATACAGTACTGTTCAGGTGTGTGGGTGTGTGTACGCATGTGGGACATGGCAGTTTAGTGTACATAACGGTTAACCCTGTGGTTTTGGCACATTCTTGTGCATTTCTGTGGCTACGCATGTGACTGCATGTGGTGTGCATGTGATAACCATGAAACGTCATATCCGGTTTGGCAGCGTGCGAGGATAAGCAGGCACTGAAACTACTTGTTTTACGAGCAAACATTCAATGGAGGGGTTCTATCATTGTCAAGGCACAGAGTCCGCAGCTGAAACACTCAAAATGCCATTTATTGTAGTCCATCCGGACCTAGCGGCTGCATCACTTAGGCTTCGCAAAACCGGAACTCACGCGAACTGCATGTGACTCTGGTTGCTAGAGGAAGAGAAACTGAGTGGTGTTAGTATATCACCGTGTGGCATCTCAGAATAGATGATTATATTACACTTAAACCAGAGTTAGTGAGCTAAATAGTTGTCCGGAACCTTTCTGTGTGATGCCACATCCTGATTTTGTCCATTTGTGTATGTGCTACTTATGACATCAATTCTTCATCTATAAAGCTATTGCTAAAGAAGGATGCTACAGCAGGAAATCACAATGACATAGCTTCACTACTATTGTGCATTTTGCCCTTTCCTGTTTTAGTCTGTAAGAGAGTGGATAAAACGGTTTTAAAAAATCGACCGCACAGTAGCCATATTGTTTACATATGCCATGTCCCACATACGTTACGCCTGCTCGCATGAAAGTACACATACATATACCTGTGTTTGTTCATTACTTGACTGGTTGTCCTTGGTTCATGAAGACTGGGGATTTGCTGTGTTTGTATGTCACCTTGTCCACAGCTGGTATTTGTCTAAGTTTGAAGACTACCCAAAGCATCGCAAAGCCTTCATCCCATTTATACTGTAAGCGTAGACACTAGAGTGCATTTGTGTGTATGTACTTACTTGCTGTATGTGAACATGCTCATCTAAACATGCACATAATTTTGCTATTTATGATTATGAGGGCTTGAAATGTATTGCGTATGCAATATCACAATAATTTGAATACTAATTTAATACATTCATGTTATTAATTATGACTACAATACATCCCCTAGCGTGCACTCAGGACCACTCTGCCAGGGATTTAGGACTTCTGATCATCAAAAGAAATGTGATGGGTCAAAGTACTGAGATGTCACCACTTGCATGTTTCTATGCTTTTTCGGACATTCCTAAACCCCCTGAAATTTTTAATGGAAATTTTTAGTATTCTAGCTTGTTTACGTTTTAGATAGCTATACTGATGCACACTGATTCAGCAGGGACTGTCTTTGTTAGGGGCTGCTACAGCTCCTATTGTTTTCATTTCGCGACCGTCGTATGGCTTCATGTTACGGAAATAATATCAGACAGCTACCGTGCTGTCTGTATATGTAGGGATGATGGTTGTTTTGCATATTATAATATTATATATATATATATATATATATATATATATATATATAATGTTGATTTTGTGGTGATATAACTGTGCTAGAAATTATATTGTCAAGTGAAGTATTGCGTTACGAAACATTTATATTGGCGACCATTTTCTGCCTTTGCTACAGAAGAGAAAGCCCTTGAAATGACTTCGGAGAGACGCACAGGTCGCTGTTAGTCATCGTTTTGAACACTACGTTGTGTTCATTGAATTTCATTGAATTTCAACATCAGACAATAAATAGGAGGAACACTAACATTGGGAACGCGCCGTATAATTTGCAGCGTAACCAGCCTTTGTGGCTTCCAGACTTTCAATCTTCACAGCGCTGCCAAGAGAACAATGGAGTAATGCCAAGCTTGGTGTGGGTGTTAGGGCATTAATCGTTTATTCTATGGTTTTGCTAGCTGTGTTTCGGTTAGGAAAGCTTAGCACGCAGTGAAAAAGTATAGCTAACTCTTGTCTCCAGCAGCAGCGTGCGCTGTTTGTACTCAAACGAATTCTCTTCTGCCTTAACTAAACAATTGCTACTGTGCCCCTGCGACCTGTCTGTATGCGTGTCACTGCATTCTTAGTTCTGTTCATGTCTTAAAACACAATGTGGCTACTCATTATAACATGACTAGCCAGATTGTTTGGTACAACTCCAGATGAGTAAGGATTTGACTAAAGGAAAATGTATGCATAGTCTGTCTGAGTGAACCATGTGTGCTCATACTCTCTGTATGGGCATATTTGTTTGCATTGATCTGACCATAGATAGTTAAGTAGAGAACAGTTGCCTATCCCTGTTCTCTACTATCCATCAGTATGGTTAAGACATAGCCACGTAGCTACATCTCTACTATAGACAGCCATACTCACAGAGTTGCGAAGCAACGAAATGTCAGACCAGCTCAAGAAACACCTAATCACATGGTCCACATTGTAGTCTTTCATTCTGACTTCTTGTTTCCTGTCCCTAAGACTCTGAAAGTGGCCGTTAGCACCTTCATTAGCATCTCGTAGCGGCACCATTTTCCATTGCGGCTAGCAAAGATCATCCTAACCCAGATGTAGGCGGTAGCAAGGTGTAAAATCGGGAATTACCCATTGCTGTTCTCTGCTATCTATGTTCTTAGCCATAGCTATAGTTCCCTACTAGCTACCCAAGAGATAGAAGAGTCGAGTAGAGCACTCAGGATGGTAGTGAGTGCAGCAAAACTGCTTACATGCTCGTGGGATGGGAAGTCATCAGTATGACTACCTCTCTACCCAATACAGTATAAGGGTCCAACGGAGATCTTCGATAATCCGAATTGTGACAACAGCTATGCTCTCCTTCTCTTTCTTGCAAATGACAAGTTCAGTGGCCACACTAGACACATGCTCCCAACCTGGGGGGAAGGAAAACACCCTTGAGACTATACTCCTCATAAAGGATGTAAGGGGGTCCACTGGTGTGTCTTTGTACTGGGCCAAAGGGATGGAAACAACCGGATGCATGGCTCTGGCTTCAACTCTTTGGGGACGTGCAATACCTGACTCGGTGCAAGGGAATGGACACAATAAGACTGTCTGCAGTTGGCTCTGGTTCTGGGAGTTTGGGGTACACAACTCTGTGTGTGTTTTCATTGTGGTGGTCATGAAGGATTGCATGTTACAGTTTTCCAGAGTGAGGCTCTTGGACACTCTGCTAGAACAATAGTATTGTTTCTGGTGCTTTAACCTGTTTTTTTCTGATCCTCAAAGAAATGTGATGGGTCAAAGTACTGAGATGTCACCACTTGTTTCTATACTTTTTCGGACATTCCTAAATCCTTTAAAGAAAGTTTTAATATTCTAGTGCTTCTTCTTCTTGTTCTTCCCACTGAATATTTGCACGCTTCTAGCGCTTGACACAGGGCACCAACGGGTCCCAGTCATACACGAGGACGCACGGAGGTGTCTGAACCTCTAGGAACTCATCGCTGGTGGCATTTCGACTTGTACAGCATTCGGCGGAATGCAAAGTTTGTTACCCCAATGTATAAACATACCCCGATGCCGCCATTTTGTTACGGGACCGTATACATACGCATCTAGTCTCTCGAAGGCAACCACATTCTCCAGAATAGCGAAAAGTTTTTCTACGTTGTACATACGCAGCACCTCATAGCGAAACCCAGAATAGCTAGCTAAATGGTAGAAATGCAGGTTGCTGGCCAAAGAATGTGCTAGGCAAGTTAGAGCTAGCCTACCGTCTCTCTGCTGGGCATCTTCTAGGCGGTGCCTTCGTTTTGCAGCTGCAGCCGAGGTACCTTTCCGTGCCAGAGAGCGCAAGCGTCTCTTCTTGGACATTGAGTCGCCTTTTTACACATGTACAGACAACGTGCCCGAAATCACATTCATCATCCGTAAACGCACAAAAAAAAAAAGAGTGGGATCTGTGTGGCGCTCTTCTCGGGTGTAACGAATTGTCTTCCTCCTACCCCCTTATGACACTCCCCGTGCGGCGGGCTGTAATAAGGCCGAATTTTGCGTCCATCGAAGACACGCTGCCAGAGGAGTTTGAGAACAGAGGATGACGGCTCTATGAAATTATATATACTAGCAGAGGCAGCCCGCCTTCGGCGAGCGTCCACCGTTCTGGCACTCCGCAGGTGAATTCCCATGATGGCATTTCTATGATGGTACTTCCACAGTAACAATTCTGGTAGATATCATGATGCTGGGACAGTGCATGCTTCCAGCCATTGCTTCTGACATGGTGAATGACTATACTCAGTCTGATGGAGTGTATAGCTTCTGAATTTACTAAGTCTCACAGCAGAAAGTGGGGACAGGCAAACAGGCATTAGGTGATACACATAAAATGTGTGTAGGAATTCCAAAATATTACTGATGACCTGATTGCATGTAGCTAGATTCACCGTAGCTAGCTATTGCCAAATTTCTTGAATGTAGCTGACCTCGCATCACCTGGCATTCACCCTAGGTGCTTGGATGGAGCCAGGAAGGTAAGAAAAGCACCCCCCCCCACACAGCAAAGAGTATAACCTCTGGTAGCTAGCTATGTATTCAATATATACGTCCGATGAATTTTATATACGTACTGTCAATGTTGCGCAATAGCCAAATTCGATACTCGTACAGACGATTTGGCCATCGCGGCGACTGACTACAGGACTTCACAACGCTTCACTGTAGGCTTTTTGCCTACCGTGATGTAATGTCATGTGAGCGAGACGCAATGTGACGTCATTATGCAAGTGGTCTATTGAAGTCGAGTCCCCCAGTTTCGCCACCGAGGCACTTTTCTTCTCCCAGGATAGCTTTCCGCTATATAGCTTATATCAGTTACATCCGCATTCATGAAACTGCGACGATAGCGAAAAGGCCATCGCAGCATTGCCCTAGTCTCGTACCCGACCCTGTCCGCCGACCGCCATTTTATTCGCCGCCTCCCAGGGTCTGGAAAAGACTGCACCCAAAACCGTTGCACGGTCCTAGCCTAACACGGACCAATTAGGCCCTTTGTGACGTCATTTGCGGTCGCATGAATATCGTTATTGTAATTGAATGACAGAGCTGGAGGCAAATCGCGTAGGTAAACGCTTCTTGTGCGAAGTAGTCTGGCCAGCTAGACCGTCCCAACAAGCGCCGAGGGGCGAGGAAGGGAAGGGACGGTCTAGCATACATAGCGATTAGTTCACACCTTGCACTTAGTGGCCGCAAAGCAGAAAAAGTAAATATATAGACAATGAGTCGCGTATAGCATAGACGCGTCTATGCGTATAGCAAGCAGTCGCTAGCAGATGGCTGAAGGGAGTAGCTACGCTGGTCGGGTGCAGATACAACAGCAACTATACGGACGCTTCTGCCGATTGTGTCGGGAGCCGCTGTCATCAGACAAGTACAACCTGTATCGTGCGTGGTCGTTGACACAGGCAGGTACTTTGCTGTTAAACATCACCGGAGAAGACCTTTCCTTGGAAGCGGAGTCAGTAAAAAAATTCGGCAGCGATGACGATGGCATTCGAAGACGTCGCGTGACGGTCTAAACGGTTTGACCTGCACCCAAGACGTTTTGAAATGGCTAACCCTAACGCTTTGATATCGTTCTAAAACGTTCTGATCCATTTCAAAACGTTCTGAGTGTAGGTCAAACCGTTTAGACCGTCACGCGACGTTTTGGAATGCGATCGTAATCGCTGCCGAATTTTGTTCTGATGGCTTGCCATACGCTCGTAAGCTACACACACACACAGCGATTAAATCACACTCTATGAATACTATTGACTCAGTTTCTGGACAGTAGCATTTCATTGGTCAAAAGTCACGTGCAAGGTGTGAACTAATCGCTATGTATGCTAGACCGTTCCTTCCCCTCGCGCCTCCGGCGTTTACTAGGAACGGTCTAGCTGGCCAGACTATGTGCGAAGCAGCACCCCTCAGGAAGCAAACGCAAAAGACCAGTTCTTCCAACAAGCGATCAAAGACGCCCAGGACGACACGGTGATCATGGTATTGACTAGTCTCGTACCTGACCCTGTCCGTTGCCGCCATTCTATTTGCAGCCGCCCAAGTGTCTTTCATAGCGTGTTGGAAGAACTGCTCTTTTTGCATCTGCCTCCTGAGGGTTGATGGTTTGCGTAAAAAGCGTTTACGTAGGCTCTGCTTTCAGCACCGGCATTTTCAAGTACAATAACGATATTCATGCGACCGCAAATGACGTCACAAAGGGCCTAATTGGTCCGTGTTAGGCTAGGACCGTGCAACGGTTTTGGGTGCAGTCTTTTCCAGACCCTGGGAGGCGGCGAATAAAATGGCGGCCGGCGGACAGGGTCGGGTACGAGACTAGCATTGCCCCAGGAGGAGTTCGCGAACAACCGCCTGCTTCGCGAATTCCGTAATCTCCGTAAAACCAAGATGGTGCCCGGTAGTTAAGCATAGGCAAAACGTCGGAAAACCTTCATTTCGCAAGCTAACAATGGAAATGCCCGTCGAGATCACCCTCTGGACAGCGCCTAGTAATTCGTTTGTGTCCGCTGCAAATTCTTCAGTTAGTTTCGGAGATTAGTGCGAACAAAAATTCGGCCCAGCTCCACCTCGGTAAACCAAACACTTCGAAGATGCAATAATAAATAGTAAAGGCACACTGGCTTTCATTCATGCACTGATATAATGATCAGATGAGTACAAGATGTATAGTTATCAAGTCAAATCTTCCCCTCGCAGATTACGAGGTCCATCGGGCATTCGGCAACATTACTTCTGACAGCCTGATTGGCACTTGAGCGTGCTCCTCTCAGGCACATGATCGTTGCTCTGAGGAGGGCGAATCCAATCAGGCATCTGATCCAATTCATTGTCTTGGAAAATGGATGCGACTCCACCATGGTAGTGGTTGTTTGTATACCGTAATACAACGGACAAGTAACGCTAGTGTTGTACAGGGCTTTAAAAGCGGTAAATTGCACTGGCGAGGAGCAAGTATGGACTACACACCAGACAGCGCTAACCGTTCTTCCACGTGAAAACGCGCCAGCGCGTGGAAAACGTCCAAGACATTTTCTGCATTTTGTCTTTTTCTTCTTCCAATTCTTATTCTCCAGGCACTCTAGCTCACGAACGCTGAGGTGTACGGGAATATTTTCACCACCGTCTGACGCCGCTTTCGTCGGGTTGTATTCTTTTGTACAGTAGAGTGTGCCGCAAGCTAATTAGGGTGATTGTGGTTTTCTGGACTCCCTGGCTCGTTGCTTTGAACATGACACCATTTGCAATAACGTTTCCAATCGGTTTCAGGCAGCTGAATGATGCGCGAAACATCATGTCAATGCACAAAAACAGTTGCAGCTGTTTCTCTGCTCGTACTTCTGTCAGCTGAATTTTCGCCCTTCACTGTGGATCAGGACGCCTCCAAACTTGCTGTTTTAGTCTGTTTGCCTTTCGACTGTTCCTGTGCCTCAACCAGAAGCCACCCTTTGCCCCTTGAGAAGTTTCTCGGTGTCGTTTGCTCTCGTTACTTCAGTCTAGCGGCAGTGCAAGTTTCACTTGCTTCGTATCGTTATTGTCTGTTCTCCTTCACCTTTCCTGCACCTTAACACGAAGGCACTTCGTTTCTTTGGAACATTTTCTGCCAGGGAGCGCAGCGTCTTACTTTACACCGTTGCTGCCTGATTCTGAGCTTATTCGTACTCTATTTGTATTACATCGTTATGTGTACTTGGAGTACCCTGCTGTCTGCATCGGACCAGTAATTTGCCCAATTTCTTGGGTAATTCACTCTGTGGCAGGAGTGATTTGTGCTGGACATAACTGCAGACATACCACACTCTCTTTACCTGCTCAAACATCACCACCGTCTGTTCCTACATCACCTCCAACCATATCATTCTTGGTCAGTTTGTTTATTGCAACTTAATTTGAACTTAATTGCACTATGCACTGCGTGCATACCAAAAATGTTGCCAGATGTAGGGACGGTGAAAGTGTATCTTGAAGGCAGCGAATGTTGACTGGGTTGTTACACTGTCACGGAATAGACCTCCTTGTTCCTGGACTTTTTACACCAATTGGTTTACCATGCAGCTACCAGTGGCATCAGAGACACCGTCCACCATCCCTACATCTCTACTTGTTTTTGAAGGAAACAGTTTTATACCCTTTTTTAATAAGAACCAGTGGAAAATGTATAGGAACAAGGAGGGGTATACCATGACATTCTAGCAACCCAGGTCAACATTCGCCAGCTTCAAGTCACATTGGATATGTACTTCACCCCATCCCTACATCTGGCAACATTAGATTCGCCTAGTTAGGCTACTATTTCAGACATAATGCTACTTTGACTTTCGTTTAAAGACTGCTGGATAGTATGTTATGCAGGTATGTAATTCCTGACATACACACATTTGAATGATGATTGCATGGCCATAGGCTGCTCTTGCATGGCAATTGAATGTATGTTCCTTGCATTACTTGGTCATTATTATAAAATTGTGCTATCCAAGCTGTCCAAGTGGCATAAAAGTGGGTGCACTGGACTTCACACTGTTGTGCAGTATCTTGACATTTGTGCAGGTCATGGCCATTCCCTTTCTGATCTGTATGTTGCAAGATGTAAGGATGGTGAAGTACATATGCAAGGTGACTTGAAGCTGGCAAATGTTGACCTGGGTTCCTAGAATGTCATGGTATACCCCTCCTTGTTCCTATACGTTTTCCACCGGTTGGTTTTCCATGTAGCTACTTGATAGGGGGCACCATCGCTACATCTCTACTGGTTTTGGTGAAGAACATTTTTACTCCCCTTGTTTCTGTCGTTTTTATGGAATGCCAGCTGCACATCATGAAGATTATACATCTTTAATTCTCGGAACACATGAGCCACATGCATGCAAGCTTTTGCTGCAAGCTGACAAGCGTTAGAACACATGTACAAATATGACAGTTTCTATTCGCCTGCACAGCAATGCATATTCAATGTTCAAGTTCTAACCTGGAAGCCTTGAACATACATTATAATCTGCTCTCTTTTCAAATTCTTCGTAATTACAATAATGGAAGCAACGATGATGCCAGTTGAGAAGCTTAGGTGTGAGGCTGAGTTGGCTAGTGACACAAATAACACGAAATTCTTCTTGCTTTCTTTGGTAGCTAGCCTTTTAACCCGCACGCACTTGCAGTGATACCAGCGACGATTTTCTGCCAGAGGAACAGTCTGCAGTGACGTGGTCGCCACCATGGTGGGACTAAAGTAGCCTGTGATGCGTTAACATCTGTGGTGGATACCTCCAAGCCGGCGCTAGACGAAAGTTTCTAAGCTTGGAAGACATTTTTATTTTGCAGGGCTATATATAGTATATTGGTCCGGTACAGCGAATACGGGCGGATATCGTCGTTTTCGTTACCTAGGATACGTGTGCACGTGTTGGCACGAAATATGGCGGGCGACGAACACAGTTACGCAGCAGCCTCAGGTCTTAGCCTCAACGGCTCCGGTGGTATAAACAACCTCGTGGCATTTCTAAGCAGTATAAATCCAATCAACCAAACTCAGCTTACCGTTGATCTGAGTCGCTCCCCAGCTGACTCCTTCCAATACGTGCACACGTATCCTAGGTAACGAAAACGACGATATCCGCCCGTATTCGCAAGATTACGTAAAGTCGCTGTAACCGGACGCCCATTGTCAGGCAATTGGTCACGTGCAAGCACAGATCACAAGCGCCAATCAGATTCATGTGTCTACTTGCGTTTTATTGAGTGGTACTTCATAAGTACCTGTACCGTATAATGTGCATAGTATAACCATAGATAGTAGAGAACTGTCTCTACTATCTATGGTATAACTATGTTACATCGAGTCCGAAGATTCCAAGCCGATTGTGTCACAGAGAAGTGAGCCACAACAAAATCGTTATCATCGTACTGAAGAGCAAGGGCTACGGTTTAATTTGATAGGCAAACAAATAGGTTGATCTCTGTTTGAAGCTCGCATTTCACTTAGTTATCGGATTGTTTGGAATTGTGGTGAAATAGGGCACCTTAACTATTGTCTCCAGCAGCACGCGCTGTTTGTACTCGAACGAATTCTCTTCTGCCTTGACTAAAGACCTGCTATTGTATCCCTGCAACCTGTCTGTGTGCGTGTCACTGCATTCCTAATTCTGTTTATGTCTTGAAACACAATGTGGCTAGTCAGTATAACATGTGCATGACTAGCAGAATTGTTTGGTACAACCAAATGAGGAAGGATTCAAATGTGTGCACATTCTGTCTGCGTCTGTGTGCCTGTGCCTGAGTGAAACTGTGTGTGCTCATACTTTCTGTATGTGGTTTTCAATGTTTTGACACGTGGCCGTGTCCTGACTTGCGACTAAAGACAGCAAAGTAGTTCGAGTTGGGGCAGGAGCCCCACGAGTTTTTCTTTAACTCGAAATACTTGTTTTTGCTAATAGCCATTAGCTATAGCTACCTTTTTTATTGAGAAACATTTAGCTAGCTATGCTGGGTTTAGCTACAAGGTGCTACATATGTAGGACGTAGAAAACGTTCCGCCGTTCTGGATAATGCAGACCCAGACAAATGTAATACTGTAACATAGTAATAGTAAAACATATACCGGTACATGAAGTACTAGGCCGCTTCCACGAGACTAGACGCATGTATATACGATCTCATAACAAAATGGCTGCATTGGGGTATGTGCAAGTCAGGATGCCACCAGTGCTGAGTTCTTAGAGGTTCAGATACCTCCGTGCATCCTCGTGTATGACTAGGATCTGTAGGTTTCCTGTGTCAAGCGCTAGAAGCGCGCAAAATTTGGTGGGAAGAAGATGAAAAGGCGAAACGGGGTAACAGCAACTTCAACGCTTTTTCCTCACGTGAACTCCCTTTGAGAACGTTGCCTCACTTTTAACATCTTGAAATAAGCCTATCCATGGCCTTTAATTCTTCCAGATCTCCACCGTTTTGCCAGTTTTGCCAACGCACACTAATACATCAGATAGGAGCCGCCATTTTGTATCTAGGACATTCCTAAATAGACGTCACTACTGTGACATCTGATAGTGCAATCAGCACGTAGCTGTGTCACAATCCACTTAATTCAGACTGTCTATAGTGTATTATATTATCGTACATCTGCTGTGTTATGTTACACTTATTATTATATATTATGCTGTTATATTTACTGAATATATAATTTGAATTCGCCAACTGAAATGTTTCAAAGCTATTTAGTCCCAGTGTATTACATGTAGCTAAGCTCACGCATATAGTACCACTGTACACACTGGAGTAGATTGAACTTCTCAGTCTTAGCCAACTAATGAATCCTCCTTTGAATGTGTATTTTATAGGAGTTTGGAGGACAATACAGACATCAAGTAGAAAATAAATGAGCAATACTGTAGCTTTGGAAAGGATGGAGGGTTTACAGGATGTTTTCACTCGAGAGCCTTTGTCAACTGCTTACATCCTGTAAGCCATTGGCAAAGGCTATGAGCTATGTATATAGCACCACATTGACGTTTTTAATGATTGTGTCTGGATGGCAATAGCCAATCCATTCTTTCAGGGGTCGCCTAGCAACACCTAGATGTTGCCTCTATTTAGTGTTTCTTATGATGGATGGTATGGGCAGAAGTGGCCATTAATGTTTGGTGTATGCAGTGACCCATGCTGTGACATCAAGTGGCCTCCAGAAGGCCACAGCATGCCATGTAGCTGACACGTGAGCTTGACCAGTACCATCACTGGTATACTCCAAGTGAAATACATAGTAACTCTCAGTCTCCAGTTTCAGCCAACCAACACATCTTTCTTTAAAACATTAACAAGCCTACATCTCACACCACATGTAGCTGCATCCTGCTTACTGTTTGGCAGGCAAGAAAGCACAGGCATGCATCCAAATGAGATGGCTTGTTAATTAGCACTTTCTTTCCTTTGCACTCATCAAAGAAATTCTTGGAATTGACAAATGCATTTTTACTTTTGAGTGAAAGCACACCATTTGTGCAATTGAAGCCCTACTCTTTGACACCCTTTCTTTGCTGTGTGAAGATGCAACTGTGTTGTCAAGGTGTACGGCAATGATGTTGCCATAGCAACAATAGTGTCATGGGTGTTGACTGAGATACTATCAGCTTAGTGTTGCCTCAGTGTAGCTAGTGCACATATATAGAAAGACATCACTGATCTCTCTTTGGGCTTAATTCGCCATCTGTTTTTGGACGGATGTACAATGGGTAGTGTGAACAGCCTCATCCTGACTGACCTGCTCTGGTGTGTGTGCCTGTACTTGGCAGCAGCTCCTTCGGTGGCCTCTGCCAGCAGTCAAAGGAATATCACCTTGGTGTCACTGGGCCAAGAAGACACCCTTTTCAACATATCTCCCTATCTGGGTGGAAACAGTAGTGGAAACAAGTCACGTCATCTCTGCAAGCCAGCTGGAGTTCCGAACACACACACAAGCAGCTGTCTCTTCAACGCTACCAACATTGGTCCTGTGCGCTCTCAGCCACAGTTTAAGGCTACAGTTCAGCGAAAGACTGACAGCATCAATAACTCAACCACCATCCTTTCCACCCACCATATTGAACTGGTCCACAAGTTGGTGAGCCCTACACAACTCCTGGAATGCCTGACAGCCAATGATGACCATCAAAACCAGCCCCTCATCTTACTGAACTTCGTTACGTGCTTCTCTGAAAATTCCCTGGTCCAATTGTTGGATGAAACCCAGCCTGATTTCCCAGAGGGTCTCTTCCTGTACAAAACTGAGCAGTGTCATCTCACTTACGACCAGGATCCAACACGTGTTACCAAGCAGCAACTAAGCTTCCTTGCTGAATATGATGGCCCCTTTTTCTTCCCCTACCCAACACCATCCGACCTGTATGAAGCTGTTCTCACTTTTGTCCACCAGATGGGATGGAGGAGAGTGACATTCATCCAGCAATGCACAAATCCTTTGGCAGGATCACTTGTATCTCACCTCAAGGATTGGGCCCGGTTCAAACGATCTAAAACTATTCTGTTCCATTCGTCACACACAGCACATCAGCAGGAAGAAGCAGACCCACAGGAAGCAGACTTTGAAAACCCACCTCACCAAGATGCACACAGTGTAAATTCCAGTGATAAAATGCATTTGGCGAGTGCCACCAGTCGTATGGATCTGGAGGGAGATGTGTTTACTGTGCTGCGAGACCTAGATGTCTTGGAACTCAGTGTCAATGACAACCCTCAAGATGTGCTACAAAAAGTGTACCAGGAGGAAAGAAGGATCATAGTGTTCTCTGGACAACTGTGTAAGTATCTTGACTTGTTGGTCGAAGCACACAAGAAACTATTGTACGGACCTGGGTGAGTGCACATGCATGCAAACATGTTAAGTGAAGCAATTGTTTGATGGCTAATAGTTTAATGCAGCCTGCATGCTAGCTTCATGTAAGCTTGTGCATTATACAAAGAAGAACTGTATACAGTGGAACCTCTAGCTCTATAAAGGACACTCTGAACAAAGGACAATTCTATGACGAGGACACTGTCTGCAGTCCCAACCACATAGAGTTATGTACAAATCTATACCTCTGAATTAGGGACACCTCTCTGTAAAGATAGCCAACTGGGTCCCGATGGTCTCCTCTATAGAGATGTACTGTATTACAGCACATGTACATAAGAAAAGGTGGTGGACTGCTGCCTGGGTACATGCCTTGTGCTCCAGCTTTTTGTTTCTCTACTGTGACTCGGTGAAGGTTTGTGTGGATCTATGTGTACCAATACCTGGAGTTCCCCGAGCACTATGACCTAGCCACATTGTTTCAGAGGCACTCTGTAGAGGACCAGCAGAGGTTGAAGGAGGCTCTCCCTGGTACTTTAGCTGTGGGCGTGACCAGTGGTCTGGGAGAACAGTACCAGGCCTTCCTGAACAGCCTCGAGGAGTGGCAAATGGAGGCAGAAAAAGGAGCATTGTGAGATTTTGGCACCAGCTGCGTGCTGTGGCAGCTTTTCTTGTGTACAGAACATTACTGCATGTGACATTGTATCTCTCTTTCTACCTTCCCTCTGTCTTTCCTTCCTTTCCCCCACTGCCCCTCCCTTCTCCCCTACTCCCTTCTCCCTTCCTCTATCTCCCTTTCCTCTCTCCTCCCCTCTCCCCCCCTCACTCCTCCTCCTCCTCTCCCTCCCCTCCTTTCTTTCTTGATCCTGCACAGTCACCCTCTGCAGCAAACAGCCTATGCCTGGGACACAGTTGACTATGTGGCAAAAGTGCTGGACAGAATTGTGCACATGAAGGCACTATCGTTAGGCCTTAATCTGGACGATGTAACTCTAACCTCCAATGACACTGTCACAATGTGGGCCGATGCAATGGTAGATGTCACCATTGATGGTGTGACAGGGCCAATGGCGTTCTCTAGAACTGGAATTCGAACCACATCTACCTATCACATTAAGAACCTCATACCTATTGATACAGATTCAGACTGCTACTACAATTCGTCACAAGGAGAAGGAGACAACACAACGTTCCCCTGGTTTGTGGAGACTAGGGCCACGCTGACCATCACAACTGGGGCACCTCTTCTACAGTTTCTCAACAGCTCAGGATTACCCGTCAATGGATCCAACCTGGTCTTCAGTGGAGGGAGTGAAGCCATACCCCTAGATGGGCCAGGACGACTGTATGTGAGAGGTACTTAATGTGTGTGTGTGTGTGTGTGTGTGTGTGTGTGTGTGTGTGTGTGTGTGTGTGTGTGTGTGTGTGTGTGTGTGTGTGTGTGTGTGTGTGTGTGTGTGTGTGTGTGTGTGTGTGTGTGTGTGTGTGTGTGTGTGTGTGTGTGTGTGTGTGTGTGTGTGTGTGTGTGTGTGTGTGTGTGTGTGTGTGTGTGTGTGTGTGTGTGTGTGTGTGTGTGTGTGTGACATTGTGTGTGTGTGTGTGTGCGTGCATGTGTGTGGTGTGTATATATGTGTGAAAGGGGAGACTGAGCAATGTTGTGTTAATTGTGCGTTAATTACCAATGTTAACCAGGAGGCTATGCACGTATAATACTGTAGGCACTGTATGTTTTGTATTGTGTTATTTCTCTTTGGCAGACGACATGTTGTTGAACGGCTTTACTGGCTGCTTAGCTTATTCTCTTAGTGTTGTTTGGTGATACACACATACACACTTGCTTATACTGCATGCGAATATGATAGCACCTTGCTTAGACCAATGGTATATAGTGGTTCATTGTTGGTTCATTGTTGCTCACACTGCCTCACAGATGTAGCTGTAATGCAATACTCCAACTAAGACTTAATTGACTGCACTGTGCTGTGGGTAATCCTATTAGTTTCCCATCCTACCATCCTCCTTGGACTCAACAGATCCTGTCCAATTCTACTCCTTTGGGATGGGCTACCTTGCTCTGTGTCTCCTGATCATGGTGGTCTATCTCTGGAACATTCGACGACAAGACAGCCGGGCACTGCTCTTCGACAACAGCTGGATCTACCGACTTGAGGATATTGACTTTGATAGGAGTGAGAAAATGGCTCCATATCCCCCTCTTCCCATGCATCCCCCCTTGCATGCATGCTGTCCAAATCTCTGTCACTGTTCTATTCACTGACATGACTTTCACCCACATCCTCTTGCTGTCACCATCACACCTTCACTTCAAACACATTCACATTTTGACAACATACTCTCACACTCACTCACAACACAATCACTTACCTCAAACACCCTCACATTCGGTGCCAACGATTCACTCTCACTCACAACACTCACACTCACTCCCACAACACCCTTACCCTACTAGGTACCTCTATGTTCATATCTCACTTCCCACACACCCCACTCCCACTCCTGTCTCCCACAGAGAGGGGGTTTGTGGAGCTAATGCAGTGGTCCAGGAAGTGTCTAGGGAGCTGTGACTTCTCTGCCGTGAAAGTGGGAAAAGTGTAAGAGTGTCATGCAAACAGCAGTGCATGTAGCATCATACTGTTTGCTGTTTCACACACATGCACTAATGCACACATGCACACACACACACACACACACACACACACACACACACACACACACACACACACACACACACACACACACACACACACACACACGCACACGCACACACGCACACACACACACACACACACACACACACACACACACACACACACAACACACACACATGTACACACACACACACACACACACACACACACACACACACACACACACACACACACACACACACACACACACACACACACACACACACACACACACACACACTGACTGGATTCCTTCTATATCAGATGCACTAGTCACATCCCAACTCCAACCACACGTTCCCTACTCTAACCACACCTTTCCCACTCCAACCACACCTTCCCCACTCCAATCACACCTTCCCCACTCCAACCACACCTTCCCCACTCCAACCACACCTTCCCCACTCTAACCACACCTTTCCCACTCCAACCACACCTTTCCCACTCCAACCACGCCTTCCCCACTCCAACCACACCTTCCCCACTCCAACCACACCTTTCCCACTCCAACCACACCTTCCCCACTCCAACCACACCTTCCCCACTTCAACCACACCTTCCCCACTCTAACCACACCTTCCCCACTCCAACCACACCTTCCCCACTCCAACCGCACCTTTCCCACTCTAACCACACCTTTCCCACTCTAACCACACCTTCCCCACTCCAACCGCACCTTCCCCACTCCACAGCAACGACCAAACTGTCTACCTGAAGAAGGCATCACTCACACAGAACAGCCTCACTGTGGCCATCAGAGAAGAAATACTTCAGATAAGGTTCGTACTCTTCAAGGTAGCCCTTCTGTACCTGTGACCCACCCAATGTGTAATGCTATGTTAGCTGTATAATGTTACTACTGTATAATACATACGTAGCTGTTTATATAGCACAATACCAGTATTAACTGTACGTGGTACATACGTTTGCACTGTATGCTTATGACATAGTATGGTGCGTACGTATTGTGTGGTGAGCGTGTGCTGATGTAGCACCTTATTATGAAGCAACTGCTACAGTTCATTCAGTGTGGAATTTTGTATTAAACTTGACTGTACGTACTTGCTGCATACAGAGGTATTGATAATGGCAATTGATGTTGCGGTGTGGCTTGTATATTAGTGTGGTAGTTTTTCCATGAGAGATGCACCACCTGTGTGGCAATGACCGTTGCTGTCTGTTTTCCCCTCAGAGAGCTGCAACATCCCAACATCTGTTCCTTTGTGGGCTGTGTGATTGACCCCACTCTCTCTGCTATTCTGATGGAACACTGCAACAGGGGGAGTTTACTGGAAGTGCTGACACAGGACTACATTGAGCTTGTGTGGGCATTCCGGCTGACGTTTGCTGTGGATGCATGCAGGGGACTGGCGTTTCTGCACTCCAAGAAGATATTACATGGACGTCTTTCCTCCACAAACTGTGTCATTGACAATCGATGGACTTTGAAACTCACAGGTGTGATACAGAGTGTGTGGTTATATAATGTAGGTGTGTGTGTGATGTGCAAATATTAAGCACTAGTGGGGAGGGTCCTTCTTGTGGACTTCTTCTCTCATCAAATAGATTTTGCTCTCAGGAGTATTCGCAACTCCAAGTTAGATTGCTCAGCGGAGTCAAGAAAGGTAGGCAATTTTAATCAACTTGCATTAGCTGTGCCACTGTAGTTTGCATTATTGGGGCGCCTAAGGCGCCCCTATATTGTTTTCAGATTTAGGTTTTTGTATGGCTTCATGTTCGTATATATCTGTCACAAAATGGCGGCGCTCGAGTTTCCTTGCATTTACCTAGCTTTTACTCGCTTTGTCTTCATTTGCGCAGCCATTTGATCAAATTAGAAGTGTTCAAGAACACTACTTTATAATACTAAGCCATCGCTAAGCCTGTACATGACGCTTTCGAGAAGAAACAGCCGGAAAAAGAAGAGGCCTGGTAACAAAATGGCCGCCCCGGAGGCTTCTGTTCACCCGGTTAGAAATCCTCTTTGTTATCATTTCGTCCTTTACCAAACGAGCGAAAGTTGTTCACGAATAGTTTCAAGAAGACTAATGTTGCTTAGAAGCTTAAATAAATCTTACTTGCGGGTTACAGCTCCAAATCCTACCGAGGCTGAACGGCCATTTTATGAACGTTCTCGCATCAGTGGCGCGTAATACGAAGGCTAGCTAGCTAGCTGGATTAGAACAGTTAGGTATCAGAGTGCATGGAACTGTGTAACTGCAGGGCTCTATCCTCTGCGAGCATCCAAAGACTTAGCTAATTAATGCACCTTCCCCTGCAATTGCCAACTTTTCAATGAGTGTGCATGTTTAAGCACAGCTGTCTTGGTTTGTATCTAAAACCCTGATGCATTCATGCAAACCTCTGTGTGGTGCATCCTGGGGTCATTCTAGGATTAGAGTGACTATATATATGGCATGACAAATGTGGGCACTTACTAGCAAGTAGTTCGAGTTTGGGGCGCCCCATTGGCGCCCCACGAGTTTTTTAACTCGAAATACTTGTTTTGGATTAGGTATCATTGTGAATGTCTGTCATCCACTCTGTACCTCAGTGGACCAGAAAATCCCAGTACCAGAAGCAGTTTAAGGCAGCAACAAAGGTGCGCAGATTGGATGACGCTCACCTTCATGTGGAAGGGAAGGACATATGGGTCTCTAAACTGCTACATACTGCAATAATACATTCACTACTGGATGTTACTGTACACTTGATGCTGCAGTGTTATGAAATTGTACAGTATTCCTTAATACAAAGAAAGTCAATACTTCTGCTGTGTGTGTGCGTGTGTGTGTGTGTGTGTGTGTGTGTGTGTGTGTGTGTGTTTGTGTGTGTGTGTGTGTGTGTGTGTGTGTGTGTGTGTGTGTGTGTGTGTGTGTATGTGTGTGTGTGTGTGTGTGTGTTTGTGTGTGTGTGTGTGTGTGTTTGTGTGTGTGTGTGTGTGTTTGTGTGTGTGTGTGTGTGTGTGTGTGTGTGTGTGTGTGTGTGTGTGTGTGTGTGTGTGTGTGTGTGTGTGTGTGTGTGTGTGTGTGTGTGTGTGAGTCCACCTTTCCTCCCCCAGGTGATGTTCCAGTCTCCTGAAGTGCGTCTTCTGGGCTCCGCTCCATCTGCTGCCAGCGATGTGTACAGGTAGACCTGCAGGCAGTACTGCATGTGGGTGTGTCCATGGGCAGGGCAGCAGATACCAGTAGATAGCATGGTGTGTGCATGTTGTCTGAGGTGTGCGTAAGAGGTTTATTACCACTCCATCTTGCATGCATGAGAGGAAGGGTCCCAACGATTCCCAAGACGCTAGTCGCTCAAATTCGTGACACTTTATCCGCAGATCCTTCTCTGCAGACTCTTCGTGAAGTGTCCACGGAGTCTTCATGAGGCATCCGCGGACTCTTCGTGAAGTGTCTGCAAGCGCTTTCCGGATTACTGCACTTTGCCGCATGCAAATGTATGTATGTATGTATGTATGTATGTATGTATGTATGTATGTATGTATGTATTTATGTGATTATGGATTTCATTGTGTCCATATTGCAGTTTGGGCATTATAATGAGTGAGTTGGCGTGCCACAAGTCCATGGTAGCCTCCAGGAATGAGCAGCAAGTCATTACCTTAATAAGGGCAAGCAACTTTGACAGTGACGTTCCCTACTCTTACCTTCAGGTGAGGGACGTTGGGGCACGGTGACCCTGTGTGAATGCCTAATTTACTCAGAGCACTGTACTGGTTTACATGGCCTTGAATCACACACACACACACGCATGCACGCACACATCGTTCATATCTATAGTACTGTATTTCTAACTAACTTGCCCAACTGCTCACACACACTGTTATTCCCAGTCCTTTGACTACACACCAATCTGCCCACCACTGGTAGTGCACTGACACCACACTGTCACTTCATATCACTTTACAAACCCCCTGGACACTCCCTCTCCACCTTGGCCCCCTCTCTCCCCACCTCTCCCCTCCCCCTCTCTCCCCACCTCTCCCCTCCCCCTCTCTCCCCACCTCTCCCCTCCCCCTCTCTCCCCACCTCTCCCCTCCCCCTCTCTCCCCACCTCTCCCCTCCCCCTCTCTCCCCACCTCTTCCCTCCCCCTCTCTTTCCACCTCTCCCTCCCCTTTCTCCCCACCTCTCCCCTTCCCCTATGTCCCCACCACCTCTCACCTCCCTCTCTCTCCCCACCTCTCCCTTCCCCTATGTCCCCACCACCTCTCACCTCCCTCTCTCTCTCCACCTTTGCCCTCCCCTTCACTCCCCTCCCCACACTACAGCTCAGTGCTGAATGTGCAAACACCTGTCCTGCTTCCAGACCTACCTCTGAAGCTGTCGCTGAGAGGCTCATGTTGTTGGATCCAAAGCAAACACGTATCTCCAATAGCAATATGCTCACTCTGGTGAGAAATGCAGAATGTGAGACCAGGTCACTCTGTACATGTTGTGTGGGTTGCATCTCCACTAACTGTTCGGTATTGGCTGACGTCGAGAGTCCTTTATGTGTGTGTGTGTGTGTGTGTGTGTGTGTGTGTGTGTGTGTGTGTGCGTGCACACCATGGTGCATAAATGTGTCAGTCTGCCAAGCGCCTGACCCCACCCCCCCTTACTTCACCCCCTGGTCCCTCCCACATGTACGTAGCTGGAAAACTACTCCAAAAACCTGGAAGATGTGCTGGAGGAGAGGACAGAGTGGCTGAAGCTGGAGAAGAAGAGAAACGACATGGCACTGTATCGTGAGTGAGCTGACTGTGAACACATCCCTGCCAACTGATCAACGTGTGTATATAGCACAGCTTGGATGTGGCAACTGAGGCAGGCTGCCACCATAACCCAAGCTGCTACAGTCAACACCCAGGCTGCTACAGTAACACCCAGGCTGCTACAATATTAACACTCAGGCTGCTATATACAGTAATAACACCCAGACTGCTACAGTAACACCCAGGCTGCTACAGTAATAACACTCAGGCTGCTACAGTAATAACACTCAGGCTGCTACAGTCAACACTGCCTATGGGGTGCCGTTTGTACAAATATTCAATTAAAAGTGGATGTATCATAGATCGCCCGATGTATCCATAAGTCACTTGATGTATGCATAGATCATGTGATGTATAAAACATTATGCACCATAGATCATGCGATGTATGCATAGATCATGCGATGTATGCATAGATCACGCGATGTATGCATAGATCACGCGATGTATGCATAGATCACGCGATCTATGCATACATCAAGTGACTTATGGATACATCGGGCTATCTATGATACATCCACTTTTAATTGAATATTTGTACAAACGGCACCCCATGTAAGCCAACCTACCTACTTACATGATAAAGGCCTGAGTGGCTAGGAAAATCCATGCATAATACTCGTGAAAACACTAGCCGAAAGTTACAAGGAATTGCTCAGACGTTAGGTAAAAGGGGAGGAGAAACACCAAACTACCAACCTATGTACCACAGAATGGCTTGCCTACTCATTTACGTAACCTATATTTTGATAATCTACGATTAAACATACTTTTCTTTCTCTGTAGGGTTTCTTCCCAGTTTACTGGCCCCAATGGTACAAGAAGGAAAGTCCTTGCCACCAAGGGAGTTCCCCTCTGCTTCAGTTCTAGTCATGTGAGTGTCACATGCACACAGTATATTGCAATGCACACTCAACTCTACAATGTGGACTCCACATGGTACTTGTGCAACATACGTACCATGAACATAGAGACAACACAAATACTCCCATGTACGTACTCTGCGTATATACTCCAACCTCTGGTTGACTAGTGAAACATGCACTGCATAATTCAGAACCAGTAAGCATGATTCTTTAATCTGACAATTGTATTATTTTGTGAAGTACAAACGTTTTCATCCCTTGTTTCATTCGTTGTTGTAGAGAGCTAGACCTACCAGTAACGGCTGACAATGAACAGGACACCTCTGCTACTCTGGATCTAGTGAACAAAGTCCAAAAGATTTTTGAGGAGATGTCTGGTACCTTTGCTGCACACAGGGTGCACCATGCTGGATCAGCCTGTGAGTGGTGCTCATTGCTTCTTAGATAGATCGAAACCACTGCTTTCTTTGTTAGAAATCACTTCTTAAAAATCAGTACTCCTTTTGTATACCTTTTACTGAGGGCCCAGTTTAAGAAAACAATCAATGGTAATTTAGGAAGCAAATCCTTTATTTCTGCAGTTTGTTCCGCCACCTGCTTCTTAGTTAGAGCCTACTTCATACGTATAATGGCACACTGCTTTTTAGAAAGGGCCCACTCCTTCAATATAACTATTGTTTATTGTATTTACATGTTTTTACTTCTAATACACACAGATACCTTTGTGTCGGGTGTCCATGGCAACGAAGAGTGCAACCATGTCATTCAATTGAGTCAGCTAGCACTGCAGTTGATGTTAGCAATCGAGAAGCTGTCAGAGATGGATTTGGGAGGGGCCAAAGATTGGCCTCAGGTTCGAGTAGGACTTCACACAGGTGGGTAAGAGTTGAGCTGTTCTGTCCAGTACCTGTTGTATGCTGGTTCATGAGGTTTAAGTGGACTGTTGAATCACTATAATGTGGGCACCCTTCAAAACAAGGAATCCAGTATATCAGGTTGTCTATAGTATTGAGCGATAACCAGTGGTGTACTGGTAGCAGCCCACCTATCTACCTGTTGCAGTAGTGTCCCTCTCCAACCACCAACCTCCTCCACCCTGACTCCCATGTTCTCCTTGTCTGCTATGTCCTGTGCTAGGCCCTGTGACAGGAGGAGTGGTGGTGCAGCAACAGCAGCCCATGTACATGGTGCATGGAAAGACACTCGAGGTGGCTCAGCTTCTCGCACTCACCGCCAAAGGTACATATTTACGTATGCCACACATCCTCCACCACCACATCCTCCTCCGCCACATCCTCCACCACCACTTCCTCCACCACCATTTCCTCCACCACCACTCCCTCGTCCACCACTTTCTCCACCACCACATCCTCCTCCGCCACATCCTCCACCACCATTTCCTCCACCACCACTCCCTCGTCCACCACTTTCTCCACCACCACATCCTCCTCCGCCACTTCCTCCACCACCACTTCCTCCACCGCCACCTAACATGTGTATGTGTATGTTGGCAGTTGAACAGGTTGTCTCTGCTGCTCTGTATGTAGTTGGTTCTGCTCATGTGAGTGAGGCCATCATGCATCAACTGGAAAAGCAGGACGGCTTTGTGGTTGACAGCACAGAAGGAAGGATGATGGTGAGCTGTGGGGTCCACTACATGTACTGTGTGTGAGCCAGCTGTGGGGTCCGCTACATGTACTGTGTGTGAGCCAGCTGTGGGGTCCGCTACGTGTACTGTGTGTGAGCCAGCTGTGGGGTCCGCTACGTGTACTGTGTGTGAGCCAGCTGTGGGGTCCGCTACGTGTACTGTGTGTGAGCCAGCTGTGGGGTCCGCTACAGGTACTGTGTGTGAGCCAGCTGTGGGGTCCGCTACGTGTACTGTGTGTGAGCCAGCTGTGGGGTCCGCTACGTGTACTGTGTGTGAGCCAGCTGTGGGGTCCGCTACGTGTACTGTGTGTGAGCCAGCTGTGGGGTCCGCTACGTGTACTGTGTGTGAGCCAGCTGTGGGGTCCGCTACGTGTACTGTGTGTGAGCCAGCTGTGGGGTCCGCTACGTGTACTGTGTGTGAGCCAGCTGTGGGGTCCGCTACGTGTACTGTGTGTGAGCCAGCTGTGGGGTCCGCTACGTGTACTGTGTGTGAGCCAGCTGTGGGGTCCGCTACGTGTACTGTGTGTGAGCCAGCTGTGGGGTCCGCTACGTGTACTGTGTGTGAGCCAGCTGTGGGGTCCGCTACGTGTACTGTGTGTGAGCCAGCTGTGGGGTCCGCTACGTGTACTGTGTGTGAGCCAGCTGTGGGGTCCGCTACGTGTACTGTGTGTGAGCCAGCTGTGGGGTCCAGTACGTGTACTGTGTGTGAGCCAGCTGTGGGGTCCGCTACGTGTACTGTGTGTGAGCCAGCTGTGGGGTCCGCTACGTGTACTGTGTGTGAGCCAGCTGTGGGGTCCGCTACGTGTACTGTGTGTGAGCCAGCTGTGGGGTCCGCTACGTGTACTGTGTGTGAGCCAGCTGTGGGGTCCGCTACGTGTACTGTGTGTGAGCCAGCTGTGGGGTCCGCTACATGTACTGTGCGTGAGCCAGCTGTGGGGTCCAGTACATGTACTGTGCGTGAGCCAGCTGTGGGGTCCGCTACATGTACTGTGCGTGAGCCAGCTGTGGGGTCCGCTACATGTACTGTGTGTGAGCCAGCTGTGGGGTCCACTACATGTACTGTGTGTGAGCCAGCTGTGGGGTCCACTACATGTACTGTGTGTGAGCCAGCTGTGGGGTCCGCTACATGTACTGTGTGTGAGCCAGCTGTGGGGTCCGCTACATGTACTGTGTGTGAGCCAGCTGTGGGGTCCAGGAGGTGCTGGTGATTTACTTACTCTCCTGATAAGATGCAGACACGAGTGACATGCATGCATTGTATTGAACGGTACTGCTGGTGTATGCTCTCTGTACATGTATGAATGTCTGCGGCGGCACAAACGAAAATGATGTGTGGACTGTGTGTGTGTGTGTGTGCAGATGTACGTGGGGAAGCCCCTGACGAGCTATTGGCTAGCACCAGCTGTGAATTGCACGAACAACAAGAGCAGGAGCCTGACTACTCAAAGCAGTGTCACCACGGCAACACTACAGGTCCCACCACCCCCAACAGGAATCAAAAGGAAGTTGTACAGCTTGCCACTGCAGGCTCAATCACTAGCCTAGCGACTCTTCCCCAACCACAGCCAAACTAGCCCTTTAATAGTTAGTACATACGCATACACCTGTACACCTCATACTTGTGTTTAGTTGTTTATTGCTGTAAATTGAGCTTTCAGTCTACATAGCATTTCATTCATGTATGTATGAGCTTGCACACATGTGCACAATTAAGTTTTAATCGTTGACAGAAGTGTCAAGTAGTGAGTATTTCTTCTTATGACTTCGTCTGCTGTGACAGATGATGCCGAGACAAGCAAAGATGACCACTAGCAGCAGCAACAGCAGAATACCAGACGCCACCGTCATTACTATACCTGCAGTGAAGGGGGGAGAGGGAGGAAGGAGGGAATAGTTTAGGAGCAGCAAGATGAAGGTCTGTGACACTGTACAGGTTACAGTGTGGCAGAACACATCCGTGACTGAACAGGCAGACACAGTACAGCTTAGTCTAGTCTGCCTGCCTTATAATTATAACGGCAGGCCGGAAGTAAGGCACACTACATACATTAGAAAATAAATTTAGTCCAGTTGTTGTGTGACAGACCCTGGGGTGGGGGCGAAGTGAAGCTCAGGGGGACTAGCAAGCCTAGTCTGCACCTAAATATATGGTCAATACCACAAGTAGGGGAACAATGTGGCAGGCACAAGTAGGGGAACAATGTGGCAGGGTTTAGTTGGTGACAACAGCGTACTCAGCGCCTTAGCCGTTTGTTTGCTCATTATAGCTGTAATTAGGACGTTGGTTGTACAGTATCACTGCAGTGACAAACGTCAAAAATCTGCAAAATCTGACTACATCCAAGTCATGGACTTGAATAAAAGCATCCGATCCACACTCTGGCCGAGTCCAGTTTACAAGCTCAAGCCATTGAATGCTGAGGAAGGCGCAGTCATTGAGCGTGACTGTGTGTGTGCTGCACTCACGCCATGCACATGCACTAACATAGGTACTACGAAGCATTAATGTTGTCCCCTCACCAATGAGGCACCACTCATCACTAGCTGTAGCAGTGGTGCCCAGTCCACATTCAGACTTCCAGTCCTTAGGAGACACAGGTGAAACCACACTGGAAACAGAGACAAATGAAACATTAACAACGCAATAAGACATGTGCTGTTCAGAAAACGCCAAAAGGACTCACTTAATGAAAGTCTCAAACGGGCACTGATGACCAGGGCAGCCAGGCAGTACCAGAGGCTCCAAACACTCCTTTGTCTTGGTGTAGGGCTGATGGGAATCAGAATTGCAGTAGAGCTCTCCACCCCTCTCCACCATTGGCCCATACTTGTACCACACCTGCACATAGTACTCCCTAGTGGGGGAGGGGCAGGAGTGGAGCAGGCCGGGGTGGGGGGAGGGAAGGTGAAACGTTGAGTTATGTTGTCATCCTTGTAGTTAGCACTCAATTCTATATGCCAATGCTGCATGCTGTACACAACCAACACACATGCACACCCCCAACACACACCCAACACACACACGCATGTACACACGCAGTCAGGTCACACCACTCCAATCACCACAACTCACAACCCTGACCCATAAACACACACACTTGGTTGCATTCTTGTAGAATTCAACAATGACGGAACTTGTGTATTTTGGGTATCTCATGTCAAACACATTAAATGCTGACAGCAGGCAAGCCACAGTGGTGTCATGCTAAACAGGAAAAGAGAGGAAGAGGGGGAAGGGAGGGGAAGTGGATAAAATTGAGGGAGGGGGATGGAGGTGGATGGGATGAGGGAGGGGGAGGGGGAAGGGAGGGAAAACTTAATAGAATGAGGAAGGTGGGCGGGACAAGGGAGGGAGGTGGATGAGATGACGGAGGGAGGGGGCGAGCGGGATGAGGGAGGGGGCGAGTGGGATGAGGGAGGAGGCAGGTGGGATGAGGGAGGAGGTGGGTAGGATGAAGGGAAGGGGAGGTAAGTGGATGGGATGAGGGAGGGGGATGAGGAAATATGGGCTGCAGCGAGTTCAATCAGTGAGTGGTAGATGTGCTCAACATGTGTATTACTGCATGTGTACATTTGCACTGTGTTCTGGTGCTGGCTCACAGCTGAAAAGAAGTGGATCCTTTCCTCCTCACAGGAACCGTTCACCTTCATGTGCATCTCATCCACCATCATGTTGACCAAGTTGCCTGCACACAACACAGCAGAATATCTGTGCTTCACACACATGCACACACACACACGCATGCGCACACACATACACCACGCACACACGCACACACGCACACACACACCATGCACGCACACGCACACGCACACACACACACACATACACACACACGCACACACGCACACACATACACCATGCACGCACACGCACACGCACGCACACACACACACATACACCACGCACGCACACGCACACACACACACACAATTTCTCACCACATGCCAGACGACTCTTCTCCACTGAATCAAACATCCACTTCATGTCATAGATGGAGAGGTTATTCAATGCCTGGTGTACCTCTGGTGTGGCCCATGGCATGTAGGAAGAAAGGTTGTGAACACACTGCACGTAGACCACATCAGCAATCTTCCACGCATTTGACAAGTTGACTTTGGCCTCTCCAGTCCAGTTCTGAAGCTGCACAAAGAAGTCCTGAAGGGATAGGTAAGGGGAACGTAGAGGTATGAAAGGAGCAGGGGAAGGGGAGGAGGGGAGGGGAAGGAAAGGAGTGGGAAAGTGGAGAGAAGACGAGAGGAGAGGGGAGGGAAAGTGGGAGGAGGGGGAGGGAAGGGAGAGAAGGTAGAGTCCAGAGGACAGAGAGGAAGGAAAGAGGACAAGAGGTACATGAAGAGGGGGAGGTGAAAGCAGAGCAAATTAAGAGTGAAAGGAGAACTAGGATCAACCAACCAACTGCCACTACCAGTGAGGACACCATACGTACGTACATCAAGACACACACGCACCTTGTACTCTGCACTGATGTTTTTGTATTCTGGACTGTCGGGATTCTTAGCTAGCAAGTCTTTGTAAGCGGGGCAGTCCACAGCGTACCCCATCAGCAGCTAGACAGTGAGCAGGGCAGCACCGAGCATCACTTAACACCCCTGACGTCTGGTGCTGCATGTACTCACATTGTCCTCCGCAGTAGGGACAGTGTGTATGGGAATCGGCTGCCAATTGAGATCAGGGACAAATCTCTGCAGGAAGGGTCACAGAGGTGGACAAAAGCAATAATCCCATTCCTCCCCCCCCCCCCCCCCTCAACCATCCTTTCCGCTCTTTATCTCTATTGTTTCTTCCTTTCTCCATCCCCCTCCCCTTCCACCTTTTGTCCCTTCATCTTCCCTCCCTCCCTCCCTCTCTCCCCACCTGGTTTGCACTGGGCTCAAAAAGGCTTGCCAACTGGCACTGCGCGCTCATGAGGGTCCGATCCACGTCTGTGCTCCTAACGTAGATCTGCGTCCTGGTGTAGTTGTCAAAGAGGTAACTCGCCTTCAGCTCAGTGCTGTACCGCTGATGGAACAGCCTGCCCAGGTGGTAGTGCTGCTGCATGCCCAGCTGACAAGACCAGAGAGCACGTGTTGTGTGCCACACACACATCACATCACATCACATCACATCACATCACATGCTGACACCATGCATGTGTTGCTTATAAGAAATCACATGCAGGCTCTGTGTGTGTGTGTGTGTGTGTGTGTGTGTGTGTGTGTGTGTGTGTGTGTGTGTGTGTGTGTGTGTGTGTGTGTGTGTGTGTGTGTGTGTGTGTGTGTGTGTGTGTGTGTGTGTGTGTGTGTGTGTGTGTGTGTGTGTGTGTGTGTGTGTGTGTGTGTGTGTGTGTGTGTGTGTGTGTGTGTGTGTGTGTGTGTGTGTGTGTGTGTGTGTGTGTGTGTCATGTTTGCCACTCCCAGAGGGTACAACAAAGTACAAACCAGACAAACACAATATAAAATTAACACATTACAAAACACAAGTTTGCACTTGCCTGATCACTCCTTTTGTACAATGCTAGCACTAACAGTGGACAAGGGGAATTTGAACTCACTCTACTCAGCTGTCCAAGTCCTTCGTACCACAATGATATCGGCACCTTGTCAGATGGATACTCAGATACTGGCGAGCGGTCACCATGACGATACAACTGACCGGTGAACGTAGAACAGTAAGCCGGGTAACAAGACCCTCACAGCTACGCCGTATATCATGACAGATATCAAGGTACGCAAAAACTTACAAACTTACTACAGCCTCACAAACAACATTAAGTGTGCGTGGTCCGAATATCACGACCAGTGCGTATGTCAAACAGCAAATCACATGCTTAGGCATGGGAATGTACCCAGCTAATTGAGGCTCAAAGACAGATCATCATCACAGAGCTACGTATCTACCACCACTACTAGAGGGATGCTACACAGCTGGGGAATAAAAGTGGAGCACGTACGTATATATGTACACTTACAATAGCAGTGTACACCAGCTTCGAACCCTCCCCATATCCCCACGTTATCACCGACAAAAAGACGGTGATAAACAGCGCAATTACAGTCTGGAAGTCCGTCATTTTAAGTCACGTGTCCCCGGTCTTCCGTGATTCATTAACGAGTCATCGAGCGATCTGACATCCGTTAAAATGGCAGCTAGTGTCCCCACGGCGGCTGTGACATTCAGCGTAAACTCAGCAGCTGAGCGCTGCATAGAGGCGCTCCCGAGAGGGACGATGAAGGAGCATATCGAATCAAGACTGGGATACAATGTGGAAGCGTGCTACAACCAATCTGATCCAGTGGTTCACAGTCGCACTCTTCCCAAGGGTTTCATGTTGTGTGCCTCATTCGGTGAAATGAACGCACTAATTAAGGCCGTTCACACCGCCTTCGACCGTCACTACCCCCTCGTCCTCAGTCCAGACATGATATGGCTGTGCATCATGTAAGGTCTGTCCATTCACGTGAATGAGAATGCTGAGAAACTGAGGAGCAAGTTTGTGTCTCACCAGGGAAAGGAGGAAATCACTGTGAGACGTGATGACTTTGTGAAAGGCCAGCAAAATCCATGGCAGGAGGTGTTTAGCGAATTCTCAGCTCAGATTCGAGGTCACATTGGTGCTGAGACGCACGACCTCATCATCCCACAGTTCTCCACCACCGACCCTGTGAGCAAGGCAGTGAGCGAGGTCGTCCTCATGGAGGCAATGAAATCGTATTTTAGCTACGGACTTGTGACATGCTGTGGCATTCCTGAGATTACTCTGGAGGGCTCCCCTGAAGATTGGCGCATGATACGAGAGAAGGCTGAGCAACTGGCCCAGTTTGACTTGGATTGGTGGATCCCCTCCCTTCTACCCATCTTGGACCAATTTGTGGCCGCCAGCTGTGGAGACGTGGACCAGGGATTTTGGTCTGACATTTACAAGGTAAACGATGACTCTGGAGGTCCATACTGTGGAGGGTGGATCTTGAAGCTCTTTCCATACCTGACTCGTGGACGTAGTCCTTGGATCGACAAGGAACCAGAAGGCTCCTTCAGTGGTGCTACAACCGACAGCTTCCCCTCTGGACTTTCCAGAGCGCCATTTGTGTGGCAGTACTTCAGTACTGAGTACAAGATGCAATTCGTTGGTGGCTTCATGGCAGTGAAGCAGGACCCTAAAAGCTTTGCTCTGAGGCCAGAGCTGGGCTGGGCGGTGGTGGAGGCATGCAATGCCACACCAGGGGCTTGACTGTGTGTGTTTGTGTGTGTGTGTGTGTGTGTGTGTGTGTGTGTGTGTGTGTGTGTGTGTGTGTGTGTGTGTGTGTGTGTGTGTTCCAACACTAGCCAGCTACATGTGTACTGTTTTAGGTGCACATTCTTCAGTTCATTAATGATGAAAGTAATTTGGATGACACAGTATCTCCCAACTGAAACTGTGTTGATTTGCAGCTTTCTCTAACTCAATTTGCATAAGTTTGTGGTTCTTTTCTTCTTGTTTTCTTGCATAGGAGATAGCGTTTTGTAATATTTTGTAATAATCTGTGTGGATGCAATGAATAGCCATTCGTGAAGAAGTGGTATGTTTCATTGACAGTTTGTGTATAGTTAAAGCTGTGGCTTCTTGCAAGGGCAGACAATTCTATAGTGAGAGTCACAGAAGCTTAATTAAGCAACCAAAACTCCTACTATATGAGGTAAAGATGAAACATGCATGTGAAGCAGTCAAGCAGCTAAAGTGTCAATAGGAGATGGGATGCATACATATTGAGAAGTGGAGATGCAGTGGTTTGTATATGCGGCCACAACATGAATGATTCCACTCACGTACATATAAATACAACAACATTGAGCTCGAGTGAAGCATGATCCAGCACAGCTTGAAAGTGAACCTCAGCAGCAGGCTATCAATGTAGTCACGTGCAGCATTAATTGGATGAAAATGGCGGCCGCCCGTCCCAAGGCTGTGACATTCAGCGTAAACTCAGCAGCTAAGCGCTGCATAGAGCCGCTCCCGAGAGGGACGATGAAGGATCATATCGAATCAAGACTGGGATACAATGTGGAAGCGTGCTACAACCAAATCGATTCAGTGGTTCACCGTGGCGGGCGAGGGGGAAATGAAATGAACGCACTAATTAAGGCCGTTCACACCGCCTTCAACCGTCACTACCCCCTCGTCCTCAGTCCAGACAATCACTGTGAGACGTGATGACTTTGTGAAAGGCCAGCAAAATCCATGGCAGGAGGTGTTTAGCGAATTCTCAGCTCAGATTCGAGGTCACATTGGTGCTGAGACACACGACCTCATCCTCCCACAGTTCTCCACCACCGACTCTGTGAGCAAGGCAGTGAGCGAGATCGTCCTCATGGAGGCAATGAAATCGTATTTTAGCTACAGACTTGTGACACTGTGTGGCATTCCTGAGATTACTCTGGAGGGCTCCCCTGAAGATTGGCGCATGATACGAGAGAAGGCTGAGCAACTGGCCCAGTTTGACTTGGATTGGTGGATCCCCTCCCTTCTACCCATCTTGGACCAATTTGTGGCCGCCAGCTGTGGAGACGTGGACCAGGGATTTTGGTCTGACATTTACAAACTAAGTGGTGGGTCTGGAGGTCCATACTGTGGAGGGTGGATCTTGAAGCTCTTTCCATACCTGACTGATGGACGTAGTCCTTGGATCGACAAGGAACCACAAGGCTCCTTCAGTGGTGCTACAACCGACAGCTTCCCCTCTGGACTTTCCAGAGCGCCATTTGTGTGGCAGTACTTCAGTACTGAGTACAAGATGCAATTCGTTGGTGGCTTCATGGCAGTGAAGCAGGACCCTAAAAGCTTTGCTCTGAGGCCAGAGCTGGGCTGGGCGGTGGTGGAGGCATGCAATGCCACACCAGGGGCTTGACTGTGTGTGTGTGTGTGTGTGTCGCAACTAGCATGACAGATCAGCATGTGCAAGTAGGTTACTAGGCTGAATATGACATAACGTCAACAGCAATGCTCTTATACTTGTTGTCTTATGTCTGTCTTTGGACAAATTTTATATAGTTGGTTAACAGAAGCCTGTGAGACTTATATAAATTGATTGTTAGGTGTAGAGTGTACGTACATGTGACATGTTCTATAACTGCGTGTGCCCATACAGCAGCAAGTTATCAGTGAGGAGTAGTGTGGTGATATGAACAGTTTCTGTAGTCATTAATGTTGACTGATTCGCTATCGAGTTCACTACCTGCGTGCATGGACAGTTGTAGTGACGGATGATCGAGGAATTAACCAAATCCTTGGTCAAGAAGGGAGCATGCATGCATACAGCCATATCAAACTTTATTATATATGAATGCAAGTAACTATGTAATATTCATGTATATATAGTACAGGATATATAATATGGGGATACATGCAAGACCTCTTATTATATAAATAAAATACAGTGAGAGGTAAAGACGCTATTTGGAGTTTAAGACTAGTTGTATGCTACCAGCACAGTCCAGCCACATTCTGTACACCCACACACCTAGCAACAGGAGCTGCGTTCGCAGCATGCAGTAGAGCTTGGTGAGTGGCCTCTTTGTGCACTGCACCTCGTGGCGACCCACCGCTCGGATGCAGTTGGAGGACATCTCCAGAAAGGCCCACTGGTTGTGCGGTGTGCCCAGGCTGTGTTCAATGCACCTTATTAGGTCATTGGTCTTTAGAATGAGTAGCAGCTCACGGGGAACTGAGTTGAGGATCTGCGTGATCTCCCCAAAGTACATCTTGGCATTGCGCTGCAGCCGGTGAGTCTATTAGACAAGTAGATGACTACCATAAGGTTGCAGTGATGGAACAGTACAGACATCCATCCACAGCTAAGCATATTCTTCACAGAATGCTCGCTGTAAATTGAGCTTCCAGTTTACATAGTATTTCACTCATGTGTGTTTGAGCTTGCACATATGTGCACAATTAAGTTTTAATTGTTGACAGAAGTGTCAAGTAGTGATTAATTCTTCTTATGACTTCGTCTGCTGTAACAGATGATGCCAAGACAAGCAAAGATGACCACTAGCAGTAGCAACAGCAGAATACCAGACGCCACCGTCATTACTATACCTGCAGTGAAGGGGGGAGAGGGAGGAAGGAGGGAATAGTTTAGGAGCAGCAAGATGAAGGTCTGTGACACTGTACAGGTTACAGTGTGGCAGAACACATCCGTGACTGAACAGGCAGACACAGTACAGCTTAGTCTAGTCTGGCTGCCTTATAATTGTAACGGCAGGCCGGAAGTACGGCAGAGTACGTTAGAATAAATTTAGTCCAGTTGTTGTGTGACAGATCCTGGGGTGGGGGCAAAGTGAAGCTCAGGGGGCCTAGCAAGCCTAGTCTGCACCTAAATATATGGTCAATGTCACAAGTAGGGGAACATGTGGCAGGCACAAGTAGGGGAACAATGTGGCAGGCACAAGTAGGGGAACAATGTGGCAGGCACAAGTAGGGGAACAATGTGGCAGGCACAAGTACGGGAACAATGTGGCAGGCACAAGTACGGGAACAATGTGGAAGGCACAAGTAGGGGAACAATGTGGAAGGCACAAGTAGGGGAACAATGTGGCAGGGTTTAGTTGGTGACAACAGCGTACTCTGCGCCTTAGCCGTTTGTTTGCTCATTATAGCTGTAATTAGGACGTTGGTTGTACAGTATCACTGCAGTGACAAACGTCAAAATTTGCAAAATCTGACTACATCCAAGTCATGGACTTGAAGTAAAGCATCCGATTCACACTGGCCGAGTCCAGTTTACAAGCTCAAGCCATTGAATGCTGAGGAGGGCGCAATCATTGAGCGTGACTGTGTGTGTGCTGCACTCACGCCATGCACATGCACTAACATAGGTACTACGAAGCATTAATGTTGTCCCCTCACCAATGAGGCACCACTCATCACTAGCTGTAGCAGTGGTGCCCAGTCCACATTCAGACTTCCAGTCCTTAGGAGACACAGGTGAAACCACACTGGAAACAGAGACAAATGAAACATGAACAACGCAATAAGACATGTGCTGTTCAGAAAACACCAAAAGGACTCACTCAATGAAAGTCTGAAACGGGCACTGATGACCGGGGCAGCCAGGCAGTACCAGAGGCTCCAAACACTCCTTTGTCTTGTTGTAGGGCTGATGGGAATCAGAATTGCAGTAGAGCTCTCCACCCCTCTCCACCATTGGCCCATACTTGTACCACACCTGCACATAGTACTCCCTAGTGGGGGAGGGGCAGGGGTGGAGCAGGGGTGGGGGAGGGAAGGTGAAACGTTGGGTTATGTTGTCATCCTCGTAGTTAGCACTCAATTCTATACGCCAATGTTGCACGCTGTACACAACCAACACACATGCACACACCCAACACCCCCCCGACACACACGCAGTCAGGTCACACCACTCCAATCACCACAACTCACAACTCTGACCCATTAACACACATACTTGGTTGCATTCTTGTAGAATTCAACAATGACGGAGCTTGTGTATTTTGGGTATCTCATGTCAAACACCTGAAATGCTGACAGCAGGCAAACCACAGTGGTGTCATGCTAAACAGGAAAAGGGAGGGAAAATGGATAAAATTGAGGGAGGGGGATGGAGGTGGATGGGAAGAGGGAGGGGGAGGAGGAAGGGAGGGAAAGCTGAATAGAATGAGGGAGGTGGGTGGGACAAGGGAGGGAGGTGGATCAGATGACAGAGGGGGGGATGGGATGAGGGAGGAGGCGAGTGGGATGAAGGGAAGGGGAGGTAAGTGGATGGGATGAGGGAGGGGGATGAGGAAATATGGGCTGCAGCGAGTTCAATCAGTGAGTGGTAGATGTGCTCAACATGTGTATTACTGCATGTGTACATTTGCATTGTGTTCTGGTGCTGGCTCACAGCTGAAAAGAAGTGGATCCTTTCCTCCTCACAGGAACCGTTCACCTTCATGTGCATCTCATCCACCATCATGTTGACCAAGTTGCCTGCACACAACACAGCAGAATATCTGTGCTTCACACACATGCACACACACACACGCATGCGCACACACATACACCACGCACACACGCACACACACACACACACACAAATTCTCACCACATGCCAGACGACTCTTCTCCACTGAATCAAATAGCTCCTTCATGTTATAGGTGGAGAGGTTATCCAACTTCTGACGCACTTCTGGTGTGGCCCATGGCATGTAGGAAGAAAGGTTGTGAACAAACTGCACGTAGACCACATCAGAAATCTTCCACGCATTTGAAAAGTTGACTTGGGCCTCTCCAGTCCAGTTCTGAAGCTGCACAAAGAAATCCTGAAGGGAGAGGTAAGGGGAACGTAGAGGTATGAAAGGAGCAGGGGAAGGGGAGGAGGGGAGGGGAAGGAGTGGGAAAGTGGAGAGAAGACGAGAGGAGAGGGGAGGGAAAGTGGGAGTAGGGGGAGGTAGAGTCCAGAGGGCAGAGAGGAAGGAAAGAGGACAGGAGGTACATGAAGAGGGGGAGGTGAAAGCAGAGCAAATTTTGAGTGAAAGGAGAACTAGGATCAGCCAACCAACTGCCACTACCAGTAAGGACACCATACGTACGTACATCAAGACACACACGCACCTTGTACTCTGCACTGATGTTTTTGTATTCTGGACTGTCGGGATTCTTAGCTAGCAAGTCTTTGTAAGCGGGGCAGTCCACAGCGTACCCCATCAGCAGCTAGACAGTGAGCAGGGCAGCACCGAGCATCACTTAACACCCCTGACGTCCGGTGTTGCATGTACTCACATTGTCCTCCGCAGTAGGGACAGTGTGTACGGGAATCGGCTGCCAATTGAGATCAGGGACAAATCTCTGCAGGGAGGGTCACAGAGGTGGACAAAAGCAATAATCCCATTCCTCCCTCCCCCCCTCAACCATCCTTTCTGCTGTTTATCTCTATTGTGTCTTCCTTTCTCCATCCCCCTCCCCTTCCACCTTTTGTCCCTTCATCTTCCCTCCCTCCCTCCCTCTCTCCCCACCTGGTTTGCATTGGGCTCAAAAAGGCTTGCCAACTGGCACTGCGCGCTCATGAGGGTCCGATCCACGTCTGTGCTCCTAACGTAGATCTGCGTCCTGGTGTAGTTGTCAAAGAGGTAACTCGCCTTCATCTCAGTGCTGTACCGCTGATGGAACAGCCTGCCCAGGTGGTAGTGCTGCTGCATGCCCAGCTGACAAGACCAGAGAGCACATGTGTTGTGTGCCACACACACACACACATCACACACACACACACACACACACACACACACACATCACATCACATCACATCACATCACATCACATGCTGACACCATGCATGTGTTGCTTATAAGAAATCACGTGCAGCCTCTGTGTGTGTGTGTGTGTGTGTGTGTGTGTGTGTGTGTGTGTGTGTGTGTGTGTGTGTGTGTGTGTGTGTGTGTGTGTGTGTGTGTGTGTGTGTGTGTGTGTGTGTGTGTGTGTGTGTGTGTGTGTGTGTGTGTGTGTGTGTGTGTGTGTGTGTGTGTGTGTGTGTGTGTGTGTGTGTGTGTGTGTGTGTGTGTGTGTGTGTGTGTGTGTGTGTGTGTGTGTCATGTTTGCCACTCCCAGAGGGTACAACAAAGTACAAACCAGACAAACACAATATAAAATTAACACATTACAAAACACAAGTTTGCACTTGCCTGATCACTCCTTTTGTACAATGCTAGCACTAACAGTGGACAAGGGGAATTTGAACTCACTCTGCTCAGCTGTCCAAGCCCTTCATACCACAATGATATTGGCACCTTGTCAGATGGATACTCAGATACTGGCGAGCGGTCACCATGACGATACAACTGACCGGTGAACGTAGAACAGTAAGCCGGGTAACGAGACCCTCACAGCTACGCCGTATATCATGACAGATATCAAGGTACGCAAAAACTTACAAACTTACTACAGCCTCACAAACAACATTAAGTGTGCGTGGTCCGAATATCACGACCAGTGCGTATGTCAAACAGCAAATCACATGCTTAGGCATGGGAATGTACCCAGCTAATTGAGGCTCAAAGACAGATCATCATCACAGAGCTACGTATCTACCACCACTACTAGAGGGATGCTACACAACTGGGGAATAAAAGTGGAGCACGTACGTATATATGTACACTTACAATAGCAGTGTACACCAGCTTCGAACCCTCCCCATATCCCCACGTTATCACCGACAAAAAGACGGTGATAACATATGGATTTGTTCCGAGCATTCCCACCTGCATACCTTGTTTTACACACTGCGGCGTGAATTTTGTACTAGTTGCTGGTGAGAATTTCTGGTATAGCAACCGGATACTTCCGCATATGGATCACCGTGAACAGCGCAATTACTAGTCTGGCTAGCTAGACCGTCCCACTTAAACGCCAAAGGCGTGAAAGGGAAGGACGGTCTAGCGGCAGTAACGATTAGTTCACACCTTCACATTATCAAACTCAAACCTCGTGCGTGTAAATATTTATGGTCCGACAACTACGCAGGAGTACTGTAGCGTCGATCGATACAGTACTCCTGCGAAGTTGGGGCGGACCATGGACGTATGGACGAGGTAGAGAAATATAAGCGCTTTCGCATTTGCTGCTGCAAACCGCTCAAAGATAAGTACAGACTGATGAAGACTGGGAGGCTGACAGTAGTGGGAGAAGCAGTTGTGACAGCTACACAGCTGAGCATCGCTGGAGAAGGAAGCCTGTGTCGCATGTGCTACCTTACTGTGTTGATAGTTCAGAAGCGACTTAGGATGTTGACGCCAGGACGCGCACTTTGCGAGATAAGGTTTCTTCTGCTCACGCGTTCTTTCAAGCTCGAAACGAGCAAGTGGTTCCTCGAGCCCACCGAAACCCTCTCCGCGTCCGATGGCTCACTCTCCAGCCAGAAAGAAATCCATTGCCATTGAAAGACATACCGTGACTGAGCTCCCACAGACTATGAATACTATTAGCAGGAGTTCCTGCCAGTAGCATCTGATTGGTCGAATAGGTGTGAACTAATCGTTACTGCCCCCGACCGGCGATTAGATGGGACGGTCTAGCTAGCCAGACTACGCAATTACAGTATCAGACAGCACGGTAGTGCTGTCTATGTAGGGATGGTGGTGGTTGTTTGTATACCGTAATACAATGGAAAACCGCCGCTAGCGTTCTACAGAGACAAGCATCGGCGAATGGAACAGGTGAGTAGAATGTGTGCGCTGTACACAAACGAACGCTAACCGTTCTTCCAAGTGAAAAGGCGCCAGCGCGTAGAAAACGTCCTTGGCAGTTTTCGGATTTCGTCTTTTTCTCCTTCTTCTTCTTCTTCTTCTTCTTCCAATTCTTCTTCTTCTCCACGCGCTGTAGCTCACGAACTCTAAGGGGTGTGGTCTTAGCTTTAACACAGTATCACGCGGGTTTCCGCCCACTGTATTCTTTTGTACATTAGAGAGTGCCGCGGTGCAACATGTAAATGACGATTTTCCCAGATTCTCTGACGACGCTTATCTGTAAGACGCCATTTGCAATGACGTCACACAATGGCCGCCTCGCTCCCAAACAAAGATGCCGCCATTTGCAATGATGTTTCTCGACCGACTGGTTGTGTCTCGATACGCAGTTTCTCCTCTTTGACCTTTCCTGCGCATCAGGCGGCCACAGTTACCGCAATTATGGTAAGCCTACACTTTCAGTTACCTTCGCGGTATTTCTTCGCCTTCAGCTCTGTATTCTATAGCTACTATTCTATGTGTTTCTGTTCCTTGTTATATGACGCCCTGTGGCTAGGGCGAGATACTCTGTGGCCGGAGCAATTCACTCTGTGGCTGGGGTTGGGGCGAGATGCTCTGTGGCCGCAGCAATTCACAAAAAGCCGCCACACCGCTTCCTGCTTCTTGTGCAACGCTAACACTGAGGCCAGAGGTTGCTACGCGAAGCGAGACTACATGTATGGTGGCGATTAGATAGGAGTGGTCTAGCTGGCAGACAAGACAGAGTGCATGACATTACGCTTATGCATAGATAGCACAGTTGTGCTGTCTATTAGGGCTGGTGATGCTTGTTTGCATACCGTAATAATGGATAACCGCTGCTAGCATTCTGGCTACAGAGTGAAGCATCAGCGAATGGAACAAGCGAGTATAAAGTGCGGGCTGTACACAAACAAATGCTAATCATTCTTCCAAGTAAAGGCTCAAGCGCATAGAAAACCTCCTTGGCATTTTTTTGGATTTCGTCCTTTTCTTCCAATTCTTCTTCTCCACATGCTGTAGCTCACGAACTCTAAGGGGTAGTTTCACCACAGAATTACGCGGATTTCTACTCACTGTACTCTTTTGTACATTAGAAATCACAGCCCAAACCATAGATAGAGTATATAACATCTATGCCCACACAAACTGCCACCTTGTACATTCAGTATGTTGCCAATGACAGCTGGGAGTAGGGAGCAAACCATCCACAGGTTTACATCGCTAATTTCTTTGGTCAGGCTGCATTCATTTCAATTCATTTTCCGGCGCATGACAGTGCTCTGAATGTATATATGGATCTTAACAATTAAAACAAAAACCCTCCAATGGGCCTCGCTCATCCATGCAAACTATGTGCCTGTATGCCTGCTAACATGCCCATGTACAGTTTACACTCCATAAAAACTTTAGAAACAAGGCGAATAAAAAGGTTTCCTGCAAAAACATTCACAAATGTAGGGATGGTGCAGCGAGTCATTAAAAATCGAGTACGTGCACCAACACACCCCACTGGCAACAAAAGTCCAGATACAAGGAGGGGGTCCCTTGCCAGTCTGGCAATCCACAATCCTTGCAGGTCACGATTCATCGCCTTCAAGAGACTTTGCATACATTGCACCCAGGTCAACATTCTCAGGCTTCAAGACACTTTGAAGCCGTTGTCACCATCCCTACATCTGGCAACATCTTTCTGCGCCAACTATATATTCCAGTGACACCATAGTTAGTGACATTTAATGCTGCGACTTACACAGCCACACTCTGTGATGCAGAACCCTATACTTTCTGCTCCAATCACTTCCTTGCAAGGTATATATGATGTAGTCACCCTTCACGTCCATATCATGTGCCAGGATACACATGCAGGCCCTGCATTTGAAATGCTTACTTTGCCAAACCAATAAATTGATGTGTTGCCACTTCAAGCCAAATCC
>OX465045.1:5367793-5416924 GCA_949841015.1 Aplysina aerophoba
GGACCCTAAAAGCTTTCCTCTGAGGCCAGAGCTGGGCTGGGCGGTGGTGGAGGCATGCAATGCCACACCAGGGGCTTGACTGTGTGTGTGTGTGTGTGTGTGTGTGTGTGTGTGTGTGTGTGTGTGTGTGTGTGTGTGTGTGTGTGTGTGTGTGTGTGTGTGTGTGTGTGTGTGTGTGTGTGTGTGTGTGTGTGTGTGTGTGTGTGTGTGTGTGTGTGTGTGTGTGTGTGTGTGTGTGTGTGTGTGTGTGTGTGTGTGTGTGTGTGTGTGTGTGTGTGTGTGTGTGTGTGTGTGGAGCGAGCATGTGAAGAACAGGTCTCAATGGCGATCCATCATTCAACAGCCTCGTTAGCCGACCAGCTGACTGACAAAAGACGTTTGTATACCAAGATCTTGCCCAACGTCCAGCCATGGACAAGGAGTTCAGAGGAGGAGGTGTGTGTGTGTGTGTGTGTGTGTGTGTGTGTGTGTGTGTGTGTGTGTGTGTGTGTGTGTGTGTGTGTGTGTGTGTGTGTTCACGACTAGCGTGCCAGATCAGCATACATTAGTGTACACGTTCAGTACATGTGTCGTCATCACGTGAACAGGCTTGTTATCTGCTACCCGTTCTATATCATTTCATACGTATGTGTCTGTTTCTGGATGCATGTGTAGACTTGTTTTGTCCTCAACACTAGCCAGCTACATGTGTACTGTTTTAGGTGCACATTCTTCAGTTCATTAGTGATGAAAGTAATTTGGATGACAGTATTTCCCAACTAAAAACTGTGTTGATTTGCAGCTTTCTCTAACTCAATTTGTGTAAGTCTGTGGCTCTTTTCTTCTCTTTTTGTTGCATACGAGATAGCGTTTTGTAATATTTTGTAATAATCTGTGCGGATGCAATGAATAGCCATTCGTGAAGAAGTGGTATGTTTCATTGACAGTTTGTGTATAGTTAAAGCTGTGGCTTCTTGCAAGGGCAGACAATTATATAGTGAGAGTCACAGAAGCTTAATTAAGCAACCAAAACTCCTAATATAAGGTAAAGATGAAACATGCATGTGAAGCAGTCAAGCAGCTAAAGTGTCAATAAGAGATGGGATGCATACATATTGAGAAGTGGAGATGCAGTGGTTTGTATATGCGGCCACAACATGAATGATTCCACTCACGTACATATAAATACAACAACAGTTGAGCTCGAGTGAAGCATGATCCAGCACAGCTTGAAAGTGAACCTCAGCAGCAGGCTATCAATGTAGTCACGTGCAGCATTAATTGGATGAAAATGGCGGCCGCCCGTCCCAAGGCTGTGACATTCAGCGTAAACTCAGCAGCTAAGCGCTGCATAGAGCTGCTCCCGAGAGGGACGATGAAGGAGCATATCGAATCAAGACTGGGATACAATGTGGAAGCGTGCTACAACCAAATTGATTCAGTGGTTCACCGTGGCGGGCGAGGGGGAAATGAAATGAACGCACTAATTAAGGCCGTTCACACCGCCTTCAACCGTCACTACCCCCTCGTCCTCAGTCCAGACTTGATATGGCTGTGCATCATGCAAGGTCTGTCCATTCACGTGAATGAGAATGCTGAGAAACTGAGGAGCAAGTTCGTGTCTCACCAGGGAAAAGAGGAAATCACTGTGAGACGTGATGGCTTTGTGAAAGGCCAGCAAAATCCCTGGCAGGAGGTGTTTAGCGAATTCTCAGCTCAGATTCGAGGTCACATTGGTGCTGAGACGCACGACCTCATCCTCCCACAGTTCTCCACCACCGACTCTGTGAGCAAGGCAGTGAGCGAGATCGTCCTCATGGAGGCAATGAAATCGTATTTTAGCTACGGACTTACAACACTGTGTGGCATTCCTGAGATTACTCTGGAGGGATCCCCTGAAGATTGGCGCATGATACGAGAGAAGGCTGAGCAACTGGCCCAGTTTGACTTGGATTGGTGGATCCCCTCCCTTCTACCCATCTTGGACCAATTTGTGGCCGCCAGCTGTGGAGACGTGGACCAGGGATTTTGGTCCGACATTTACAAACTAAGTGGTGGGTCTGGAGGTCCATACTGTGGAGGGTGGGTCTTGAAGCTCTTTCCATACCTGACTGATGGACGTAATCCTTGGATCGACAAGGAACCACAAGGCCCCTTCAGTGGTGCTACAACCGACAGCTTCCCCTCAGGACTTTCCAGAGCGCCATTTGTGTGGCAGTACTTCAGTACTGAGTACAAGATGCAATTCGTTGGTGGCTTCATGGCAGTGAAGCAGGACCCTAAAAGCTTTGCTCTGAGGCCAGAGCTGGGCTGGGCGGTGGTGGAGGCATGCAATGCCACACCAGGGGCTTGACTGTGTGTGTGTGTGTGTGTGTGTGTGTGTGTCGCAACTAGCATGACAGATCAGCATGTGCAAGTAGGTTACTAGGCTGAATATGACATAACGTCAACAGCAATGCTCTTATACTTGTTGTCTTATGTCTGTCTTTGGACAAATTTTATATAGTTGGTTAACAGAAGCCTGTGAGACTTATATAAATTGATTGTTAGGTGTAGAGTGTACGTACATGTGACATGTTCTATAACTGCGTGTGCCCATACAGCAGCAAGTTATCAGTGAGGAGTAGCGTGGTGATATGAACAGTTTCTGTAGTCATTAATGTTGACTGATTCGCTATCGAGTTCACTACCTGCGTGCATGCATGGACAGTTGTAGTGACGGATGATCGAGGAATTAACCAAATCCTTGGTCAAAGGAGGGAGCATGCATGCATACAGCCATTTCAAAATATTATATATGAATGCAAATAACTATGTATTGTACCATAATGCGTGGGCGTTTCCTTTGATGTGGTGAGGTGTGTATATCACTAAGACACCTCATTAAATATTCATGCAGCTGCAAAACCATTGTTTCCAGGTGTCTAACTAGTGACCTTATAAGGTCACTAGTTAGACACCTGCACTAGCCCGAAGCGAACTGTAGTATTTGCTACTCGCTTGCCGCTTGCCGCTGTCGTCCCCGCTGTCGTCCCCGCCGTCGCTGCTGCTGTGTTCGCCGTCGATGTTTCCTAGTCGCTCGCTGCTGTCGTCTTCTCCGTCCTCCTCGTCGCTAAGGGAATGAAGCTGTTGTTAAGCATAACAGCTATTGTTGATCTCGATTTAGCGTAGATGGTCATTGCGCATTTAAAATCTACAGACGGTACGGCGGCGTTCTCGTGACCGCCATTTTGGCGGAGTAATTACATTGGACAGCTCATTGTATAACCTATACATATTCACGTATATATAGTACAGGATATATAATATGGGGATACATGCATGCAAGACGTCTTATTATATACGTAAATAAAATACAGTGAGAGGTAAAGACGCTATTTGGAGTTTAAGACTAGCTGTATGCTACCAGCACAGTCCAGCCACATTCTGTACACCCACACACCTAGCAACAGGAGCTGCGTTCGCAGCATGCAGTAGAGCTTGGTGAGTGGCCTCTTTGTGCACTGCACCTCGTGGCGACCCACCGCTCGGATGCAGTTGGAGGACATCTCCAGAAAGGCCCACTGGTTGTGCGGTGTGCCCAGGCTGTGTTCAATGCACCTTATTAGGTCATTGGTCTTTAGAATGAGTAGCAGCTCACGGGGAACTGAGTTGAGGATCTGCGTGATCTCCCCAAAGTACATCTTGGCATTGCGCTGCAGCCGGTGAGTCTATTAGACAAGTAGATGACTACCATAAGGTTGCAGTGATGGAACAGTACAGACATCCATCCACAGCTAAGCATATTCTTCACAGAATGCTCGCTGTGGGAGTGTGAGCAGCTGAGCAGGCATGCAGAGCATGTAACAAGTGTGAATGCAATTACAATCTATTAAAACATTTCAGCTGTACAGGCCCTCATTGGCTGAAAATCTACAAATTCAATAAACCACAAACCCGCATGCTTCATATTCTTACAAACTACCTACCAGCAAATTCAGCACTAGTTACAGATACTCAAATACAGATACCTAACAACGTACTATGCAAAGCAACAATTCACCTGCATGCATGCCTTGCTGGTGTTAACCCTCGCTACGTCTATGTCACTATGTCTAGAGAAACGAGGTGTTGTGAGTCCTCCACCCACCCTCACCTCCGTCGTATTCATAACTGTCTTGTCCACACCCGTCACGATGCTGTCCCAGGACCGTCCGGCAATGATACAGGCCAGCAGGGGATACAGCTCACCGCCATTCAATGCTTGGGCGTGGATCTTGACGTTCTCAAGGTCTTTACGCAGAATTGCCATCCACAGTTTGCAGTACGTTAGTCTAAAGTCATCAGAGAGGTGCTAGCAGGAGAAGAGGAGATTGAGAGGAGCAAGGAAGAGAAGGAGAAAGAAGAGGAGAGGAGGAAGAACAGAGTTTGAAAGGAAGAGTGGTAGAGAGAATGTGAGGGGGAGAGCGAGTGGAGGGAGATTGGTCTCTCTAGCTCAGCAACTCCCCTCAACTCTAGATCTGTTTGACTGCTCCTGCTTACAGTGTACAGTCCGTGGTCCAACAGCACCACCTCCACCTGTCCTCTGCTGCCCTTACGCACCAGCACGTTCCCTGGGTGGGGGTCACAGTGGACATAGCCTTGGAAGAATATCATCTCACTGTACAGCTTGGCAATCTTCCGAGACACCTACACGAGACACACAAAACCCTCCTTCATACGAATATACCTATTCAGTCTCTCTCCCTACCTCCTTGCATTCTCTCCCTCCCTCAAAGTCCCCGCCCCTCCCTTCCTCCCTTTCACTGTTTGTGGGATATAATACACTTATGTGTGACTGTCCATGTGGGTGATTGTGTTGCCCGTGTGTGCGCATGCATGTCTACCTCATGTGTGGCTATATGATGTCTCTTCATGAAGTCCCTGTCATCCACCTGCCCTCCCTCCATAAACTCCATGGTTAAAACACGCTCTGTCGTTAAATCCCAATACACCTTGGGAACCTTATAGAGGACAAAATAGAGGACAAATCCCATCACTTGTCACGGCAATGTACTCCAACCATCGCATGAAGACCAGAACACAGTCTTGCACTTTACAGTTTGACATGAGGCCAGTGGCAATGACAGAGAAGGGGAGCGAGGGGTGCTAGCTAACCTTAACAAACTTGAGGTGGCTGAACTTGCTTGCAAATTGTTCAATGTTCTCCCCTTCATAACAAAAGTCTAATTCCTTTGGCAGGTTCCGTTTCACTTCAGAGACCAGCCACTCAAACCGCACATTGGGAAACACACGAGAGACACACTTGACCAAAAACTGCAGGTGCAAGGAAGGTGTAAAGTCAATCAGCTCCATGCACTGTCACATCAGTTTCAAAAGACACAGAGTACTTCAAATTCTATTTTTCTATTGGATGCAAAGTGCAAATGGTACAAAACTAATTGGAATGACCCAAACCCGTGAATAATGTGTGTGGCTGAACTGAAAGGCTAAAGATGCACAGATACATATGTATATCCTATTAAAGCACAGTGCGTTGGCCCTAACCTCCATGGATTTCAAGTCTGTCTCAGCATTCCTCCTCACATCTGGAAACTGTACCTTCACTGCCACCTCTCTGCCATCCCTCAGCCGCGCTCTGTGGCACTGAGCAAGAGAGGCCGCGCCAAGAGGCCTTCCCTCCACGCTGTCAAACAACTCCTCAACGCTTTGACCCAGGTCCTCCTGAATTACGGCTGACAGCTGGCTGAATGGCATCTCTGGAGCAGTGCTGTGGAGCACCTTAAAGGCTTTGACATACTCTGAGGGGAGAAGGTAGTCCATTGCTCCGAGGTGCTGCCCTACCTTGATGAACACTCCTCCATTGCTACAGCACACTGCACACAACCGTGCAGCGGATCGCTGGTGAACCTGGTGGCATGGATAACTTGGATACCACAGTGCATGGATAGCTGTGTGGCATACATGCAGTCTTCCTAGTGAGCCGCACGCACGCACGCACGCACGCACGCACGCACGCACGCACGCACGCACGCACGCACGCACGCACGCACGCACGCACGCACGCACGCACGCACGCACGCACGCACGCACGCACGCACGCACGCACGCACGCACGCACACACACACACACACACACACACACACAGCTACATAGAGAATTTAGTGTAGGCTGGCTATATGCACACAATTCACCTGAGATCTAAGTGGCCAGTACTCTGGATCAGACTCTTCCATTCTCCAAAAGGTCCACTTGTAGTCCACAGTTACTTGAAGGACCTGCATTCATGCATGACGGCACAGCGTGTCACTCAGACTAACTTCACATGGGTCCACTCTGCAGGCTACACCCTGGCTAGCTGTCCCGAACTCACCGCTAAGGCGGCTCTACCAAATCGCACGACTCTGAATGAGGACAGCTGGTCCGTTCTGTTTGTCCACTGAGCGACTGCCAAAGGCACTCCTAAGCCAACCATAGCGCCACCCACACCTATCCCCATGAGCCCCAATCGAAAGAGCTTCCATGCTGTCATGGTGGTAGACCATGGGTCTGCGAACGTGCCTCATTATATAATCTTGGGTCAGCCGGGAGATGCCGCCATTTTGTAAAACACGCATTCGTCCCGTCCAACACGCTAGTGGCGCGGGTTTAACTAATCGGGACGCATCCATTGTCGAATGGAGATAATACCTGCAAAGTAAGCCGAAGATACTGCAGCTGTGAGTGACAGGTAGAGTCATGCCTCTGACGCAGCTCGGAAAGTGGACGGTCGTGTACAGCATCGTCGGTTTTGAGGTAGCCGCCGGGGGCGTCTGCTACTACTACTGGCGCAGAATGAACACCAGTCAAGGTGCTCACTAGCTTCTGCTGTTGTACGTGCGGTTTGATGCATTGTACTGCGTGCACCATTTTATATCTACATGCACTAGTTTCACGACTTTAGTTGCAAATGCGTCCTTGAGAGCACATGCACTAGCTGCTATGCCGTTACTCGATGCTGATGTGCTGTTGGAATTCACATGGTACTCTAATGTGACTTTTCCAATACTAGTGCTGTTTGGCATCACATCACATAATAGTAAGTGATTCACAGTGTGTGCAATGTGTGGACTATAGCAATCAATTCATCACAACCATGCACACACATGTAGGGCTCGGTAGTAAGAGAGTTGCCATGCATCTGGCAGTAGCAGCTACACTCTGGTACGTCATTATCTGTCTAGTTCATGACCAGTTGTGGTGTGGTGTGTCTTACCAGACGCTTTGCATGCATGAGATATACATCAACCCATTAATCCATGCTTTCCATCCATGCATGCATCTACGTCTATATGTCTCAGGCTATGGCAGTACAATCGCACAATTGCAACTGCACATGCACACACGTTACAGACTGTGTGTGTTGCTAACTTGCTATATATATCCCCTCCTCTCTTGCATTGTATGGACCGTGTATGATCGATGCATTTCACACATGAATCAATCCCATGCAGACTTCCGAAAATCCATGCATCAGAAACACCCCAAAGTGCTTGAATGTGAGTGGGCCCCTACATATATATGCCTATCACTGCCCTCACATATATACTTACACATGCATCTTACACATGGTAGGTATTGATATACAATGCAAGTGTGTGTGTGGTCTGACTCCCTCCCTTACACTTCTTCCATGCATGCAGTGTTCTACAAGACGTGTGATGCAGCAGGGGCAGGCTACGTGAGGGAGATGGACAGACATGTGTGGGGCACTACAGGCAGTGGTAGCAGTTCCCAGCCGGTAGGGAAGGGAAACCATGGCAACCAGAGGGAACCATGACAACTAGAGGGAAACCTCATGTGTACATTTGCACATTTTCTTTTGTTTTTATCACATTCATTAATAAATACAACAGTAGAATATTCTATATACTCAGTTTCATAGGCAATTGTACATACATATGTACTTATACCCTGAATGTGTCTGTTCGTAGGTGCATCTGTCTGTCACGCCATGAGCCTCGTGTCACTCCTGAGACACTGTTCCATCTCTCTGTACTTGTGGGGGGCTAGAGCCTTGTGTCTGGTCAGCCTCTGCTCCAGGATGTGGATGCGAAACATGGCCTCCCTGCAGAACTCGATGTACTCCTCTTCCTCATCGCGGCTGAGGGAGTTCTGGTGCTCCTGGTACCATACTTGCTTCTTCTGGAGTTCAGAGGTCTCCTTCATGAGATGGAGAGAAAAAGGGAGGGGGGGAGGGGGACGGAGGGAGGGAGGGAGGGACATGAAAGTAGAACACAGTATATTATACAAACTGCAAGTCTGCAAAACATTGTATGTACATTGTGTGTCTTGCAAATGATCATTCATACAAGGCAGTTGCAAGGTGTCACAATTATTGCGTAGTGCAACACATGCACACAATAATTCCACATCTACCCATATACAACTCATCTTACTCCTCACCGTCTCAAATCTGCTCTGAATAATGTTGGCCAGGTCCACGAGCTGTGTTCGAAGGTCCTTCAAGCAGTCACTCTGCAGCTGCTCCACATGCGCTCCAGTCAGCACACTTGGCTCGCCCAGACGAGCGAGGTAGGGTGCCAGGTAGTCCATCTCCTTTGCCTTCCTCAGCCTCTCCTCCTCAGCACGCCTCTTCTCCTGTGGCGGGAGGAGGCCAGGAGGCGGAGTCACAGGTATGGGGGGGGAGCGTGTCACCACTATGTATGCACACACACAAACACACCACACACACACACATGACACACACACACACACACACACACACACACACACGACACACACACACACACACGGATATCCTCACCAGTTGTATCCTGTGTCGTTTGGCTGTCTCGTTGCGGGCCACATCGTACACAGAGATGCCCAGGACACACTTGACCTCTTCTCTAACCCGTGCCTCCAGAATATGCTTTACCTACATATGTTACATATGTACGTGTGTGTGCGTGTGCATGCGTGTGCATGCGTGCGTGCATGCGTGCGTGTGTGTGTGTGTGTGTGTGTGTGTGTGTGTGTGCACGACCCAACCTCTTGCTCTGAGGCCCTGACTTTAGCACAGCTAGCCTCCTGTGCCTCCATGAGGCCCTCCAGGGTCTCGTACAGCACTCTGTTCTTGGGGCTCTTGGCATACGGGTCAGCCTACACACACAGACATACGTGCACACATACACAACAAACAGACACAAAGTGTGGAGTGGACAAGAGACACAGTAGACACACAACCATTACCACATGAAGTTGCATGCCCAAAGTATACTCTTTAGCGAGAAGGAATGCTAAACTGAGTCACTCCTCCATGTATTCCGCCCATGTTTGCATGCAGTGCTCACGAGCACACACACACACACACACACACACACACACACACACACACACACACACACACACACACACACACACACACACAAGGAACACACACACATGCGCACACACACACACATGCACACACGCACGCACGCACGCACGCACACACCTATACACTTGCATGAGTACAGTCATACTGTACACACCTATGTATGTACGTACGTACTTATGTGTGTGTCACAAGACTTTTGTTCGCACTAGCCAAAAAAGTGACAGTTGTTATTCCGACGTTTTTTTGGCTAGTGCGAACAAAAGTCTTGTGATGGCTATACCTAGCCACTCAGGCCTTTTCAAGTATGTGTGTGTGCTGAGTACGTATGTCCATGCCCACCTGGTAAGCTGTGGTGATGTCCGGTGAGAAGGTAAGGTTGTAGGCCTGGTCTGTCCCCATGGGCGGTGTCTCAAACTCTCTCGTGGAGGCAGTGATGCGGGCATCATCCAAGTGGTAGATGAGCTTGATGGTGTTGTCCGAGAGCAGAAACTGACGCTCTGCTACATCCTCGTCAGCCTTCTTGGACGCATCACGCTCAAAGCGCTCAATGATGGACTAATCGGGTAACAGACAATATAAAAAACAAGTATTGTACAGTGGAACCTCTCCATAGTGTACACCAATGGGACCCAGCTGGCTGTCCTGTATACAGTGGAACCTCTCTATAGAGGACACCATTGGGACCCAGCTGGCTGTCCTGTATACAGTGGAACCTCTCTATAGAGGACACCATTGGGACCCAGCTGGCTGTGCTGTATAGAGAGGTGTCCGTTCAGAGGTAGATTTGTGCACAGCTCTAAGTAATTGGGACAGCAGACACTGTGGTATCCTTTATTTGGAGTGTCCTTTATTGAGAGGTTCCGCTATGTTAGTTTACTGGTGACCACCATTACAAGTAGACACTATGTGTGAGCACAGAAAGGTCCGGTCCACCCCTGCCAACCAGTGTGGAGCTTGTGTCCAACCAAAACAGGACAGACCATCTAAGATGCAAGTGAAGCTGTGTACGTCACTAGCACACACACACACCACAATCACTGGCACACATGCACCACAATCACTGGCACACACACACCACAATCACTGGCACACACGCACACACCACAATCACTGGCACACACATGCACCACAATCACTGGCACACACGCACACACCACAATCACTGGCACACACACACCACAATCACTGGCACACACGCACACACCACAATCACTGGCACACACATGCACCACAATCACTGGCACACACGCACACACCACAATCACTGGCACGCACGCACCACAATCACTGGCACACATGCACGCACCACAATCACTGGTACACATGCACGCACCACAATCACTGGCACACACGCACGCACCACAATCGCTGGCACACATGCACGCACCACAATCACTGGCACACACGCACGCACCACAATCACTGGCACACATGCACGCACCACAATCACTGGTACACATGCACGCACCACAATCACTGGCACACACGCACGCACCACAATCACTGACACACATGCACGCACCACAATCACTGGTACACATGCACGCACCACAATCACTGGCACACATGCACGCACCACAATCACTGGTACACATGCACGCACCACAATCACTGGCACACACGCACGCACCACAATCACTGGCACACATGCACGCACCACAATCACTGGCACACACGCACGCACCACAATCTGTCTCGTGTAGGCTGTTTCCGCAGGCTCAAACTTCTTGGTCCGTGCTGCAAAGTTGACTTGCTTGTAGCGGAGTCTGTCCTCCCTGCCCTTGTACACCTGGACCATTTGGGTTGGGGTCTCTTCACAACTCACCAAACCATCAACACGGGCCCTAAAGAGTGTGCGGAAAACATGCAATGCAGAGGTGTACAGTGGTAGCCAGCCGTCCATGGCGGTGTCTACTTGAGTAGCTGTGACGGTACTGAGTGTACGTACGTACGTACAGTAGCTGCACTGAGCAGCATGCACTGTATAATGGTCGTATGATGTAATGGTCGTATGATGCAATGGTCGTATAATGTAATGGTCGTATGATGTAATGGTCGTATGATGTAATGGGTGTATGATGTAATGGTCGTATGATGTAATGGTCGTATGATGTAATGGTCGTATGATGTAATGGGTGTATGAGTGTATGTGGGCATGTGACTCACTCTGAGTAGAAGGTCATTGTCCTTGTGGACTCTGGTCCTGGACTGTGGCTGAAGTACCTGTTTTCTGAGGGAGAAGGCAGTGGGGAGGAGAGAGAAGAGAGGAGGGAAGAGGAGGACAGAGAAGTAGGAGTCAGAGTCAGCAGAAAAGACATGTTGGGAGTTGTATAGACTGTGCGCTACATATGAGGATGAGTACCACAGCAGCAATGAGCACCGTGAGACCTCTCCCATGCTTCCAAACCCACCCACAGCAGATAATCATGCACGCACCCTTCAGTGCTAGTTTGCGTCCTGGTCTAAAGTGCTCCACGACCTGGTCAGTCCCGTAGTCAGTGAGCCTCAAGTAGAGACAGTCCTCTCGATGGGCAAATTCCTCCTTTACAGACGTCTTCTGCCTCACTGCACAAGAAAGAGGAGGGGAGGGGCAGAGGAGTGTGCAGCCATGTACCATAAAGCAACATACAACTATGCACACGCCATGTAGACCTGAGACGGTGCAGTGATGGTCACCACCACGATGAGCATGTATGCTTCACTTCACTACTACAAAATGGAAGTTTCATGTATTTATGGATCAGAGCGGTGAACTGCCGTGAGTTTACTTCACCGCTTCACTGCACGTACTCTCCAGGTCACTGTACAGAGCAAGCCTGAGCACCAGGCCATCTTGGTTTAGGTACTCTGCAAATTTTTCCACCTTGGCCCTTTTGTACAGTATGACTCGCTTCCCTCTGGGACAGCGCATCTCGAAATCTGTGCACAGAAGAGTTTGCATTCTTCATACAGTATACAATGAGTGGATTTCATTAAGCTCCGTACATAATTACATTCATGGACATGAAGTGTTAAGATTGGTCCTGTCATTGACGGTTAATGCATCTGTCATGTGTCACACACACACACACACACACACACACACACACACACACACACACACACACACACACACACACACACACACACACACACGTGTGTGTGTGCATAGAGGGATGCTCGCACGCACACGCATGCACGCCCCTCTCACAGCTCACCCCTCTGTGATATGTGGATGGGCTGTACCCAGGATGGAGGCAGATCAAGGTCGTCCTGGGGAACATGGTCACCCTGCTCACCATCGTCATCCTGGACATGACGGTGTCACAGAGCATGACACAACAATGCCACAGAGTGTACATACATACATATGTACAGAATCCCTCAACGTGTAAAGGTGCATATGTAGATCATTTCTAGAGCAGTCTCTTTACAGTCTCGTTCTCGCCGTCACTAATGCACTCTTCAAACGCATGCAACACAGAATCCCACCATACCCCACACTGTCACACCGGCCAAAGCCCACAAAGATCTCAGATGCTCTGTTAGCGTAGAGCTACTAATGTACACACCTACATACCTATATGTGTTACTAGCTATAGTGCTTCTCTTACCACTCACTGTATGTAGAAGGTAGGGTGAGCACCCAAATGTCAACAACCACCCCTCCCCCCCTTATCCCTCTCCCACACCATACCTGTCACTAGGCTGTCACCACCACACCATACCTGTCACCACCACACCATACCTGTCACCACCACACCATACCTGTAACCACCATATCATATTACCTGTAACCACCACACCATACCTGTCACCACCACACCATACCTGTAACCACCATATCATATTACCTGTCACCACTACACCATACATATATATGTGTTACTAGCTATAGTGCTTTTCTTGCCACTCACTGTATGCAGAAGGTACGGTGAGCACCCAAATGTCAACAACCACGAACTTTAGGCTAGTGTGAGTAATGTTAACCATGTCTGGTCTACTGAGCCAGCTCTCCAGGCTACGAGCAACTACATCTTCCCTGTCACCCCTCACCCCTCACCCCTCACCCCCACTGCATGCATACATACGTACATCAAACAGCTCCTCTGGTCTGTCCTCCCCCGGGGGTACAATGAGGAGGGGCTTGTCCACAGTGGGGAAGAAGTACTCCCACTTGGAGGAATCCCCCAGGTCATAGACAAGGTTCTGAGTGAGACAGGGAGAGGGAGACCGTTCACTACAACTGTGGCGCATCATCCATTTTTCACATAATGACATCTTTTAACTCTATCAACACACTTAGACATATGCAATCTTATAAACACTTACAGTGTGACACACATATACTGTACAGGCAAATACGTATATAAATACAGACATACATATATGTACATACATACATTCATACATATGTACGCACATGTGCATGTACATACATACAGCATATACGTATGTACATACATACATACATACATTCATACATATGTACGCACATGTGCATGTACATACATATGCACAACACAGAGAAGCCCTCCCACACTCACTCACACCCTTGATACCACACACGGCACACCTTCACTCCCTCAGCACAGTCCTGCATGTTGACCCAGTAGTTCCTGTGGTTCCAGAGGCTCTCAATGCCCAAGTACTCCTCGTAGTCGGTGGAGTAGGTCTTGGCTGTAGTTGGCTCAATGAAGAAGCTCAAGGGCACCTCTCGCTTCCCAGACAAGACTAGCACCCAGCAGTGGAACCGAAGGCCGTGGAGGTCGTCGGGTGGAGGCTTCTCCCGCTCCTAGTCACAGAGGAAGGGGAGGGGAGGGGAGGAGGAGGGGAGGGGAGGGGAGGAGAAGAGAGGAGAGGAGAGGAGGGGAGGGGAGGGGAGAGGAGCAGTAGAGGAGGGGAGGGGAGGGGAGAGGAGCAGTAGAGGAGGGAAGGGGAGGGGAGAGGAGCAGTAGAGGAGGGGAGGGGAGGGGAGAGGAGCAGTAGAGGAGGGGAGGGGAGGGGAGAGGAGCAGTAGAGGAGGGGAGGGGAGGGGAGAGGAGCAGTAGAGGAGGGGAGGGGAGGGGAGAGGAGCAGTAGAGGAGGGGAGGGGAAGTAAGGGAAGGGGAAAGGAGGGGAGGGGAAGGAAGGGGAGGGGAAGGGAGGGGAGAAAAGGAGAGAGGAGGAGAGGAGAGAGGAGCAGGATGTGAGGGGAGGGGAAGGCAGGGGAGGGAGGAGGGAGGAGGGGAAGGGAGGAGAGGAGAGGTGAAGGGAGGAGAGGGGAGGGGAGGGAGGAGGGTTGTAGTCTGAGCAATGCACATGTATAGTGATGTCATCAGTGAGAGTGTGTATACATACATACATACAGTACATACGTAGTCTGCAGCTCTCCCTCAGACCCCTTGAACGTAATCAAACTTAATCGCTCCATAATCATGCCCCACCCTCCCTCTAATGCAGTGCACTTACAGCTTGTGCTGCCTGCTCCTCCTCCTTCTGACGCCTCTTGATTTCCTCCATCTTGCCCTTCTCCTTCTCCGCCATTCTCACTTCAAACTTGCTGGACAGATCACGCGGAGGACGAACAACATACTTGTTCTTTGCAGGAGGCTCACCCTCCTTCTCCTCCTGAAGCAACACAACAAGTGATATAAACGGCAGATGTTGCTCCTCCCCCCCCCCCCCCTCACACTGCGCTAGGACAAACTGATGCACAAGGACAATCTGCCAGCACTTGCAGGTGCATGGGCGACAGCATGTTCATCCAACAAGCAGTAAAGGACCCTCACCTACTCGTCACCACCACACCATACCTGTCACCACCACATCATATTACCTGTCACCACCACAACATACCTGTCACCACCACATCATATTACCTGTCACCACCACAACATACCTGTCACCACCACACCATACCTGTCACTAGGCTGTCACCACCACATCATACCTGTCACTAGGCTGTCACCACCACAACATACCTGTCACTAGGCTGTTACCACCACAACATACCTGTCACTAGGCTGTCACCACTACAAAATACCTGTCACTAGGCTGTCACCACCACAACATACCTGTCACTAGGCTGTCACCACCACACCATACTGTTACCATCATATTATACGTACCTGTCACCACCACACCATACCTGTCACCACCACACCATACCTGTCACTAGGCTGTCACCACCATATCATACGTACCTGTCACCACCATATTATACCTGTCACTAGGCTGTCACCACCATATCATACGTACCTATCACCACCATATTATACCTGTCACTAGGCTGTCACCACCATATCATACGTACCTGTCACCACCATATCATACGTACCTGTCACCACCATATCATACCTGTCACTAGGCTGTCACTACCACACCATACCTGTCACCACCATATCATACGTACCTGTCACCACCATATCATACGTACCTGTCACCACCATATCATACGTACCTGTCACCACCATATCATACGTACCTGTCACCACCATATCATACCTGTCACTAGGCTGTCACTACCACACCATACCTGTCACCACCATATCATACGTACCTGTCACCACCACACCAAATACAGTACTACGACAAAGACCAACATGCACCACTCCCATCCCCAACATGACCACTTGATGTGGTCTCTCTCTTCACTTGCTTGCATCCTGACAGATCTTGCCGTCCAAGTGGCCTGTCACAGACTGGAGAATCATACCTCCCTCCTGGAACGCACCAGCCTAAGAGTGGATGACATCGTTGACCTTTTGACCCTGTGCCTAGAGGCCACCTTTCTGTCTTTCAGGGGAAAGGTGCACAAGCAGGTGCACTGAACCGCAATGGGGTCCCCAGTGTCTGTGGTTGTTGCCAACGTGGTGATGGTGGATGTGGAAGAGACAGCCTGTCCGTCAGGTCACACCATCCAACGGCACCCAAGGTAGCGGTTATCAGAACTCTGATGACCAGAGCAGAGAACTTGTCTTCCTCGGGTGTAGAGCGGACAGAGGAAGAGAAGTGTGTCACAGATGCACTGAGAGGCAATGACTACCCTTCTTGCTTCAGCCAGAAGCACACCATCACCAGCAGAAGGAGACAGGAACTGTGGAGATCGAGAGACCAAAGACAACCCTAACACTAGCCTACATTAGTGGCCTGTCTGAGGCAATCAAATGTGTCACACACCCCTGGGGTCAAGGTAGTGTTCCGACCTCTACAGACTCTCCGCCAGATGCTGGTATGCCCAAAGGACCCAGTCACAGTTGAAGAACGCAAAGGAGTTGTGCACTCCATCCCTTGTGTGGAGTGCTCAAGTGTGTACATCGGCCAGACTGGGAGGAGCCTCAAGCAGCATGTCAGTGAACGCCGCCGTGCACTGAAGAATGCATGGGGACATCCAAACATCCGCTTTGGCAGTCTGAGTGTTTTGTACAGCCATTCACTGATGAAGGTGGCTGTATAGTCACCGAAACGGCTGAATTATTGTGAAACGTCGGCTAGTGCGTACCAAATGATCATGACTGATTTACCTAGCCACTCAGGACCCTACAAACTAACACTCAGTTAGTAGAAAGACACATCAACAAGAGAAGGAAACTATCCATACTTCACACCACAGGCTATTTGGAAATTGATGCTAGCCACAAGTATACAAAGACGGGTCTCACTAGCAAGCCAATTCTTTAGAGGATTACCAGTAAGGACTGCTCACGTTAGCGTTGGTGGACAGGTAGGAACAGCCACACAGGAGAGAATGGTGTCAGTGATGAGTGCAATCCTTGTCACTGCAGCCGTTATTGGCTTGGGCTATTCATGTGAGTCACAAGCACACATCACCAGGTGCTCACAGGGTGTGCAGCAGACCGGCTGATGCCTCACCACCACCCCTAAGTGCTCACACAACGCTCCACCTCATAGGGCTACATAGTAGCACTGTACAACTGGTCTTATGGCTAGGAAACATTCTGAGGTCTATAAGCTGTACCCAAATGTTATGTGTAGTTGAGTAAGACAATTTCCTGAAATCTTATTTGATTCATATCATTCATATCCCATTCATTATACGTCACCGGATGACCCAGCAAGGTTTCCTCTTGTCCAATATACTGCACTAGACAAACTTAATCTCTGTTGCAAAGGCCCTTCATCATCTATTGTAGCAGGAGCGCATGATGAGTGCTCCTGACTGTAGCTACCACCATTACGTGTGACCCTCTCCTCCACAGGCACCCCCCAAGGCCCTGGGCTCCCCCGTGACTGCAGACAGGTGCACCAGGGAGGCTGCACCACATCTGGGGTCTACACCATTGACCCTCGCTGCCCCCGCATCACACCATTCAAGGTGTGGTGCGACATGGACAATGGACAGTGGACGGTCTTCCAGAAACGCAAGAACGGGGAGGTCAACTTCACTAGGGGATGGGAGGACTATGTCGCTGGCTTTGGTGACCCTGAGTGGGAGTACTGGTTGGGTCTGGAGAGGATCCACTGCCTCACTGCAGCAGTATGCAGGGCAGAGCTGAGAGTGGACTTGGGGGACTTTGAGGGCAACAAGAAGTATGCACAGTACAACTTCTTCTCTGTCAACAATGCCCTCACCAACTACAGACTGGACATTGGAGCCTACAGTGGCAATGCAGGGGATGCACTGCATGGAAGTTGTAGCAGTCATGGAAACCATGATGGGATGCCATTTTCAACACCTGATAGAGACAATGACATGAGCGCTGGCAACTGTGCTCAGGCAAACTCTGATGGATGGTGGTACAATAATTGTCAATGTGCACAACTGAATGGACCATACAATCGACATAATTCTTGGCATGGCTTTGCCACTAGTCACAAAAGCATTGAAATGAAGCTCCGCAGCAGAGACTAGTCTGACGGCCATCACTGAACACAGCTCAGACATAGACTTAGCACTAGAACACCACAAGAATATCAAGTCCACCAGTGATAGGTAGTCTACAGGTGTAGTGTAGAGTGTGGTCAATAATGCAGTGATGAATGTCATGAGACTGTGTGGGACACTAGGGATGCACTGAAGGAGTGTGTGGCGCCACCCACTCACAACTCACAACAGCAGAAGCAGTGGTACGTACGCATGAAACCATGTGTTGTGTTGGGAGTGCAGCATCCGCTGGTGGGAATTGCTAAGCTGCTACACAATCTCCACTGTTACCTCCTTAGTCATGTTAACTTCATAGAACATACGTAATTAGCAGAGTTAATAAAATACTGCACAAAATTTGGTAAATGTAATTCGATCACAATTCAATTGAGGCAGGTACTGTAGTCGTCCCAATATATAATCCCCCTGTTCCTACCGGACAGCACTAACAACTCCACCCCTCCCGTGCACACACCCATGTGGTGGTAGTGAGCACCACGTGAGCATGTACTAGTCCAATGACAGGACCCATCAGACCACACCAGATGAAACACAGCGGGCACACCTCCCACCACTCAACACCACAACCACCAACAAGGGAGTGGTCACCTACGCACACTGTGGACTGGTGAATAGGCACACACTGCCTCCCTCCCCACCCCAGCACCCAAACACACACTCCACTGTGGCCAGACCAAGGTGGGGCAGGACTGGGGTTGGGCCTAAAGTGCTTAGACAGAGGAAAACCAGATACAACCAGCACAAACACAGACATTACCCACACAGTGAAACCCCTCTAGTGCAGGCACCCTTGGGATGAGAGAGAGAACGTATCTGCATGCAATTCAGAGGTACACCATTTTTACAGTAAGGTGCCCACATAATGCATATAAATGCAATTTTAAATGGCAGCTATGTAGTATAAAAGGAGCTGTTGTACTGGCAAGCCAATTCTTCAGAGGATTACCATTAAGGACTGCTCACGTTAGCGTTGGTGGACAGGTAGAAACAGCCACACACAGGAGAGAATGTTGTCATTGATGAGTGCAATCCTTGTCACTGCAGCCGTTATTGGCTTGGGTTATTCATGTGAGTCACAAGCACACATCACCAGCTGCTCACAGGGTGTGCAGCAGACCGGCTGATGCCTCACCACCACACCTAAGTCCTCACACAACCCTCCACCTCATTCATCATGTCCTGAGGTGCATTGCTACCTAGAAACACTCTTGGTGAAAGAGGCTTCAGTAGTACGTATATAGTAACTTGGCAGGAAACAATCAAACAGGACTGAGGATGTTTCGACCACCAACGCCTTCATAAACTGTACAAAAGTGTTACTGTCATACGCAAGTACAGTTGACTAAGATCTTTGTGATTGTGGGCAACTTCCTGAATGCATTTGGAAAGTGTCTTGTTGTGTCACTGTTTGATGAAGTAATCACCAAAAATACCTCATTCTTTATACACATACCACTGAATGAGTCAGGCAGGTTCTTCACCAACAGAACCTGCAGTAGACAGGCTTAATCGCTCTCTTCATCTACTGTAGCTACCACCATTACGCGTGACCCTCTCCTCCGCAGGCACCCCCCAAGGCCCTGGGCTCCCCCGTGACTGCAGACAGGTGCACCAGAGAGGCTGCACCACGTCTGGGGTCTACACCATTGACCCTCACTGCCCCCGCATCACACCATTCAAGGTGTGGTGCAACATGGACAATGGACAGTGGACGGTCTTCCAGAAACGCAAGAACGGCGAGGTCAACTTCAACAGGGGATGGGAGGACTATGTTGCTGGCTTTGGTGACCCTGAGTGGGAGTACTGGTTGGGTCTGGAGAGGATCCACTGCCTCACTGCAGCAGTATGCAGGGCAGAGCTGAGAGTGGACTTGGGGGACTTTGAGGGCAACAAGAAGTATGCACAGTACAACTTCTTCTCTGTCAACAACAACCTCACCAACTACAGACTGGACATTGGAGCCTACAGTGGCAATGCAGGGGATGCAATGCGTGGAAGTTGTAGCAGTCATGGAAACCATGATGGGATGCCATTTTCAACACCTGATAGAGACAATGACATGAGCGCTGGCAACAGGAATGGCAACTGTGCCCAGATATACTCTGATGGATGGTGGTACAATAATTGTCAATGTGCACATTTGAATGGACCATACAATGGACATAATTCTTGGCATGGGTTTGTCAGAAGCCACAAAAGCATTGAAATGAAGCTCCGCAGCAGAGACTAGCCTGACGGCCATCACTGAACACAGCTCAGACATAGACTTAGCACTAGAACACCACAAGAATATCAAGTCCACCAGTGATAGGTAGTCTACAGGTGTAGTGTAGAGTGTGGTCAATAATGCAGTGATGAATGTCATGAGACTGTGTGGGACACTAGGGATGCACTGAAGGAGTGTGTGGCGCCACCCACTCACAACTCACAACAGCAGAAGCAGTGGTACGTACGCATGAAACCATGTGTCGTGTTGGGAGTGCAGCATCCGCTGGTGGGAATTGCTAAGCTGCTACACAATCTCCACTGTTACCTCCTTAGTCATGTTAACTTCATAGAACATACGTAATTAGCAGAGTTAATAAAATACTGCACAAAATTTGGTAAATGTAATTCCATCACAATTCAATTAAGGCAGGTACTGTAGTCGTCTCAAATATAATCCCCCTGTTCCTACCGGACAGCACTAACGACTCCACACCTCCCGTGCGCACACCCATGTGGTGGTAGTGAGCACCACGTGAGCATGTACTAGTCCAATGACAGGACCCATCAGACCACACCAGATGAAACACAGCGGGCACACCTCCCACCACTCAACACCACAACCACCAACAAGGGAGTGGTCACCTACGCACACTGTGGACTGGTGAATAGGCACACTGCCTCCCTCCCCACCCCACCACCCAAACACACACTCCACTGTGGTCAGACCAAGGTGGGGCAGGGTATTTTTACAGTAAGGTGCCCACATAATGCATATAAATGCAATTTAGAATGGCAGCTACGTAGCTTAAAAGGAGCTGCTAGCCACAAGTATACAAAGAGAGGTCTCACGAGCAAGCCAATTCTTCAGAGGATCAGCAGTAAGGACTGCTCACGTTAGCGTTGGTGGACAGGTAGAAACCGTCACACAGGAGAGAATGGTGTCAGTGATGAGTGCAATCCTTGTCACTGCAGCCGTTATTGGCTTGGGCTATTCATGTGAGTCACAAGCACACATCACCAGCTGCTCACAGGGTGTGCAGCAGACCGGCTGATGCCTCACCACCACCCCTAAGTGCTCACACAACCCTCCACCTCATTCGTCATGTCCATTGCTACCTAGAAACACTCTTGGTGAAAGAGGCTTCAGTAGTACGTATATAGTAACTTGGCAGGAAACAGTCAAACAGGCATGAGGATGTTTCGACCACCAATGCCTTCATAAACTGTGAAAAACTGTTACTGTCATATGCAAGTACAGTTGACTAAGATCTTTGTGATTGTGGGCAACTTGCTGAATGCATTTGGAAAGTGACTTGTTGTGTCACTGTTTAATGAAGTAATCACCAAAAATACCTCATTCTTTATACACATGCCACTGAATGAGTCAGGCAGGTTCTTCACCAACAGAACCTGCAGTAGACAGGCTTAATCGCTCTCTTTATCTACTGTAGCTACCACCATTACGCGTGACCCTCTCCTCCGCAGGCACCCCCCAAGGCCCTGGGCTCTCCCGTGACTGCAGACAGGTGCACCAGAGAGGCTGCACCACGTCTGGGGTCTACACCATTGACCCTCGCTGCCCCCACATCAAACCATTCAAGGTGTGGTGCGACATGGACAACGGACAGTGGACGGTCTTCCAGAAGCGCAAGAATGGCGAGGTCAACTTCAACAGGGGATGGGCGGACTATGTCGCTGGCTTTGGTGACCCTGAGTGGGAGTACTGGTTGGGTCTGGAGAGGATCCACTGCCTCACTGCAGCAGTGTTCAGAGCAGAGCTGAGAGTGGACTTGGGGGACTTTGAGGGCAACAAGAAGTATGCACAGTACAACTTCTTCTCTGTCAACAACAACCTCACCAACTACAGACTGGAATTTGGAGCCTACAGTGGCAATGCAGGGGACCAGCTACATGGAGGTGATGACACTATTAATGGGAATCACAATGGAATGGCATTTACAACATATGACAGAGACAATGACATGAACCCTGGCAACTGTGCTCAGACATACTCTGGTGGATGGTGGCACAATAACTGCTACCGTGTACATCTAAACGGACCATACAATAAGGACACCCGCTGGTATGGGTTTGCCACTAGTCACAAAAGCATTGAAATGAAGCTCCGCAGCAGAGACTAGCCTGACGGCCATCACTGAACACAGCTCAGACATAGACTTAGCACTAGAACAACACGAGAATATCAAGTCCACCAATGATAGCCAGTCTACAGGTGTAGTGTAGAGTGTGGTCAATAATGCAGTGATGAATGTCGTGAGAATGTGTGGGACACTAGAGAGGCACTGAAGGAGTGTGTGACGCACATGACATGACATGACACAAACCACTTCACAAGTGTTGGGAGTGCAGCATTCACTGGTGGGGATTGCTATGCATGCTGTTCACATAGACCACAGTGCATTCATCAAGGATGCCTTCTAAGATCATTAGCTACCCCGGTTTGCTGACACACCATACACAATAACACACCACACCACACAATAATAAGGTTAGACCATTCCTGAGCACAACACATACTGTAGCACTGCACTATCAGCAACTGATGAAGACTGTCATTGTCTAAACATCCTACAGCTTGCTGCCTACACCAATTCATTGTACTGCTTAGCACTGCTCTCGGGAATTGACTGACCATTTCCCATGCTGTAGAGGCTTATTGTTGTGCTATTGATCATGAGTATATGTATGAGTCTACATACAAACCTAGCACAATGAATAACGACTTGGTTGTAGTACTTTCAGCCTTGTAGGCTTCTGCCACATACGTACGAATGTAGAGTGATTTCTGCTAGTTAATAAATACGTACATGCTCAACTTTAATTCACTCATTAACTCAATAGACAATATGCACGTACGTACTTGATTCCAGGTCTTCAAACAGATACGGAAAACAGACAAACAAGGATATGGATCGAGTCAGAACTGACACCTGCCATTTTAGTGCTGAAATAAGCGGCTACCACTGTAGCATTGATTTCATTGGTCAGTGCAAGGAGTGGAATTTACACATTCAGTTAGACCGCACACTGTGGACTGGTGAATAGGCACACACTGCCTCCCTCCCCACCCCACCACCCAAACACACACTCCACTGTGGTCAGACCAAGGTGGGGCAGGACTGGGGTTGGGACCAAAGTGCTTAGACAGAGGACAACCAGACACAAGCAGGACAAACACAGACAACACTACCCACACTGTGAAACCCCTCTAATGCAGGCACCTTGGGCTGAGAGAGAGAACGTATCTGCATGCATTTCAGAGGTACACCATTTTTACAGTAAGGTGCCCACATTATGCATATAAATGCAATTTAGAATGGCAGCTATGTAGTATAAAAGGAGCTGTTGTACTGGCAAGCCAATTCTTCACCAGAGGATTACCATTAAGGACTGCTCACGTTAGCGTTGGTGGACAGGAACCGTCACACTGGAGAGAATGGTGTCATTGATGAGTACAATCCTTGTCACTGCAGCCGTTATTGGCTTGGGTTATTCATGTGAGTCACAAGCACACATCACCAGCTGCTCACAGGATGTGTTGCAAGTGTACGTAAAGGCACTGTACATGGCTACGTACATACGTACCTGCTGGGTTCACCATTTTTGCATGAATCCGTGCGAAATTCCTGCCTAGATTTCTTCCGTGCGTAATCGTGTGGAAAATCACAGCGGAATCATGCGGAAAATCCGAGCGTGTCCAGGTGGCTATCCGCATCCGTCTGCACCGTAAAATCAAGAAATTCATCGGAAAAATGTACTGTATGTTATCTGTGTCAAGTACCGTATACAGCAACTTGGCAGGAAACAATCAAACAGGACTGAGGATGTTTCGACCACCAACGCCTTCATAAACTGTACAAAACTGTTACTGTCATATGCAAGTACAGTTGACTAAGATCTTTGTGATTGTGGGCAACTTGCTGAATGCATTTGGAAAGTGTCTTGTTGTATCACCGATGAAGTAATCACTAAAAGTACCTCATTCTTTATACACATGCCACTGAATGAGTCAGGAAGGTTCTTCACCAACAGAACCTGCAGTAGACAGGCTTAATCTCTCTCTTCATCTACTGTAGCTACCTCCATTATGCGTGACCCTCTCCTCCGCAGGCACCCCCCAAGGCCCTGGGCTCCCCCGTGACTGCAGACAGGTGCACCAGAGAGGCTGCACCACGTCTGGGGTCTACACCATTGACCCTCGCTGCCCCCGCGTCAAACCATTCAAGGTGTGGTGCGACATGGACAACGGACAGTGGGTGGTCTTCCAGAAACGCAAGAACGGGGAGGTCAACTTCACTAGGGGATGGGAGGACTATGTTGCTGGCTTTGGTGACCCTGAGTGGGAGTACTGGTTGGGTCTGGAGAGGATCCACTGCCTCACTGCAGCAGTGTTCAGAGCAGAGCTGAGAGTGGACTTGGGGGACTTTGAGGGCAACAAGAAGTATGCACAGTACAGCTTCTTCTCTGTCAACAACAACCTCACCAACTACAGACTGGAATTTGGAGCCTACAGTGGCAATGCAGGGGATGCACTGCATGGAGGTGATGACATTGTCTATGCGATCCATGATGGGATGCCATTTTCAACACCTGATAGAGACAATGACAACTGGAGCGATGGCAACTGTGCTCAGGCACACTCTGATGGATGGTGGTACAATTATTGCTACCGTACACATCTGAATGGACCATACAATGGAGACAATTACTGGCATGGGTTTGTCAGAAGCCACAAAAGCATTGAAATGAAGCTCCGCAGCAGAGACTAGTCTGACGGCCATCACTGAACACAGCTCAGACATAGACTTAGCACTAGAACACCCTGAGGATATCAAGTCAACCAATGATAGGCAGTCTACAGGTGTAGTGTAGAGTGTTGTCAATGATGCAGTGATGAATGTCGTGAGGATGTGTGGGACACTAGGGATGCACTGAAGGAGTGTGTGACGCACATGACATGACATGACACAAACCACTTCACAAGTGTTGGGAGTGCAGCCCCCACCGGTGGGAATTAGTACGCATGCACGCAGCAACACGTATCACTTATGATTATTGCCTTGCAATGCTTGCTGCTACTTGCTGCAAAACAAATACAACACCTGACCTGTACTACATAAACAATTTACTAACAATATTAACCGGTTCACACCACCTGCAAGCATATGTACATATATCCTACAATTCTGTAAGCTGTATACATATAAATACGTATTACAGCACACAGATGACTGCCGTGTACCGGTTGCACATGGTGCTCTCTCTCACCTCTCCCTTGGGCTCCAGAAGAGGGCAGACTCGCCTGGTCTGGTCCATCAGACACATTTCCCGAGTTGCATAGCCACACACACAGTATGCATCGTAGCCAACGCCAATGAGAAGGGAACAGAGGAGGACACTTATCTCGAAGCAGTTCCCCTTCTGTCGGTCAAGAACCAGTGTTGGGGAAGAGAGGGTGGTGGGCTGGTGCAGGGAGAAAGGAAGTCAGGCAGAGAGGCTGGTTGGTACTTGTACTTGTACACACGTGTGCACACGCATACACACACGCACATACACACACGCACACACGCACACACACACACACACACACACACACAGCAAGGTAAATACCAGTACCCACCAGTTCAACTGGCTCTTGCAGAGGTTGGTAAGTGACATAATCTGCCACAAATGCAGCCGCTCCATCATAGTCGTACAGCTCCTGATACGGGAGCATTGTGGGGCAGATGGTAGTGCAGATGAACTTCTAATAACAGGTAATATGGGGGAGGGGAGGGGGAGGGGGAGGGTGACAGCGGTCAATCCTTTGGCCCCACACTTATGCAACATGGCAGGCACCTCTACACCGCATTCATTGAGAGGCGAAAGGAACAGTGCCTTCCTGTCTCCGTAGAGCTGTCGGAACTGCCGCTTGAAGTTTTCCGCGTAACCCAGGGTGATCTTCTCCTTCTTGCTGTTGCAACGGTAGGACTCCGGAACAAGTTTGGATTCGGCGGTCCTGTTGAAGAGAAGACCGCATGGTGAAGCACTTATGCCCTATCAGTCCCTAGAAACCACATCATCGATCAACGCCGCCTACACAGGGCTGTCTTCAGGAAGCACGACTTTAATATGCTCAAGTTCTTTCGCTAGGTCTTCCATTTTCTCTACGTTTAAAGGTTGCTAGGTAACATTATAAGGGAAGTCCCCCGGCATGAGCCAGCTTCTGAAGGCATACACTCGGCGGCTAATGACACAGCAACTGCAGCATTATCTCGCAGTAAACGAAAAGTATAATTATTATTCTGATAACATATATATATATATATATATAGCTAATTATAAATAGCCAAAATTCCACTTCCTAGAACAGAATTTATATATAGCTAGCTATCACCTGAGAGCTCAGCAAGCAACATGCATTAATTAGCATATGCATGTTGACTGCCGAATCACAGTGCCAATGCATGCTGCTATCCTTTATTATATATAACTGCTGTACAACATAAAGCAATCAGTCACTGAGGCAAATTTAGTCAGGGCTCCTCCTTGCTCCAGATGAAACAAATTACAAGTCTTCATGCAACCAAAACTTGATTAGATAGCAACTGATATATACATAAATTCATGTATGTATATCATGCACACATGTACAGTGATGGCACACAGGCTCACCGAGCAACGTACAGCCACAAGCACCACACACACTCGTACTGGAGTACATACATACTGTACAAGTGCTAGCGTGTATATATGATGCATGTGGTTGTTGCTAGTACTATACTTGCACGTAGCTATGTGCACTCAGTGCTGAACAAGTAGGAAGTAAACTTCATGTGTTCATGATCTGGGTCCCTCCCTCGGCCTCAGGGGGGGGGGGGGGGGGGGGGGTGAGGTGCCTTCCAACAGTGCATCAGCTTCGCTGTCCCCAGCTGCTTCCTCCGCCGCATCCTTCAACAGCTGCACCTCCTCAAGTGGAGCCCTCAGTCGTAACTCCTTCTCCTCCATCATCTCGATCACCTTGCCTCCACCAAGATGAGCCAGAGACCGAGCAGCATCCATGTACAGCACCTGCAATGGAGTTGGTATACGTACTTAGATGTGTGGTGTAAATGTGCTTGTCTTACACACGGACACACACACGCACGCACGCACGCACGTACACACACATACACACACACTGCACACACACACACACATACACACACACAGCACACACACACACATACACACACACACACAGCACACACACACACACACAGCACACACACACACACACACAACACAATAAACATCCTCTACAAACACAAGAGACACAGCCCTATCGAGCTAAGCATGCACACATGCATACATTCGTACATACCTTAGCCCACGGGCACTGTTGCACAGCTCGGTAGAACACAGCCTCCGCCGCCTTTTCACTGCCATACAGCAACTGCGGTGAGAGGAGACACAGCAGCACATGTAGGCACTATACAACCACACGTGGAGCATGTACAGTGAGAACACACACCCACTCCTGGGCCACAAATCAAAAGGACGCATGTACATACAAGGTGTGTCACATAAGGTAGTCTAGCGCGCTAGACTATACATAAACAGCTGCAGTGAAAACGCACCTCAAATTTCATGTAGGCCCTCCAAAGAAGTGGGCAGGTTCTCCCACTGGGGTGGTGTGTGCCACGTTGGTAGAGGGAACGCATACGATTGACCACGCCGCTCTGCAGCTCCTCCAACTCCACTCCAACGGGGCCTGTTTCGGGTGAAGGGGTGTGGCTCTGGAGGATCTTTCTTCGCCTTTCTTCAAAAGCAGTGGCTACCACCCAAGGAATGGCTGTTTGTGCTTGCTGTAGATGTGAGTCAAAGTGTCTCCTGACTCGTCTTACTAGAAGCGACAGTGTCTCATGAGTGGCAAACTGCCAAAGAAGATGGGCATTCTCGGGAAAGAGCAAGACGCTTTCCGTCAAGGCTAATCGCAGCCGTGAGGGAGGGGTCGGATGGTGCAAGGTGTGGAAGTGAATGAGACGCACGCGTAAGGCAACAACTGATTCCAGTGCAGCCTTTAGCGGGGCTGCGAGGTCCAGACCCTCTTGGTTGAGCTTCCTTGTCTCACCAGAAGGCATAGCCTGATCAAATGACTCTATCTTATGCTGCAGGTTGCTGCCTGTCACAAGTGAGTCTTCAACCTGTGACAGGAAACTGCATGCAGAGTCCAGGCCTGCATTCAAGTACGTAAGCCAGGCGAGGCAGTTTGCAAGCAGGGTGAAGCTGTTCTCTTGCAGTGCTGCTGCATCTGCTGAGGCCTGCATCTCCGCTAGTCGTTTCTGGCACTTCTCCTGCAGCTTCCTTTCCCCTTTGAGCAACAGGGTGGAAGTGACCTTGTCTGGTGAAAATAACTGAAAGCGTCCTTCAGCCAGACATATAAGGCAGTGCTGAGCCTTTAGGAGGTCTTCTTGCGTTGGTGGTGCAGTTTCCTTACAGGCAGTAGCCTCCTTCAACAAGCAATTTGGGGACACAACTCCCAACACAATCTCCACGTATATCTTACACGCTAGGAGTGCCTCTGGTCCATCAGCACTGGTTCCAACCTGTCCTAGCTGCAATGTGACCACTTCCACCACCTTCACTGCCGAGTCTCGTTCCCCGCACATTGCCTTCAGAGTGGCGTACGTGCACCAGACAGGGGTGCTGTGACGGAAGGCATCATGTTGCAATACACCCTTTGCAAACCTGTCACAGAACTTCATGGCCTGTTTGAGCTGCTTTGGCGTCTTCTTCTGATTGCTACTCCAGAAAGAGACCACATCGGGGAATATCTGGGAGTACTGTAAGGTAAGCCACATGGAAGCAAACAGACTCCTGTAGCTCTGGGGGAACAAAGGCAAGGTTTGATTGAAGACTGAATGGATAAACTGGAGGGATTTCTGAGGGAATTTCCCCAAATCTGTTATTGGGTGAATGGAGGTTCCCACACTAAAGCTGTGATAGGTCAGCTCGGATGCAAACACTTCTGCACTGTGTGAAAGCAATCCCTGTGCATAGATCTGTGGTGCAAGAACCTGTGCTTGGTTGTGCAGTTGCATTGACATGCACTCTGGAAACATAACTGCAACAAGCGTAGGAGACAAAGGGGCACCGAGGAAATGCAGGAACATGGCTAGGAGAGAAACACGAGTGCTCTCCTTTGCCAATCGAAACAGTACAGGAGCTACATCATCGAACAAGACAATTCGGTCAGGGTCATCTGGTTCATGAGGCTCAACACCTGGTGGGCCTTCCTCAGTGTGCCAGGGAAGGAAATGCTTCTTCTCTCTGAACTGCTCCAACTCCACCCACCCATTATGCAGGGATCTCCCCCTGAGCACGGTAAGCTCCAGCTCGGTTTCCTCCCTCACATCATGTTCTTCTTCCCCTTCCTCCTCCTCCCGCCAGCACGACACAAGAAGGGATGTGTCTGCAAAAAAGTCAAGCTTTGGTGGTGGCTGCACAACTCGTACATTTGTCTCGCGCTGAAACCAACTATTCCACCCAAAGGCCTCGCATTCACCAAACCTAGGAGCGCCGCTATCCCAAAACGTTTCAAAGAATTCCAACTTCTGCTTTGGTTTGACGTCTGTGTGAGTCAGACTGTCTGGTGAAAGGAAGTTGAACTCAACCATGGCTTGATAGCATGCCAGTGCCTTCTCTGTGTGGCCTGCCTGCTGGAGGAATGAACAGAGACTGGCAAAGATGGCAAGCATGGCTTCTTCAGTGTTGTCCTCAGGCTTGTGGGAGACCATGCTCCCTTCTAGAATGGCACTGAGGGTCGACAAGGCCTTGGTGTACGTGGCAATTAGGGAGGAGGTGGAGAAGGAAGAATAATGAGTCTGGCAATAGAGTATGTAGCCCAACCACAGTTTTGCGCACTGTGGCTGCCGAAACACCAAGTCCTTCCACCGGCGGGTGACCCTTTCCCTCTCCCATACCTCCTGGCACAGAACCATGTGTCCTGTAAGTAGCTCAACATTGATTGGATTCTTCTCAAGGGCTTTTTCATAAATAGCAATCTTTCTTTCCATCAGAGCCATCTGCTGTCTGCGCTTTTCGGATTTTCTGTTCGTGTCCTGAGGGCCTTCCCCCAGGGTGAGACTACCACCTGGGGTATTTCCCCATAGCATTGCTTCCTCCTGAAATGCAATGAACTCCATCCACAGCCTCACATTGTGTGGATCCTCCAAAAGCAACTTGTTGTACCTTCCTGTCTTTTCAGTAACACGCTTTGCTGCAATGATCTGGCCTGGTTGTTCTTCCTCTTCTCCCCCTGGAGCTGCTGATGCTTGCAATGAAAGAAAGTCTGTACTCTCACTGTCACTGTTTTCCTCCACATTTACTGCCAGAGATGGTAGCAATGTGGATGATTCTGACTTTGCACTGATTTTCTCTGTCTCATGCTCCTCTTGTGTCTGCTTGTGGAAGTACCGAGGAGAATAATTGTCCTTCTTTCCTTGTTTGGATGTCTTAAACCCTCTTCCATCATCCCACTTCAATTCTAATGTAGTCTTCTGACCGATGCACTCGTGGCAAACTCTCTTGTATCTGGCAATGTGGGAACGCTCAAGGGTATGGTAAAGGAGATTGTCAGGGTCACGCTTCTTGTCAAAATGGTATGCTGCCTCTGGCTTCAGCCCACTCTCCTCCAACCACATGTGCTTCCCTGAAGCAACGAGAACGTGGGCACATGAGAAATGCTTACAGTGTAGTTGAAGTGGTAACATGTGGCATGAAGACTGACATGAAATAACTAAATATGATAATGACGGCAGTAGTGATGTTGAGCATTCCATGTAACAGAGTAGATGGCAGTTGTACGATGTTTTGACCATGGAGGTCTTTGGTGGGTATAAAACCAGTTTTGCACCCAATGAAGGTCTTCATGGTCAAAACGCTGCACAAATGCAATACAAATGCTCAACATCACTACTGCCATTTAAAGCCGTAGCCATGAGCCTCTTACATCATGATAATCAGTATGCATAGTGTGATATACAGCTATTGTTGTGCTATAGCGGATACATACAGCCTCATGAAATGTACAAACCTGATGGAAGTGGGCTTGGTGAGTGTTTCTTCCGTTCATGTTTCCGCTTCTTTTTCTTGTGCCCCTCAGAGCTACCTCCATGTGTGTCTGGAAGTTCTGCATGCCTCTTTTTAAGTAAGACTAATCCTTTATCATGATCGTCTTTCGTAGTGAGTGCTGATTCAAAGGCCTGTTGAACGTCAGCTGCTAACTGAGGTGTGAAGCTTTCATTGGATAGCCAGTTGGTGGCACCTGTACAAACGGTATGGATATAAACAGTAAACTATGTTCCCCCCTTACAGATGCATTGGTGGTTCAGTGGTAGAATTCTCGCCTGCCACGCGGGAGGCCCGGGTTCGATTCCCGGCCAATGCACTTTTTAGTCTTCCACTTTCCTTCCAAGCACAACTTCAAATATAATTCATATTCATGATTTTTAAGTGTGCAGATCGTGTTCATACACAATAATATAAACACCAGGGTAGAGCGTTCACCCCATATAGCACTATGATCGAAACAAAGAAAGTCATTAGGGTCTTGCTTCCAATTCATTCAATCCAAACGTTTTCTATACAACTTCTCCACTTCCTTTCGTACCCTTCCATTCTCAGATGCCTTATCCACCACACATACCACCTTGTCTTTGCCTTCCATCTCTTGTCACCCCTCTATAATCTCATTCATCGCCCTCACCATCTCCTTTCTCTCCTCTGCCATACCATTACAGTGCAGTAAAATACTCCACACCTTCCACTTCTTCCCTCACAACCTCCTTCAACAACCTGCCTTCACCCAGTCTCATTACATGTACTCAAATCTCAATACTCCTTTTTATTGCCTACTAATTCACTGGCAGCATATTCATTTCAAACTGCAGAGAAGCCAGTGGGTGCAGCCTCCCCATCCCCATAAATATCCTCACCATTCTCATCTGCACCTCCTCTTGCCCTAAGCTGCCTCCCACAGCCCCATACCTCAACTCCACACAGAAGCACCGAGCCAACAAGCATTTCCGCAACTTTCCAAATGTCCCCCCTCTAACTTCCTCCACCGAGGCTCTACACCTCCTGAGCCAGTCGCTCAGGGCTCCTGCTCCAGCATTCACTCTCTCTTCCACCATTCTCCTGCATCATCCATGTTTATCCACCACACAACCAAGATACTTATATTCTTCTACTATAGCAGTCTCCTCCTCACTCACATAGAACTTCTCTTTCATCCTCTTAATGCCCTTCCCCCTCATATGCATAACTCCACATTTCTCACTATTCACTTCAACTGACCATTCCCTGCACCATCCCATTAACACACCCAACCAACAAGTTTAGGTAAATACAATGAATTGGTTTTGGTATTGTGTTTGGTATTTTGATATATACGTAGGTAGCGTTCGATATATAGATGCATCCCCTCCACTTACCAGCTTCTGTTTTGTCCGAAGGCACCGTTTCCACAGCAGGGAACAGGGGGAAAAGAGGCTTGCTGCTTGATGGAATACTTTCTTTTGAGTGCTGTCCTTCCATCAGTCACTCGACATGTAGCTAGCTAGGCACATGATGAAGATTGCGAAGATCAGTGTAAAGTCATCACGGGACCAAACACACCACAGCAATACCAAAACCAATTCGTTGCACTTACCTAAACTTGTGGGCAGTATACGACGAGTCTTTCAATTACTTGTTAGTAACATTGCAAGGCAACTCCGTAAATGTGTCCCCCATTCTGTGACAGCCATTTTAACAGATGATTGCGCAATGCATTTGGTGTCTATGTATGGAACAAACTGTTGCAGACGTTTGTCCGCTGCTGGTCCCCTGCGACCTATCGTTTCGGAGTTATGCTGGATACGTGGAAGTGAAGGTCATTGGTGGGAGATGCATTCTTCGTTTGAGCTGCAGCAGTGGGGGTCACTAAATTGCACTGTCTATGTTTTCCTTTTCTTTTTCCAGCGTTTACTCATTGTACTACATTGATGTGTTACATGTACACATACCAGTAATCAATTGTGGAAGACTGTGGTGGATTTGTGTAATGCCTGACTTTCAAGCTGCTTGTATTACTGCACGGTACAACATACTCAGGGTCACCATTTCTGGATTAAGCTCTCCCTGCCCGAAGATGGAGACATCAAGGGTGCACAACTTGAACCTGACTGGCAGCTGAATTTACTCCTGAAAGGATACCAACATGCACTTCAACAGGTACTGGGCAGTATGTCAGGCCTTACAGTGGTCATATGCGCTCCCCATCTTGTGTTCCATTTCCGCTGCAGAAGTTGTCCGAAAGCACTACCCTTGTTGACTTCTTGGGGCAGTTTAAAATATTTCTAGTAAGTTCTAAGAATGATATCTCACACACAAATGCACACACACACACACACACACACACACACACACACACACACACACACACACACACACACACACACACACACACACACACACACACACACACACACACACACACACACACACACACACACACACACCTTGCCTTGACTGCAGGGACATCTGTTGCAAACAAGAGACATTCCTGAAATGAACGGCACACCACGGTCCACTTTCTATGAGTGCATTCTTGCAGAATTAGAAGAGATTGGTTTTGAGAAGTACGTTGAGTCAACTGGGTGCTTGCAGTTGACTGGAGGTCATTACTGTCTTTCTAGCTAGCTCTCAGGCTTCTCTACCATTTCTGATGTACCCTTGAACCTTGTTATTTCTGTCCACTCTTAATGTTGCCCTACATGGCTATGCAATTGGCTTGTTTTGTACCACCACGGTTACAGAGTGAAGGATATTGGTGTGGACTTTTCAACTATCAAATTTAAGACAAGGTGTGTTTTCTGTTGGTGGGTACCGTGTACATATGTAGTAAGGCAGTTGCTTGGAACCATCACTTCACGTCCGTATATGTAGCATGATACGTAGTTTGTTCTTTTACAGAACTGTGTAATGCTTTTGGGACTGGTGATTCTGTTCATTATGTGTCAGAGATTCCTTAGTCACTAGACACTCCTCGCCTTCTGTGGTGCAAGTGCCTGGCGGCGGGGAGGGTCTAGCGCACTAGATTAGAGCTTTCTTGGTGTTCCTTTCAGGGATGCTTGCCAGAGGGAGCACTCTTTTGAAGTACATGTGACTCCACAGGTAAAGGGGCGGGGCCAGAGGGCGGGACCAGAGACTGCAGTGACTGCATGTTGTACAACTGTGCATGCTATAAGCCTGTGGGTGGGGTTATTCAGCGAGTTCACCCGAGTCTTTTTGCCTTCTGACATATTATTCTTTTTCTTAGATCAGTACAGTATTATACGTATATTACTAGGGGAGAGGATAGAGGAGCATTTCACATTGTTGAGCTGTGGGTGTGTGTAGTCTGTAGTACCCACTTTGTGTGTCTATCCTGTTCTCCAATGTCCTTCAGTACCCCGACGTGCCACCTGTTTGTCATGCAGACCTTCCCTTGCTCTTCACACCAAAGTGGAAGCAAAACGTATGCCTATGTACATATGTATGTATGTATGTACACCAGAAGCATACTGCAATGGGATGTCCTTGTGTTGAACTGTTTATTAAACTGAATTGTAACATTCTGTGGCTGTGTTATCTCCAGTCTTTGCTAGTAAAGCTGTTTGCAGTATTACTGTATTTTTGTCCACAGTGCTCACTTAAAACTATTATGGAACAGTTTGAGAGCGTAAGTGTCTGCATGTGTGTGTGTGTGTGTGTGTGTGTGTGTGTGTGTGTGTGTGTGTGTGTGTGTGTGTGTGTGTGTGTGTGTGTGTGTGTGTGTGTGTGTGTGTGTGTGTGTGTGTGTGTGTGTGTGTGTGTGTGTGTGTGTGTGTGTGTGTGTGTGTGTGTGTGTGTGTGTGTGTGTGTGTGTGTGTGTGTGTGTGTGTGTGTGTGTGTGCATTGCATGTGTGTGTGTATGTGAGACAGAGTGCACACATGTGTGTGCATGTAGGCAGTGTCTGTCTACTGCAACACCCCTCACATGACCTGTACGACGTGTGTGGCCATGTGTGTAGGAGCTAGCTCGCTACCAGTTGCTCTGGAGTGTTCTGGATGAGATTGACCAGAAGACATGGATTCTATCTCCAACACAGACCAGTAGCAGGGCATCTCGGACAAGACATTTTGCAATAGGTACATGTTCCAGTGCACGCACGCACAGATACACACACACACACACACACACACACACACACACACACACACACACACACACACACACACACACACACACACACACACACACACACACACACAATCATGTACAGTACTTACCGCTGTGACAGGTAAGAACCAGTCCATTCAGGTCACCCTGAACCCACTGGCGCCCTGTGCTGTCCCAGACTACAAACTCCTTGGACCAGAAAAATGTATGTGAACTTCACACTTTACACTTGAAAGTGTTATGTTAATGTAATATGAATGCCATCATTTAATCATCCTTTGTTATTGACGTCGGGGTTAGGTGATAGTTTCACTCTCTCTGTAGACATTGTTAAACTGCATGAGGATTTGAGCAGACACCTGGAGGCCTGGTGAGTCTTTTCTCTCTTGTCTTCTCTCTATTGTAACTTGTTTTATAGTGTATTTGTAGTTTAGTTTAGGTTTGTCTGTGTTTTTAGTATAGTACATACATTAGATCTGTAACAATGAAACCAGTTTAAACTGGTCACCTGAGGAACGTCCTGACCTGCTGCCCCATGCAATGACTAGTTGTAAATAATGCACGGTACATACATAGTGAACCTTACACCTGGCATCCAAGTAGCCAAGTGTGTAGCTTGCTGTGGGGGTGATTGTGTGTGTGTTGGAGCATAGCTGTATAGACCTGAACAGACTAGCAGAATAGACACCAGTAGCTTCAGTGCTTGTTGTGTTGTGAGTAACCGTGTGTTGCCTACATGATGACTGCTTCTGTGCTAGGGATGAAAATGCTTCTTTGTTAGTTAACTTGGAACAAGCGTTTGGTAGGAGCATCCCATCCAGGGAAGACATTAACAGAGAGGTGGGGTACAGTAGCCAATGTCTCTGCTGTTAATTAATTAAAGTGCTCATGTTTCACACATGGGTGTACTGGTCCTCTCTTTTTATATGCTGACATCATCACTCCGTGGAATGATGTCTGCATATGAAATTGGAGGCGATAAATATTATGTCTGTGACTTTTAGTAGTAACAAGGGTACTGTTATTTTCTCATGATCTGCATACGTATTCTCTGTAGGATGTTATTAGAGGCTGTGGAGTGTGTTTAGTTGATGACGATGGGGAAGTTCCTGATATTTTCTGCAATGATGAGCGATGTCTCCAGGTGTTCCACAAAGCATGTTTAGTGCAGGTAAGACATCTCAACCAGCTGAGGTGCTCTCTATTAGTGTTGGATTTGAGGGACAAGCTAGTGCATGTGTGTTGATTCTTACTCTGCAGTGGATACGCACTCGTCCGGAGAGTCGCATGAGCTTTGACACTTTGTTTGGACGATGTCCCTACTGCCAGCAGGTTTGCTAGCAATGAGCTCTATAGCTCAGATGTGTCCCAGCATAATAATATCTTACAGGCAAAAACCTTCTTTTATTGTCTACGGTTATAGAGTGGAGCACTGGACGTTCTGACCACCAACTTTCTCCTTCTCTTCCATCACACAGCCCCTACAGGTCCACATTTGATTTTAGAAGAACTCGAAATGGGAGGCTGGTCATTCAGTTATCATTATGCCGCTTCTTTCTGTATATTTCCGAATACTGTCACGTGCACATTCGTAGTCTAACTAAACAAACAAATTATTGTTAGCCTGGCCGTGTGGCAAGCCACAAACCGCTTCTGTGTAAATCGTTTATTTTGTCGGAGTTTGCGCGTTGATGTGAACATGACGAGCGAAGTGAAGCACAGCTACAGAGATGAAGAACTCATTTTCGTCAGTTCACGAGATTACCTCGAGGAGTTGATTTGTCCCATATGCCACCAAATAGTGTTTGAACCGCATCAGACCAACTGCGGACATTTGTACTGCAGAAAATGCCTGGACGATTGTTCCAAGGCCCAGTGTCCCGTGTGCCGTCAAGAGTACAAGGCCAGCGAAGACCACTACAACAGACGGCGGGTGAATGGGTTAAAGGTTAAATGCAAGTACCAGGGAAATGGTTGCGTCTGGGTGGGTGACCTTGGAGATTTTGCGGTCCATTTGGAGCGTTGCAAGGTCACGTGCCCCCACTGTAGCGTGGAGGTCAGGTCTTCCCTGCTGGCCGTGCATGTGAGTATGAGGTGTCCAAAGCGGCCAATTGTGTGTCCGTTCTGCAACACACACCTCAGCTATGATTCAAACAGAGAAAACAGACTTCGACAGCACTATCTACGGTGCCAATCTTTCACGCACAAGTGCCCGAACAAATGTGGTGGCGCATACTCCCTTCGGGTCCTTGAGCAGCACATCACGAAGGAGTGCCCCGAAGTCATGACCATGTGTACGTACAGTGCATATGGCTGCTCAGTAAAGCTGAAACGGGTGGACATGGCCGACCATCTTGCGTCCAGAAAGGATAAGCACATGCAAATGGTCTTGCAGGTGACAGTGCAGCTTGCGGATGCATACAGGTCATTATCAGCGAAGTTGGATTCAGCTGAAGCCTTTGATTTGACTGCATCAAAGGGCCTGCTCTCTGCAGATAGTGTTGTTCGTCCGTGGCTGTACAACAGTGCACCCTTTGCCACTCCTCCATGGGTGTGTAGGATGGGCGACTTTAAGGGACAAATGGAGACTGGAAAACCCTGTTATGGTCCTCCGATCCACTATCTCGGGTATCGGTTCTGTCTGCGTATTGATCCCAATGGGATATGGAATGGTAAAGGTAAGGAGGGCCATGTGTCGGTGTTTGTCTGCATGATGCGAGGAGAGTTTGATGACTCTCTTCCCTGGCCCTTCTTGGCTGATGTGACCGTGCAACTCTTGAACCAAGCGGAAGATAAGGCTCACTACACAAAGGTCCTCTCTGCCCACTCTCGCAACAGGCAGGTTACTGGGAAGGAGAGGAGTGCGGAGGGGTTTGGGATGCCCATGTTCATTGCTCACTCCAAACTTACATCGCAATACCTCAGACACAACTGTCTGTTCTTTGCGATTGAGTCTGTAAAGATTCACAGCGACCTCAAGTAGTCGTCTCACTGGAGCATCATTCGAAACCTGTTCACCTCATCAATAACTGCATCATACTGCTCTCACAGATCATCACTTATTGTATTCCACATAACGTCATTAATGGCGGGACAGTGTTCAGCTGGGGTGTACGTGTGTGTGCATGTGCACATGCAGTGTCCTTTACACATGTAGTAGGCATGTGCTATACAATATAAATATATGCACTAGGGTATGGCATACAGTTGCCTAATAATTGTTGCATTTATTGCATTTATGCAGATGCATGCCTATTCTCATGTGCATGCCTATCTACGTACATCTATCACTGCCCTAGCTCATGAATAATTACGTATTGTAACATATTAATTAGCAAGATATGCATGGTACATGTATGAATTATTATTAATGGTTTAAATTTATTAGTGTGCATAGAAAGAATGGCACACATACGTAATCCTGTCTTTCTTAATCTGATGCACCACAGTGTGTTAGTGAATAAAGAATAAATTGAAATGGTGTAGACTATAAACTCATTTTATATGGAAAATACCATTATGGGCAATGTTGGACAACAAGGTAGCTCTGAGATCATGGTGTTGAAGAGTACTCCTAGCGGGCCCGCAGTGCTGCCTGTTATACCTCAGTCTCACCCCCAGGACGCTGCAGAGGGGGAGGGAAGGAGAGCAATGCTGTACAGTCTCACAGTTGCGTTGAACAGATACCGATAGCAAATTGATGAGCAACACCACAACTTTTTATTTTTTACTCACTAGCAGAACGTTTCAACCCATAGGTCTTTGTCAACTGCATGCTCACTTGTAAGTAGTTGTCAACTGTCAATTGTCAACTCTCTCAACTGCTTACTTGTAAGCAGTTGACAGAGACCTCAGGCTCAAATCGTGCTGCTAGTGAGTATTATTATAACAGTTGTGTTGTTGCCCATCAATTCGCTATCGGTAGCAGGAGAGCAATACAGTCTTGTGAGGAATAATGACGACACGTTAGCCAATGGTCGGTGACCCAACTACATGAAGACACGTTAGCCAATGGTCGGTGACCCAACTACAATGTTGCACATCAATCCAGTGACATCGAGCAACTGACACGCTTGTCTAGTTCTAGGTGTAACTACCTGACTTTTCACACTCGCTAGGCAATTGTATGGCACACTAAAAGGAATACGGCTCACTACTTGAAAGTTTGAGTGACTAAAAATAACTCGTGCAGAGCTGTTACACACTACGTACAGCTACAATGAACATGTGCACTCTTGTACTCAGCAATGAGTTTATAACTCTGCAAAATGGCTTCGACTCACAATTTCCTTTGGTGGGGATGATGCCTTCTGCATATCTGCATTTTTAAACTTACTCTTGAGCTGTGGGGAGAGGGGAGAGGGGAGAGGGGTAAGTATGAACTAACACACCACTAGCCATGGGCAGGGGAAGTTTCAAACAACCACAAAGGTCAGTGGCAGCTAAAACTGGATTGTGGCAAGACCTTCACAGTCAAATCAAATTACCCCACTTACTCCTCCAGTGGCTGTAAACCTGCCATGAGTGTGTACGTAAGCGCAAGCACAGCAATAGCTCAATAGCTCAAGTCTAGTTTACTAATAAACTGCCAACAATGTACTTTTATGCCAGACTAGGTAACAGTTGAAGGTGAATTACGTATTAGCTGAGGTGATTTGTATCGTCGGGTGGTTGTGTCACAGTGCCAACGGCATGGGAGGATAGGAGGAGCCAGCCAAGTGTGGGAGAGTTGTCCCACTGGTGCCAACAGTGAGAACAAGAGCATGTGCAGATGGCTGGTAGAGGTACGCAATACACACAATGGTGTGTGTGGTGTGTGACTCAGGTCACTGCACCTTGCTGTTCTCCTCCGCAAGCCTTAGCTGCTCGGCCTCGAGTTCCTGCAGCTTGGCATTTAACTGAGGGTGGGAGAGGGTGTGGGGTGTGGGTGAGTTTGGGGGCGGGGCGCCAAGGACGCTGTGGAACACCAGTCACTACCCAAAACTTGGCATGTATACACACAGACACAAAAAAGGAGTCCAATCACTCCATATTTGTGCTGTAAACAATGCAAATGTTTTTACACACTGCAATGCACATGAACGCACACACAACAACACCTCCACCCAATCTATGCCAGATGTCAATGCCAACATGGTAGTCATGTTGTTGGTCACACAGTGTTCATCAAAAGTACAGCTTGAGCTACTCTAGTAACGCATGTATTTTCCACGACTACTCAATCCTGGACTCTCCAGGCAGGATTAAAGTATACGTATGAGTGTGCACAGTTCCATGCAAGTAACCTCCTCGATCCTAGCACTGCTGTCCTTCAAACGGTCCTCAGCCTCCTACACAGATGGCAGAAGATCGGCATGAGACACATTGCACATATACGTATGTACACATGAGTGCACCAGCACATGCTAGCACCTGAGAGTGGGCATACACACATGTACGTACATTCCCTGCATGTCCATGATACAGTAGAGGCTCTGTGTACCTAACAGATGTTGGTGTACTTATGTCTGCGGTGTACACGTGTTGGGTTGATGCACGCCTGCATGTGTGCAAGCCATGTACATCACCTGCAGAGCTGCTTCCACGCTGGCGCCCTGCACCAGCTTCTCCTCAGCTCTTGCCACTTTCTCTCTCTCAGCCGCCAGCTCCTGACACAACGACTGGTTAGCTTTCTTCTCCTGAGACACACAAGACGCAGACAAGGACACACAGTGCCACATCTGACAGGTGACTGCCACAAGAGGAGGGATGGGGCATCCCCTCCCGGCCTCGCACACATATGTACTACACCATACATGCGTGTCCCAGCCTGCTCCACTTCTACTTCGCCTGTTCCATCTCTCTGTTGCTCACATGCATAGAGCACCACCTCCTTCCCCTCCGCCTTGCCCCCACAACCTCTCATCTCTTCCTCTCTCCATTCCCTCCCCTCCCATCCACTCCTACCACCTCCTCTCTCTCCCACCCCTCCTCCTCATCCCCTCCACCTCCCATCTCTTCATCTCTCACTCCCCTCTCCTCCTTCCACCTCCCATCTCTTCATCTCTTGCTCTTCTTCCCTCCCTCCCCCTCCCACCTCCCTTCTCTTCTTTCCCTCCCTTCCCCGCCCACCTGAGCTAACAGGCCCTTGGTGTCGTCTAGCTCCACAGTTACTTCGTGGATCTTAGACTCCACCTTGCTCTGGAGGGACACAAGACTCTCGCTCTGCAAAAGAGTGTACACAAAAGGTAGACAATACATTCGCACAAGTAAATGGAGGAAGCTTCTCATTAGGAGATAGAGGAAGTTAAGACTCCCTTCAAGTGGTCAAGTGTGTGTGTGTGTGTGTGTGTGTGTGTGTGTGTGTGTCAGCTGCTGTCAAGATGGCTACCACTAGGACAGAAGTTCCAGAGGAAGACCTGGCTCGCTGAGAGGATGCGCTCGGATGTCCCCCCAAGTGGAGAAGAGAGAGAGGTTTAATGGATAGGAACTGCGGGGCAAACGAACGACGACCATCGGGATGGCGGAAGGCGGTTCTTGGCACGCGGGTCGTCTGAGACCTCGGAAGACGTCACAGCCGGCGAGCAAAAGGAGTGAAGCACCCCTGTCGGTGGCTAACAGGAGGGACAGCCACACCACACGGGTCTGCCAGGCGACCCTGAGGCCTGGTTCAGTGCTGGCAGGGCCCCGACGGGCGGAAGAGGGACATGGTTCCCCAACGGCCGAAGGAACGATCCCAAACGGCCCCCCTGCCAAAAGCGAGCGAGGAGTAATATGAGCGCGAGTACAGGGCGACGATTGATGTCGCCACTCCGCCCATACCCCGCGCGCTCCCCCGCGGAGAACCTGCAGCTCTCCCGGGGTAAACTACGACCTATAAATGCACATAGAGCAGGGCGAAAACGTTCCCCAGTTTGGCACTTAGGATTGCAGACCACCAGTTCCAAACTGAGTGCCAACCATGGACTACTAAAACCTTGCTCCCCCCTTTTGGGGGGTCGCGTGACCGTTTACACGGCAGCTAAACAGGAGGAGGTGTGTGTGTGTGTGTGTGTGTGTGTGTGTGTGTGTGTGTGTGTGTGTGTGTGTGTGTGTGTGTGTGTGTGTGTGTGTGTGTGTGTGTGTGTGTGTGTGTGTGGGCATGCGTGTGCACAACCCATTAAGTTGTGCCAACATGAACAGGTGTGTGTGCATCTGTCAGTACACCCTCCACCGAGTCACTACTGGTGCCACTGCCCCAGCCGACCCACCGTGCGCTGGAGTGTGTCTGTGAGTTGAGACACGTTCTGCTTGAGCTCAACTTCAGAGGCCTCTTTCTCTTTGAGAGCAGCCTCTAAGTCAGCAACCTGCAAATTAGTACAGGATACAATGCATAAGGTATAGTACAGTTATGTTTTCTGACAATACAAACATCTACACACAGTGACACATGACTTCTGTTCTGTAGTGTGTGTGTATGTGTGTGTGTAGTGTGTGTGTGTTGTGTGTGTGTGTTGTGTGTGTGTGTTGTGTGTGTGTGTTGTGTGTGTGTGCGTGTGTGTGTGTGTGTATGTGTGTGCGTGTGTGTCTGTGTGTGTGTTGGGGGGACATATGCACCATGCAGGCATGGTGCATCTTTGTGCATTGGTCTGTTTGTGGGGTGGGGGGATGGCAACTCACACTGCTGTCTGGTGAGGGAGTGGAGGGCCCATTGGTGACAGAGAAGCTTTTGCCAGCTTCTTGCACAAATGCTTCTAGCCATTCCTCGTATTCCTTCGCATCTCCTACCTCAATGTCGGGAAGGAGGTCATGGAGAATACCCTAATAGGGGGAGGGGGAGGCATCAATAAACAGCACCATGTGTGCACATGCATACACACATGCGTGTGCGCACGCATACACACACACACCAATGCAAACATATGCATTTACGTACATGTGAGTCAGCCCACCTTTGTCCTTTCCTGCTCCTTCGCTGTCTGCTCCTGGACAGCTGCAACCACACGTTCCTATGTACGTACACAACAGATGACATTCCACACCACATCTCGAACCAGAGACTGCGATGGCTCTCGCCATCTTTGCATGTGGCTGCACTGCTGTCATGCTCCAGGTTACTGTTGACCCCACCCCATTTCACTCCACCTCAATTTGCAATCCAGATTCTCCAGATGCTCCAGATTCCCTCCCTTCACCCTTCACTCTTACCTTCACATCACACCCATCACTTCACTTCTAATCATCCAACCCCTACCCCTACCCCTACTCTCACCTCTGCCTTCCGCTGTGCAATACAGATCTCTTGCTGAGCCCTGCGTTCTGCCTTCTCTGCTTCATCTGTGGCCTTCCATGACTTGTTGTACAAGTCCTGATACACACACACACACACACACACACACACACACACACACACACACACACACACACACACACACACACACACACACACACACACACACACACACACACACACACACACACACACACACACACACACACACACACACACACACACACACACACACACACACACACACACACACACACACACACACACACACACACACACACACACACACACACACACACACACACACACACACACACACACACACACACACACACACACACACACACACACACACACACACACACACACACACACACACACACACACACACACACACACACACACACACACACACACACACACACACACACACACACACACACACACACACACACACACACACACACACACACACACACACACACACACACACACACACACACACACACACACACACACACACACACACACACACACACACACACACACACACACACACACACACACACACACACACACACACACACACACACACACACACACACACACACACACACACACACACACACACACACACACACACACACACACACACACACACACACACACACACACACACACACACACACACACACACACACACACACACACACACACACACACACACACACACACACACACACACACACACACACACACACACACACACACACACAGGGCAGATGCAGCAGAATGAGTTATGTGAACAGTGACCATTCCTTTGTGCAACAGCACACAACTCCTCCACAGACACTCCCAGCTCACTTCAAGATGCCCCAATGTGGCAACAAGGGAAAGTCCCTAAAGCAAATGATGTACGTACCCCTAGTGCATTTTGCTTACGCTGTTCTTTTGCTTCAAGTCGGTGATCCGATGTTCAAGTGAGGTCTTCTCCTTCTTCAGAGCCTCTAGCTTCTCTGAAAGCTTCTCCAACTCTTCCTCCTTGCACGCCAGCCTGCAAGCACCATGAGTCATATGAAATGTTATACTTCTAGCCTTGTGTGTGTGGGGGGGGGGGGGTGCGTGTGTGTGTCTGTGTGTGTGTGTGTGTGTGTGTGTGTGTGTGTGTGTGTGTGTGTGTGCGTGTCTGTGCGTGTGTGTGTTGTGTGTGTGTGTCTGTGTGTTGTGTGTGTGTGTGTCTGTGTTGTGTGTGTCTTGTGTTGTGTGTGTGTGTGTTTTGTGTGTGTGTCTGTGTGTGTGTATGTGTCTGTGTGTCTGCATGCCTGTGTGTGTGTGTGCGCGTGTGTGTGTCTGTGCATGTGTGTGTGTGTCTGTGCGTGCGTGCATGCGTGTGTGTGTGTACTTACTGCTGTTGGTGCAGCTCCCTGTGCACCATGCTGCCATCCAGCTGATCCTGCACCTGTTGAGCTGGGGCCTCTTCCCTCTGCTTTAGCTCCGCTTGCAACTGACTGAGTTGCTCTGGGACAGAGGATGGGGTGAAGGACGAGGGAGGAGTGGGGAGGAGTGGGGAGGAGTGGTGAGGAGGGAGGATGGGGAGGAGGAGGGAGGAGGGGGAGGAGTGGTGAGGAGTGGTGAGGAGGGAGGATGGGGAGGAGGAGGGAGGAGGGGGAGGAGGAGGGAGGAGGGGGAGGAGGAGGGAGGAGGGGAGGAGGAGGGAGAAGTGGGGAGAAGTGGGGAGAAGTTAGGAGTGGGGAGGAGCAGGGAGGAGGGAGGAGAGGGAGGAGGAGGATCAGGAAGGACAAGGGAGGAGTGTGGAGCAGAGGATGGGGAAGGATGAGGGAAATGCCCACACCTTTGGCATGAGCTGCTTCAGCAGCAAGCTGCTTGTTGCAGTCCTCCAATTCCTTGATGACAGCAACATCAGGTGATGTGGACGCCGCCTGGACATATGGAATAGAACAAGACACCAGGAACCTACACAGTAGCACCACAGAACTGACTTCAGACACGCATGCACACTCAGACACGCATGCACACACCACACAACACCTGAACGCACACATACGCACTTATGTACCGAGATGTACTGTACTTATGTATACGTAAATGTGAATGCATGCACCAATGCAATCACCAGATGTGTATGCATGTATGTACATATGTATGTGTGTACTCACATATGCACACACATGCATGACCTACTTTGGCCACCTCAAGCTGCTTTTCCAGTTGCAAGACCTGGTCAGCAAGGTTGGCTCTCTCTTTCTGGCTCTCTCTTTCTCTTTTGCATCCAGTGCATCCTGCAGCTTCTGACGGGCATCTGCACACACCAAACCAACACAACATATAAGTACATAACACACCCTCACCCCTCCTCACTCTACACACCTTCACTATCTCACTCTCTCCTCACCCCAAACACCCTCACCCCTTCATACCAATAAACTCGTGCAGGTCCTTCTCCTTGCTGTCTTGCTGAGCAAGAAGACGATCCCTCTCCTCCTTAAGCTCAGCACTCTGTGCCTCCGCCTGACAGGCCCGCACCTCTTGACTAGTGCTGGCAGCACTGACAGATTGCTGGAGGGGGGAGGGAGAAGAGGAGTAGGAAAGGGAAGGGAGAAGAGGAGAGGGAAGGAAGGAAGGGGAGGAAAAAAGATCACAAGATGCCGAGCACTTGAATCAAGTACTTCAGAAGTGAAATCACAGCAGAGGGAGGCTGATGGTCAGGACTCCCCTTATCGGGCGAACTGATCGCGAGCAGATACATAGCAGAATCAATAACAATGATTGCAAGACGTTTCGGCCACGTAAGCCTTTGTACGCAGTTGACAAAGGCTTTCGTGGCCGAAACGTCCTGCAATCATTGTTATTGATTCTGCTACGTACCTGCTCACCATCAGTTTGCCCGATATTGACAAAGTAGCAGTGAGCCTCTACGACATCAGGACTGGTCCGAAGACCAGTGGAGATGGTCTCCAATCAAGACACAATCTGGGCTGCCACTTGCAAGCACGAATGTAAGTGTGTAACTTGTACAAGATCGCTAACTTCACAGCTTGAAGGAAAAGTGGCGACTGGAGAAAAAAGAACCGAGAACCTGAGCCAGAACTCGTGGCCTGTGCTCTAATGTAGAGTTTCAGCCACGCTAGCCACCGATCCCGATAAAGATTTTTCGTCTCCAATCGCCGGAGATACAGTTGGTATAGTGAAGTATGTACGTAAATATGGTAGTAAGGTACTTAAGTAGCCAGTACATTCTACAAGTGTCTGACAGACTGGAGATGCCTACCATTCGGAGGCATCATGGGCATGTGCATGTATTCATGCGTGCCTACGCACCTCAGCCTTCAGGAGCTGTGTCTCCAGTGACTGTTTGTCAAACTGAAGGGCAGTAACGTCAGAATTGAGCCTCTCCTGGTCCTCCCTGCTCTGGTCAAGCTCCTTCTGCAGCCTCTCAACTTGTTCCATCATCTGTGTATGTGGTGTTCAAGCAATATTCACTATCTGGATGACAATTGTGTGTCTGTATGCATGACACCAGATCTTCACCAGTTCATATAAGGACTGACTATGTACGGTACATGACACGGAAACCTTTTTCCGAGGAATTCTGTGGTTGTTCCGCGCAGGCATCCGCGGATAATTGTGCGGTCCGACGCGGATTTTCCACAGGGCGGCTGCGGATCTTCCGTGCGAGCGGACACGGATCTTCCGCAGATTCAGGTTGAAATGGTGGAAACCAGAAGGTGAACTTTGTGCGCAACAATGCTGAAGGATTGAGAAAGACATCGCAACGATCGTTCGAATTATCATTGTAGGAATAGGTCACCCTTTGATCTTCCCTCGGTCCACTTCACGATGATCTTCTCCTTGGCAAGTTTAAGACTTTCAACAGGCTGAAACGCTCGAAAGCAGGTGAGATTACGACGGAACATTAGCGCTTTTATGTACAACGAGTAGATAGCCTTTCCCCGTCGAGCGCACCTGTAGAATTAGGGTGAGATTCGAGAGGGTATTATCCTCGCGATCTCTGTAATACGAAAATGCGCAACACATCAGTGCAACTGTGTATATATTACATCCACAGAATTCCACACGGAATCTGCTACTTGTTCCACACGGAATCCGTGTGGGCATACATTTGTGGATCACCCGCGTGGTAGTCTGCAGAAAAGTTTTCCGTGTCATGTACCGCATGTACGTACGTATACAATGGAAACTCTGTATAGAGGACACCGCTGGGACCCAACTGGCTGTCCTGTATGGAGAGGTGTACCTAAAATTCGGAGGCAGATTTGTACACAGCCCTATGTGGTGGAACTGCAGACAGTGTCCTCAATAGAGAGGTGTCCTTAGAGTACCCTTTACAGAGAGGTTCCACTGTAAATGAGCACACACGTACGTCTTTCTCCTTGGCAGCAAGGAGTCCGTTCAAGCGGTTGGCCTCCAGTTGCGTGGCTGATGCCTGGCTCTGAGCCTCCGAGAGAGCTCTTTCTCACGGGCATGAGACTCTTGGAGGAGGCACTGAGAGACTTCACCTTGGACTCAAACTGACATTTCTCTTGATTGCTGCATGAGATAAGAGGGGAGGCAGGGAGGGGTGGGGGAGGGAGGAGGAAGAAGAGGGGTGGGAGGAGGAAAGGAGGGGAGGGAGGAGGGGAGGAGAGGGATGGGGAGGGAGGGTGAAGAGGAATGGGGAGGGAGGAGAGGGGTGGGAGAGAGGAGACAAGGGAAGGACTCCACAACACAAACAATTGGTGTTGCAAACACAGGTTAGTTGCACACGCATTCAGCACCGTGCAAGGGCCGTGGTACAAGACAGCCACAACCCACCTCTCAGTCAAAGAGGCCTGCAGGCGAGCAATCTCCTACAGCAGAGAGGAGAGGAGAGAGAGAGATGAGAAATGTAAAGGAACTATCCAATGACTACAGCAGTCACTGGTATCTGGTGTGTTGTATGTGTGTGTGTATATACATAGTGTGTGTGGTGTGTGTGTGTGTGTGTGTGTGTGTGTGTGTGTGCATACAACTGCCACTCACCTCCTGCATGCCCTGCAAGACCAGGTTTTCCCCGCTAGCCACAGCCTCCTGAGGTTGCTGCTGGTGCTGGGCCTCCTTTCGAGTCTTCTCCAGTTCTTCCTGTGCAGTGGACAAGCGCTGCCTCAGGTGTTGGATGTCTTTACTCTGAGGACAGGGTGAGGTGGGAGGAGGAGAGTAGTGTAACTAATCAAGTGAAGTGCTATTACATCTGCAAATTGGAGGCACC
>OX465045.1:5422124-5546595 GCA_949841015.1 Aplysina aerophoba
AGCCTTGGTATTTGGAAGGCCACCCCATAGTGGGGTGGAACCACTGATCGTTAGTCTCCTTTCATCTTTCACATGCGTGTGCCTGCGAACCAGATTAAAACCGAAATGAAGAACAAATCTTTCTCCTTTTGTCTATGCTCTTTAGTGAACACATAGCTACCATTGTGGGTGTAAGCTTTAGGACTTGGTTGAGTAAGAGTTTATAATGAGATCATACTTGTTTTTATAGACGCATCGCCATGGAGACAGGTCACCATGGTATCTGTTCCCTCAGGATGATGTGCCAGTGTCGTTCTGGTATGAGGGTCTGGGGCAGCTTAGCAAGGCGAGTGGTACACCCCGTACATACACACATGCACCGACGTGTATGCAACTCCAAGTTCTAAATCTGGCCCTCACTAGTGGATCACCTGAGAGAGATAGTCAAACTACTCCGTTATAGTTGACAGCCTCATTTAGTGCTACCTGGCAATACGTGTTTTAGCTATAAGTTACCCATTGACAACAGCTACGTGAGGCAGTGTCAGCTACTTCAGCGAGCTATGTTGCGAGGCAGTGTCTGCTACTTCAGCGAGCTATGTTGCGAGGCAGTGTCTGCTATTTCAGCGAGCTATGTTGCGAGGCAGTGTCTGCTACTTCAGCGAGCTATGTTGCGAGGCAGTGTCTACTACTTCAGCGAGCTATGTTGCGAGGCAGTGTCTGCTACTTCAGCGAGCTATGTTGTGCACTGATGGTGATTGAGATGCCTGTATCATAGTAGCTACATTGACTTTGGCTTTCTGTATCTGCTAATAGCAGTCTAGTGCATACACTCTCGTCACGCCTGACACCTGTCTAGTGTGTATGGTATATTGTATTACCATGTCACATGACAATCATGTGACCATCATGTGACCATCATGTGACCATCATGTGATGGCGGTGTATATGCATTGGTGCAGGTTGGCATGCAGCAGGCCTACCTCCTCGGGAAGTTCCTTCGCCAGCGCTACACAGAAGAGCTCAACGCTGGTTTAGTATTTACCAACTATACCAGAACACAGATATACGTCCGAAGCACTGATGTGGACAGGACTATAATGACTGCACAGTGCCTTTTGGCCGCTCTGTTCCAGCCAAGTGATGACCAGGTGATCCTGCAGTGCATTGCACCAATGATTTCATTCACAAACGAAATGTGCACTCTACACCAGTCACCTTGTGTACGTGGGGGGGGGGGTGGGGGGGGAGGGGGAGGGGAGGGGGGATTGTGTCCTTTCGCTGGTTGGTTTACCTGTAGCTGTCGATGGTACCATGTGTTGTGGGGTCTAGTGTGTGTAGCGTTTTTAGCTGCTAACTCTGTCCCTCCACATCCCATCTCTGTAGGAGTTTCTCTCTGGACATGATTTACATTGGCAGCCCATTCCTATTCACACAGTTCCTATTGAGAAAGATACAGTGTGTGTGCATTTGTATCTGGTGTGCGTGCGTGTATGTGTGTGTGTGTGTGCGTGCGTGCGTGTGTGTGTGTGTGTGTGTGTGTGTGTGTGTGTGTGTGTGTGTGTGTGTGTGTGTGTGTGTGTGTGTGTGTGTGTGTGTGTGTGTGTGTGTGTGTGTATGTGTGTGCATTTGTATCTGGTGTGCGTGCGTGTGTGTGTGTGTGTGTGTGTGTGTGTGTGTGTGTGTGTGTGTGTGTGTGTGTGTGTGTGTGTGTGTGTGTGTGTGTGTGTGTGTGTGTGTGTGTGTGTGTGTGTGTGTGTGTGTGTGTGTGTGTGTGTGTGTACATTTGTATGTCGAGATTGGATTAAAGTGCATCTGTGGGTGTGTATTTGTGCAGTGTTTACATGTTCATGCGTTCTAAACTTGATGTTGTGCAAGCCAGTCCTCACTCCTGACTTGGTCACACTTCCAGCTGTTGCGTGGTTACCAGACTCACTGCCCAAGGTACAGGGAGCTTATGGAGGAGACAGAAGAAGATGCAACAAAACTGGAAGCGGAGAACAAGGTGTGCATTTCACTTCAAATGTTAGAGAGGCTCTTGTGTGTATGTGTGTGTGTGTATGTGTGTGTGTGTGCGTGTGTGTGTGCGTGTGCGTGTGCATGCGTGTGTGTGTGCGTGTGTGTGAGAAGTGGCCTCACTGTGTGTGTGAGAAGTGGCCTCACTGTGTGTGTGTGTGTGTGTGTGTGTGTGTGTGTGTGTGTGTGTGTGTGTGTGTGTGTGTGTGTGTGTGTGTGTGTGTGTGTGTGTGTGTGTGTGTGTGTGTGTGTGTGTGTGTGTGTGTGAGAAGTGGCCTCACTGTGTGTGTGAGAAGTGGCCTCACTGTGTGTGTGAGAAGTGGCCTCACTGTGTGTGTGAGAAGTGGCCTCACTGTGTGTGTGTGTGTGTGTGTGTGTGTGTGTGTGTGTGTGTGTGTGTGTGTGTGTGTGTGTGTGTGTGTGTGTGTGTGTGTGTGTGTGTGTGTGTGTGTGTGTGTGTGTGTGTGTGTGTGTGTGTGTGTGTGTGTGTGTGTGTGTGTGAGGTGAAATGAGGTGAAACTCCTCTCATTCCTCTCATTTAGGATTTCTTTCGTTTTCTGGAAGCGAAGACTGGTCTGGCAAACCTTACCCTCTACGCTATTGGCAGAGTTGGTGATTCTGTGCTTGTCCACAAACTCCACAACCATTCCTTCCCTTGGGCCAATAATACCAATCTACAACGCCTAATGTACTTGTATAATGCTTACCTTCAGTTGAGGTTCAACACTGTGGAGAAACAGAGACTGACATGTGGTAAGAGCGGGTAGGGGCAGAATTGGTAATTAATAGAGTGTCTTTCAACTGTCACTCTGAGCTTTCTAGGCTTTTTGTTACGTGTCCCCTTGAATGACAGCCACCCTTGAGGCTGTAAACCTGACACTGTACCCACCTTGAAGTGTACCGCAATAGTCGTGGGCTGTGAGCGATATGACCACAGCAAGAGTCAGCGACAAGGCGAAGTGCACAGCCACACCCACATCAGTACTAGAGATCTCTCTTCTTGATACACCGAAGGCTCACCCAGTGCACCCTTCTTTTAAACAATTTTATAAAGGGAACATGGGTAGCTGAGGTTAAAACATGTGTGAGCGTGCATGCATGCGTAGATATAGGTCGGTTATTCAAGGCATCAATTACAGGGACCCTTGTTTCGGCCATTTTGGATGAAATGACAGCCAAGGAAAATGGCTCCCTCCCGCAGGAGAAGATCCACATGTACTCTGCAGTGAGTTGTGTGGTGCCTTACATGTAGACAGACGGACCCGCAGTGGTGGTGTGTGTTTGAGTGGGAGAGGTGAGCTAAGGCTCAGGATAAGCATAGTGGTGGAGAAGAGAAGGAAGTTGTAAGAGGCAGGGAGGGTGTTAGACAGTGGTCTCTCTGTGTAGTGGAGTCCACATGGACATGTGAAGAGCAGGTCCCTATCGAGTCCTGTTGTAGCCCCTGGTGTAGCCCGAGGTGTAGCCCCTGGTGTGGCCCCTGGTGTGGCCCCTGGTGTAGCCCGAGGTGTAGCCCCTGGTGTGGCCCCTGGTGTGGCCCCTGTTGTAGCCCCTGGTGTAGCCCGAGGTGTAGCCCCTGGTGTGGCCCCTGGTGTAGCCCCTGGTGTAGCCCGAGGTGTAGCCCCTGGTGTGGCCCCTGGTGTGGCCCCTGGTGTAGCCCGAGGTGTAGCCCCTGGTGTGGCCCCTGGTGTGGCCCCTGCTGTAGCCCATGGTGTGGCCCCTGGTGTAGCCCCTGGTGTAGCCCCTGGTGTGACCCCTGGTGTGGCCCAAGGTGTAGCCCCTGGTGTGGCCCCTGGCGTAGCCCCTGGTGTAGCCCCTGGTGTGACCCCTGGTGTGGCCCAAGGTGTAGCCCCTGGTGTGGCCCCTGGTGTGCCCCCTGGTGTAGCCCCTGATGTAGCCCCTGGTGTGACCCCTGTTGTGGACCGTGGTGTAGCCCCTGGTGTAGCCCCTGGTGTGGACCGTGGTGTAGCCCCTGGTGTAGCCCCTGGTGTGTCCCTCCCCTTCAGCATGATACCACGGTGACCATGCTCCTGTCTTGTCTGGGGGTCTTTGATGGCATTAATCCGAACTACACCAGTGCGGTCATCGTGGAACTGTACAAGGAGGAAAACAGCAAGTGAGAAGTTCTCGCTGTGTGATTCTTCTATTGTTCTTGTTAGTGTTGTTGTTGCTGTTATTTGTAGTGGTAGACTTTCATCTCCACTTTGTCACACACTTTGTGAATCTTGTGCATCTTTAGTCTTCAGTTGCAAAATGTCCACCAAATACTATTTCTTTTTCCCACATTGTTCTTGGCAAAGGAGCTCTGAGTTCCATGTTGTTACCTCCTCTGCAGCCACTTCTATGTGGAAGTGTGGTACAAGTTTGGTCCTATGGTTGAGAGGAACAGTTCACTCTTCTGTAACTCCACCTCTTCGTTAAACATGACGAACACATCTAGCTGTCTACGGCCTCTCACTGTCCCCGGCTGCAGCCACTTCCAATGCCCCCTAGAGGAGTTCAGGAAGTACGCAGCTGTTTAGAATGTGTATATGTAGCAAGCTTGTTGGTGCGTGTCTCACTGCACAGTGCTATTGTCTGTCTAACTGTCTTTGTGTCCTCTACGTATCTGTCTGTCTGTCTGTCTGTCTGTCTGTCTATCTTTGTGTCTTCTGTCTGTCTGTCTGTCTGTCTGTCTTTGTGTCTTCTTTCTGTCTGTCTGTCTGCTTGTCCGTGTGTCTTCTGTGTGTTTCTGTCTGTCCGTCCGTCTGTCTGTGTGTACGTACAGTATGTGTTTCTCTCTGTCTATCTGTATGTTTGTCTACTGGTACAGGGCACTGGCAAAGATCATTCCTTCTGACTTAACCCAGGAGTGTCACATGATGTCCACAGATTATCCGTCCTTGCCGGGACAGTGCAGCCCTGGTGTGTTTGAATCCCAATGTGGCAAGGAGCATGCATTTGTTGACGCATATACGTACCTTCTGTCCCTCTAGCCAACCTGTGTATTTGTAGGTTGTATGTAAAGACGGCAGTTAATCTTATTTCATCATCAACCTACAAATATAAACTCATATTTGAAGTAGGATGATTATTTTGGACGATCAAGCACGCCAACAAATGACTCGTCACTTCTTAATTGTCACTTCAATGCAACGTTTTGCCCATCACGGGCTTCGTCAGGCATACAGTGAAGCCCGTGATGGGCGAAACGTTGCATTGAAGTGACAATTAAGAAGTGACGAGTCATTTGCTGGCGTGCTTGATCGTCCAAAATAATCATCCTACTATCAACTCCAGCATGCCTAATAACTTTCATGTCATATTTGAAGTTCATAAAACATGCAATCTGCTTATGTAATGTTCTTTCTCTATTCTGCTTCCCTTCAGACTCCTTCTCTGTTAAAAGTGTGCTCATCTTGCTTGTCTTGAATGTCCTTGTCCTGTGTTTCCTCGGTCGATGGGTGTGGAAGAGGTGGAAGAAAAAGCAGTTCACCGAAGACAAGTGGGTTTGGGTGGTGTGTGCGTGTGGTGTGTTTGTGGGTGGTGGAATTGGAATGGGAGTGTGTAGTGCCTAAAAGTAATGTCATCCCCTTGCCGTGGTCCTGCAGTGTGCCCTTCCTGGATGCAAAAAGAGCAGAAATAGAGGAGCAGGAGGAGGAGGAGGAGGAGGAGTTATATAATCAGTCCACAGGCTCATCAAAATATTAACTTTCATGTGTATTTACTTAATATTTTCACATCTTAAATTTGGTTATCAAGGCAGCTGGACTAACTGTCACTACACACATACAGCTGCAGTTCTGTGTCTGCTTGAGCTGGCAGACCAGTGCAAGACAGACCAGTGCAAGACAGACCAGTGCAAGACAGACCAGTGCAAGACAGACCAGTGCAAGACAGACCAGTGCAAGACAGACCAGTGCAAGACAGACCAGTGGGCCAGTCGTAGTTAGAGAGGTGCTCTGCTAAGCACAGCATAGAGGTAGGCAGATCCACTGCAATTTTGTCTGTGCTCGCCCTCCGTACTTCGTTACTTGCAGAGTATGCGCAGTACGACTAACGCTTTAAATAATATACCTTATACCTGAGTCAAGGGACAGGCAACTCGGAACTATAGTCACGTGATTACAGCTGCCCTTTGGCGAGGGAACTACCCGCAAGAACTCGTGGGTCGCTGCTTCGGCCGTAGATCTCAGCGCCACCATGACGCCACTCCAACCCGCCGTTACCGTGTGCTATCACATATTTCAGAACTACAACGAATGTCATTACAACTTTGTGAGTCCATTTCGCGCAGACAGTGCACGATGCATGCACAATGGGGGGGGGGAAGATTATTCTTTCGACTTTACATTACAACAGCGGTTAACCGAGGCCATGCTAGCTATGTGAACGAGATCTCGAGCGCAGACGCACTACACGTGGCAGTCTGCCGGGGTAGACAGTGTCTGGCGGAACGTGTACAATATCTAGAACTTGATAGTCTCGCGTAGCCAGACCCCCATTCGTTCCAGCTCCGCCTCCACAAAAGACGGGGTCTGGGGACTAACGGCCTCCTATTTGGTACAGCAGTCCGCTGGAAGTCCGGACCGTTGGTATGTGATCATGCCGTAGAAGGGCTGTGTTAATAAGCTGACACCTTCGTGTCTCACCTCTCCCGTTTTGCTTTAACACACCCCAGCTCCTTAGAGTCCCCTTAGGCGCTGGCCCAGGCCTACCCTTATATATCAGGACCAGGGAGCTAACCTATGTTGCTGGTGCACTGGCTTGGTCTTAAGTGGGCTGGGCCCGCCCCCGCATGACCTTTGACCTATCACCTGTGAACTTTGACCTCGAGTGTCAACCGGCTCCTATTTTCTAATTACTCTCCCTCGTAGTTTACCCCTGGGGGACGGGCCCGAACCACACTTTCACACCCTCCAAGGAAAGCAGAGAGTAAGCGAATTACAGAAGTGATGTAACATAAGGTGAATTGCTGTGAGACACTAGATTAAAAAGGAACTGATGAAGGCAACAACCACACAGTCAAACAAACAAACAAACAAGCAAACAAACAAAAAACCTGCCGTCTGCTCTCAGGACTTGCTTGCCGCCCTTGGGAATCTGTCGCGTGCACTCGATGGAGAGGGCCCGCCACGCATGCGCAGTAAGTGCCGCCTTCAGCCCTTAGCTCCTCCTTCCAATGGTCCTTGTGCGTAGTGCGCCAGGACCATTACGTGAACGAAGCCGCCATTAACCACGTTTAACAGGTTAAACTCCAATTGCCTTCGCAGGTGTTGCCTAATCATAATATGTGAGCTCATTAACACAGCCCTTATACGGCATAATCGCATTCCAACGGTCCGGACTTCCGGCAAACCGCTGTACCAAAAAAGGGGCTGTTAGTCCCCAGACCGTCTTTTGAGGAGGCGGAGCTGGAACAAAATGGCGGTCTGGCTATGCGAGACTAAGAACTTGAAGTAAACTTTTTTATTTGGTAAAAATTTATCAGTAATTACCATGTTGTAATAGCACCTATTAGCTTCTCTTGTGAGATTCATACATTGGGCTGGTTATGTTCACACTGTTTGGAGTGCTGCGCCTCCTTATATTAATATTGCTGCTGTAGAAACAATGACTGCTACTCCATTCAGTTCTCTCAGTTCTTGACAGATTGGACCCTGTATCCGTGTAATGCTGTCACATCCTCCTCTCCACGTCTCTGCTACTGCAGAGTTACTGCACATGGAATAACGACAGCAGTAAGAGCCAACAGCCAGGAGCCTGTGTTACTCACCCCGGCAGCATTTACTCGGATGCTAGTGCGGCGTGGATCATGATTGCAGCCATCATAGTCTTCTTCATGGTGCGTACATGGTCCAACTGCAATACCAGGACTCATGTATAAGTTGCTGGCTTCACAGCTTGAAAGGGGAAGGGTGAACCTGTGAAGCTAGCAACGTATACACAAGTACACCCCAGCTTGCAAACACTCGTTGACAATAGCAGAACTCGTTTGCCCTTGTTGGTTTAGTACTCTTCCACCTTGCTGTATGTGTTATCGTATGAATTGTGGGATATCTCAGTAGTGGTATTCTGTATGCTTTGTGTATCCGTGCATAGAGAGTCACCAAATGCATGGGGCAAATTTAGCTGATACTTGCATGAGATACAATTGCTGTGGTGTTATACCTGCTATTGCAGCTTATTTAAGGTTGATATTTCAGTGTAGAACATGCAACTTGTGTTGACAAGAAATGTTGTAGTTGTCAGGAAACAGAATCACTTCACTCTTGCAGTGTCTGTTTGCCCTGTGAAACCTCAGTCTACCCCGGCCCTAGACATCACTGCTTCTTACAACAGGGGACACAGGTGAAATGTGTCTCTCTCTCTGTGTGTGTCTCCTCAGAAAGCAGGATTTATGTTGCTAGAGAGTGCCTTTGCAAGCGAACCTGGAGACAGGAGAAATGTCATTATTATTGTGAGTTACATCAGAGTCCTGGGATCATGGCTGGCAATGGGGCTGGCAGATGATGTACATGTGACAGTTCTTTGTCGAGCTACTAGCTATGAGCAGATGGGGATTTGTACACATTGGCTTAATATTTCCACATCCGTTATTTTCAATAGTCAATTATGTATTATGCACTTTGAACTCAGATTTCACTGCAATCACCAGTAGAGGAGACTTGCTTGTTCATGTCTGAATCCAGTGCAGTTACTCTAGAATGTAAGAATACCACCCTCTTCTCCATTCCAGAAACACATTGATGCCTTTGCTAGTGCTCTTGGCTTCTTCCTAATCGGTTGCGACTGGATCACAGACTACTCGCTCATATTTCCTGTGCCCCAATCCTTTTTTTCCATCCAGCAGCCTCTACTGTGGTTCTTCAAGGTCAGATGCACAATGCTCAAATGCAGCAGAATGTCTGTAGAATAGTGCTGATCCCCACCAGCTTGTCAATGCCAGTACTGGCATCCACCCATGAGGGGTTTGTGGGTACGCACATACGTAGCTCACACTGTTGCATGTGTATGCAGTGCACGTACATGTACATGTGGGTAGTAAGCTAAGACACTGTTGAAGCAAGTCAGTCGTGTTACTGTGTGGTGTACAGCAGTGGTTGGCCTCTACGGGTGGTGTGGTGTACAGCAGTGGTTGGCCTCTACGGGTGGTGTGGTGTACAGCAGTGGTTGGCCTCTACGGGTGGTGTGGTGTACAGCAGTGGTTGGCCTCTACGGGTGGTGTGGTGTACAGCAGTGGTTGACCTCTACGGGTGGTGTGGTGTACAGCAGTGGTTGGCCTCTACAGGTGGTGTGGTGTACAGCAGTGGTTGACCTCTACGGGTGGTGTGGTGTACAGCAGTGGTTGACCTCTACGGGTGGTGTGGTGTACAGCAGTGGTTGGCCTCTACGGGTGGTGTGGTGTACAGCAGTGGTTGGCCTCTACGGGTGGGGTGGTGTACAGAGGGTTTCTCTCCCCACAGTTCACATTTGCCAGTAATGCTGCCACCTTGATTGGAGGATGTCTGGTTAACTTTGAGTACAAACTGAGGCTACCGGCAGCTTTCATCAGTGCCTTTGTCATCAGCGTAAGTGTGTGTAGGTGGGAGAGTCCATGCACTGTGTGTGAGTGTATGTGTGAGTCCGTGCAGTGTGTGTGAGTGCGTGAGCACACATGCTTGTATGTGATGTATGCACTCCAATCCTTCCTCTATCCGTGCAGGGAATTGTCCACCCTGCGGTGGCAAGACTGATCTGGGCAGGCCACCGTTACACCCTGTCTCCATTTCGATACTGCACATATCCGTGGCATAAGCCAAATTACACCTTCACCTGTGGGAAGTCTGTGTTTGACAGCTATTACATTCTGGACTTTGCAGGAGGAGGAGCTGTGCACTTGTTGGGTGAGCACATACGTAGTCTGTGTGTGTGCGTGTTTGTGAGTGTGTGTGTGTGTGTGTGGTGTGTGTGTGTGTGTGGTGTGTGTGTGTGTGTGTGTGTGTGTGTGTGTGCGTGCATGCGTGCGTGTGTGTGTGCGTACGTGCGTATACAAGAGTGTGTGTGTATATGCGTGTGTCTCTAGATGTGTGCGTACTCTATACGTATGTACTATCACAGCCTGCACCATAGTATAGAGCATGTCCTGCAGAGTTCTGTCAAAGCATTTTTGAAGGGTGCGAGGACCATTTCCATTCTACATAAAAGCCCCACTTGAGGCTGTAAGTACTCATGTACTGTATGTGTGTGTGTGTGTGTGTGTGTGTACTAATGTACATGATGGACATGTACTGTGTAACTAGTGAGTCAATCTCGATGCAGACTTGACAGAGGCCTACATGGCCGAAACGTCCTGCAATCCGTTGTTTGATTGATTGATTCTGCTACATATTTGCTCATCAAGATCGACAAGCTAGTTATCACAACGTAACAATGAGCCTCACTTACTGTACAGTGTAATGACATACGTACCTGTTCCACCACGCAGGGGGTGTAGCAGGGCTGGTGGTGTGTCTGTTTGCCAAGTACAACAAGTGGTGGCGAGACTGGCAGCAGAAAAACGGTGTGGAGATTGAGGTGTACGAAGTACACAAGTGGTGGCGCTGCTGGAGGAGAAGTGGAGAAGAAGCACAGGTGGGCTCAGCCCAACGTGAATCCCATGCACACCAGTGTTGGTTTGTTAGATAGGTGATGATTGATGTGTGTGTTGTGAATTTGAAAGAATCTGAGAGCTATCACAGCACAGGGAGCCCAGTGGATGGGGCTGCCCCAGGTCCAAAGACCAATCATTGTATAATTATATATACGGTACATGTCACAAGTTACTTGAATTTTTCCGCCGAAATCTGCGGTTTTCCATCACGGAATTCCGTGAATCTTCGCAAAATTTTCCGCAGAGCATTGATAATTATAAGCTGAAGTACTGTTGCGTAGTAACAGAATGGTTGCTAAAAGCAACCATTTATTTGTGCTCTATGAGAAGGTATTGTCCAAACCAAGGAAATTCATCTTTCAACAATACAACTACGACATGCAGGGTTTTACAGTTCTATTAGCAATGATTAATTATTAATAAATAAGTGTGTGATAGCCAACAGCACTTGAAGGGTCAATATGCTGAGTCACGTCTTACTTGGTTACCTAGGAGACGCTGACTAGAAGAGGCTCGGCTACCGATAGTGACACTCCAAAGGATGTGCCCAAAAAGTAAGATAATATTGCTATATTGCACTGGTGAAAATGCTGTATGTGCATTAGTGCACTAGTAATGTTGTGGTCATATCAATGAGCCTGGCGTTGCAGCTTTCCAGAATGGATGTACTCAGTGAACATGGATGAGAACATTGAGCACGCAGCTCTCGGCGTGCTGATCCTGTGGTTTGCATGGTTTGCCTTCAACTGTGGCTCCACTGAGAATATCCAAGGTGGGTCTCCCGGGTGGCTATGAGTGAGTAGGATTAGAGTGTAAGTACAGTGAGGGCAGGTTGTGACTGACGAAGACCCTTGAGGTTGAAACGGTTCACTGCAATTTACCTCCATGCTACGTGACTAACAACATTCCTGTTCACTTTGCCACTGTAGCATGAGCCTCTACCACTTCACAATGAAAGCAGTTGTGTATGATTGAGGGCTTAGGCTGTGTAGGCACTGCAAGTATGTATGTACTTGCAAGTTGGACCCATCTACACACGCCCTGGTGCATCCTGCCATCCCGCACACATCCTACCCACCTCTACCCACCCACTCTTCCCTCGCCCCACACCTCTCAAACATCACACTCGCCCACACAAACATGCACTCCCCACACCCACTCCTCTCCCCACACACTCACACCCCTCACTGGCCCTCACTTCTCCCCCACTCACAGGTGGCAAACATGGCTTCTGGCACTCAGTGCCGTCTCGGATTGCAGTGAACATGATCATCTGCTGTGCCTCTGGAGGCACTCTGGCCGTCCTGGTTGCCAGCTGGATGCAGGTGGGTCCTGCACATGCACTTGGACCAGACTACACGACATCCACGGTCCTCCAGTAGCGCCAATGAACCACACCATGTGTAGAACAGGCACACACACACACACGTGTGTGATTATGACCATGCTAGAGTTTTGTATTGTGACTCTCAGTGGGGGGTGGGGGGTGGGGGGGGGGCTGAGTAGCTGCATGATGTGTATGTCTTGTGATGTATAAAATCTCCACCTCTTTTCTTTCGCTTCACTGCACAAAGTTGCGGATCAGAGCGCATTCGCTGAATGCCAATGAGATTGCCAATGGCGTCCTCTCCTGTCTTGTTGCCATCACTGCCTCCTGTCCCTATGTCACCTACTGGCAAGCCTGCATCATAGGAAGTGAGTAAGACCGGCTACTTCAGTTGAAGCACAATCCTCACCCTCACCAAAGGTCCTTCTCCTCATCCCGTGGCTGACTAGTCTGTTCTGGTAGATCCAAATTCTCGTCGTGACAAAATGGGAAATTGAGTCTAGCGTGCCAGACAAATGGCCATCCGAGTAGATTAGTGCAGAGGATGGCATTTCTGCCGCACTTTTGTTTGAATCGCTTCAGTACATGTGTAATTACTGCTGGGATAGTCGTAGTATCACTAATTATTTGCTGAGTGACTCATGAAGGAAGATTCTAGTGTTTGCACTAAAAGTATTCACAGGGTTGTCCAGATAGTGGGATTGTACATGTGTGTGTGTGTGTGTGTGTGTGTGTGTGTGTGTCTGTCTGCCCAGTTTTGGCTATTTTGATGTGTGTCTGTCTGCCCAGTTTTGCCTATTTTGATGTGTGTCTGTCTGCCCAGTTTTGGCTATTTTGGTGTACCACTTTGCCTGCTACTTGGAGTATCGGTTCGGCATCCCTGATACCGCTCGGGTGGTCCCTGTACACGGAGCTTGGTGAGCCAGTGCAGTGCGTTTGTAGGAGCACTCATGTGCACACAGATGCATGCAAACGCACACACACACACACACACACACACACACACACACACTCACACACACACACACACACACACACACACACACACACACACACACACACACACACACACACACACTCACACACACACACACACACACTCACACTCACACACACACACACACACACACACACACACACACACGGAATGTACATGTGTACATGTATGTGGGCACAAGTGTAGTGCTCTAGTCCCTCACAGCTACACTTAGCCACCTTCCCTTTACCGCAATGCCCCTCAGCACACTTCACCTTAGCTGCACCCCCTGAGCCACTCCCCCTCACCACACCCCCTCAACCACACCCCCTCAACTACTCTCCCTCACCACACCCCCTCAACCACACCCCCTCAACCACTCCCCCTCACCACACCCCCTCAACCACACCCCCTCAACCACACCCCCTCAACCACACCCCCTCAACCTATGCTACACTTCCCCTTGCTTTCCTGCAGTGGTCTACTGAGCATTATGTCTGCCTCCTTTGCTGCCATGACGATCACCAATCAGTGTTATCTGCATGCCACCTATGAAGGAGTGGCATCATGTCAGCTCATTTTGCCAAACATTGTACGTACATACGTACATAGGTGGTTGCATGTATGTACGTACAGTAATGCTGTTTAGATACCTGTTGTTGTTGTTGTTGTTGTTGTTGTTAGGAGTTTATTTGTTGTTGTTGCTGATGCAAATGAACAAATACGTACCTTTTATCTTGTTACTCCCCATGCAGGACTTTGGGCAACTCCTAGGGATGCAGTTGTTGGGGGCTACAGTTATCATTGCCGCTGGCGCGTCCATGGCCCTGGTGTATGGGGTCCTGTATGTGATCCCAATGCAGCCCTTTGCGTACATATTGGTCAGGTGAGCGGATAGCCACTGCGTCTGTCAAGCCTCAATAATATGACTTATCCACCGATGCTGGAAGTCTTACATCAGCTGTAGTGGGTGGATCATCCTATTCACCTTATTGCATATCATGGAATTACAGCTCTTAATTGAGAAAGATTCATACGTACGTACGTACATGTATGAAGGTTTAACATTTTCTGACTCTTAGCTCACATTTAATTACTACCGTACAACAGTGGTTAATTACTATACATGGCAGGCACACTTACAATGCAGTATGTGTATATATGTGGTACACTGTACGAGGCGCTATGGTCAGTGAAGACCCTTGGAAGCTGAATACATGCATGTGCATGTGACATACCCTCAGATGCTAAGACAGTGATCTGATTCTGTCTCTGTAGGGTATTCTGCGTCAACGGCTGTCCGCCAAATCGTAAGATCAAATTCCACGGAGGTTGGCTTTTTACAGACCCTGAGGAAGAGAAACACGTCTATAACAAACAGTATATTCACGACATGCTGGCTAGGTCAAATGACAGTGGCGCTCCGAGCAGCGCTGTGCCAACACCAAGTCATCACGCTGGTCCAAGGAGGAGGGTGAGCCGGGAGGTCCAAAGGTATGCTTCTCGTGATCCCTCCTATGGTAGCATGATGCGCCGAAGCGGAGGGGAGGAGGAAGTGCCAACAAGTCAGGCAGACGTGGTGACAGTCAGCTCCAGGGGTTCGTTGAACCCCTGTGGCGTAGACGATGGGAGTGACCCCAGCCTCTGAACACCTGATGAGCTTATCACATGCAAACTAGTGTAGCCCCAGACCTGTCCTGTTTGTTCGTTTGCATGTACGTACGTACGTATGTACGTACATGCACAATCCCAAGTTCATTTGAACTTTGAGTTTAAACTTAGACTGATTGATTTCCATGCTAGTTTGTCATGACACATGAGGTGACTTAATTACTACTGCTGCAGGGTGTATACGTACCTCATGTGCGGACTTGAAAAGTTGAAATTTGCATCATACATATAACTGTATACACGGAATCAGTTGATACGTTGCATGAACGTATAATTACGTTACGATAAATCATGAATCATTCAATTTCAAACAGCACAAACAAAATCGTACAAAGAAATGAGAGCATTAATTTAAATAGGATGCCCATCAAAATGGGCGTTGGAACAGAAGTGCCACATTGGATTACAGTAGTACGAATATATATACAGATTTACATACTTGGGTGAATTTAGAGATCAACTTATAGGGATTGATCCTTGTATACTATATCCATGCATATGTGTATATATAATATTATGTATGTATGTACCCATGCATGCGTGCTGTGGTGCGCTGACAACATAACAGGTCACTACACACTTCTACAGTGTCAGTAATTCATCCAACATTGCCTCCAATTCTCTGTCCTTCTCCTCCACCACCACCCCCTGCACTGGAGAAGGATTCAGTGTTTGCACGAAGCCCACCATCTTGTGCTCTGACTTGGGAGGACCTAGAACCATATAGGGCTGTGTCAAACTCATCTCAATGGGCGTAGTCGGTGCAACCCCACCCACTGAGCAAAGCTTGTTCACATGCAGAGGTGCGTTGCTACCTGGCATGTGCATGGAGCCACTGTCGTCCAACACAGCTGCTGTCCTGGAGGAGTCAGCTCTAGGTTTTTGGAAGGCAAACCCAGAGGAGTGTTCCTGACGAGTAGCATTCACCATTGCTTGCTCTGCCACACCTGATGTGTGTCTGTTTGCAACAGGCTGTGTATCTCCACTTGCTCTCACTTTGTCTAGCTTTGGACTGGGAGATGAAACTAGGTCAGTGCTCACTTTCAATGCCCTAGCAGAAGACATTTGCAGCCTTTGTGGGACCCTGCTACACGGAACATCTTCGGACCTGTGGCGTCTAAGCTGATTGAGAGTCATATTCTGCAACTTTCCATCCTTTTGACTGTTGTCTTCCATCAGACCTGCTTCTACTAAGAGCCCCTTGTCCATCAATAACTGCTCATTTAGAGGAATATTCTGGATGCTCTCTGCCAAGGAAGATATATTAATCTGGAACAGTTCACTGCTGAATGACCTTGACTCCTCCTCGCTTGCTACTTCTGCCAAGGGCAAACGGTGCTCTATTGATGAGGGGATACATAATATAAGATAGACACATGGTTCAACATACGTACGTAACCAATAGGAACATAATCAACAGGATTTCACTTCTCTAAATGGTTGAAGGGATTCTCTTGTGTTTTAATTAGCACAAAAAAATTAGGAATCTGAAGCACAACCAATACACATACACACACACACACACAAACATACACACACCATACACCACATACACACACCACACACACCACACATGCACATCACACACAGCACAAACACACAAAATGTGTAAGACTAAATCAAAGGTACTGCACTGCACTGCTTCTCCTTGTACCGCCCTCACTGGCAGACTGGACTAGCTGCTTGAAGCGCAGGTCCTCCTGGTGGGCCCTGGACTCGTCTTCACTTGCTGCCACAGCACTCAGCTCTTCATCTGCTCTGGTCTCACCTGCTGAAGCAACACGGCTGACCTCCCCTTCATTGTCATATCGCGACCAATTACTTTCTATTTCTCGTCTTGTAAATTTTCCACCTTCATTAATATCTTCTTCCTTCTGCATTCACAGGCAGAAAAAACACAAATTATTCATAGAGCTAGTGGTAGCTGCATCAGTTGTACTGACAGGGTCGGCTACACCTGGCTATATCAATTGCTCTATGAACACCTTGCACATACATAGATTCCATACAGCTACAGTGGAACCTCTCAATAGAGAAAACCCTTGGGACCCAGCTGGCTGTCTTGTATCGAGAGCTGTTCCTAATTCAAAGGTAGATTTCTACACAGGTCTATGTGGTTGGGACTGCTGTCCTCATTAGAGAGGTGTCCTTTATTCAGAGTGTCCTTTAGCAATACAGAGGTTCCCCTGTACTACGTATAGAGAGGTTCCCCTGTACTACGTATAGAGAGGTTCCCCTGTACTACGTATAGAGAGGTTCCCCTGTACTACGTATAGAGAGGTTCCCCTGTACTACGTATAGAGAGGTTCCCCTGTACTACGTATAGAGAGGTTCCCCTGTACTACGTATAGAGAGGTTCCCCTGTATTACGTATAGAGAGGTTCCCCTGTACTACGTATAGAGAGGTCCCCCTGAACTACGTATAGAGAGGTCCCCCTGAACTACGTATAGAGAGGTTCCCCTGTACTACGTATAGAGAGGTTCCCCTGTACTATGTATAGAGAGGTTCCCCTGTACTACGTATAGAGAGGTCCCCCTGAACTACGTATAGAGAGGTTCCCCTGTACTACGTATAGAGAGGTCCCCCTGTACTATGTATAGAGAGGTTCCCTTGTACTACGTATAGAGAGGTTCCCCTGTACTACGTATAGAGAGGTTCCCCTGTACTACGCAAGTCGTATGCATACAAACTAAGTTTTTTTGCAAGCATAAGGTAATAATAATAATAATAATAATAATAATAATAATAAGTACATACATACATACATACATACATACATGAACGGCAAAACATAATGACTTGTCATGTATTTAACATGGTCTTCTATAGTAAAGTATAGCTTAATTAATAAGGATGTTACAGCTACCTGGCAAGTCACACAGACCACCGGGCCTCATTGGCGATGAGGTCCAGTGGCTGGCTGTGGAGATTCAAGTCCCTGGAGGGGTTGTGGATTGAGGATCTGGCCCCACGTAGGCAAATTAAACTAAGTACTTAAGTGTGGCAACGTACAGTCGAAGGCTGACCTGCAAATGTTTGTGAGAGTCGTGCTTGGTCCCTTTTGCTTGTCTCCGTGCGCCTTCTCCTTCATGACGTCTTTTGTGAACCTTCTGCTGCCTCCTCGAATGTACGCGTACGCCACCAGGATTCGACATTGTGTGTGTTTGGGGTAATCCCCAAGGATAACAAAATGGCTACCTTTCCGTGCTCGAGGTACTCGCTAATGTGTGCAATTCTGTGTTTCTTCTGCACTGTGCTCCATCAATCCTCGTGTTTCCGCGTAATCAACACTTTTGCTGGAGATCTTACTGCGGAGGCGAGTGAACACCACACTGTGTGGCAGAATGCGAACAATATACTAATCTGCGCTCTCTTTTCTGACCTGGGAGACGCCGACGTGTACATATCCATCGACAGACGACCCATTCCCGCATCTGGAATGTACGACTATTCTTCTGATTCGTGTGGTGATGATATTCTTGTTGTGTTGAGTTCCAACAAAGGTCAACAGCTTCACATTGATGTATTGGGCCACTTTCTTCATGCTAACACGTCCTATCGATTGTACATAATCAAGACAGAGGAGAAAGACATGGAACCATACAGTGTCAGGGACTCCTGGATTCGTGAGGATGGCACATCCATTGAGCTGGTACGGGCAGAATTTGCTGATCCTCTGGTAATTAGAAATGATCCAGAGTTGGTGAGAGTAGTGGAAGGGTTGAGAAGTTTGCGCGCACATGCACAAGACACAAGTAACAACGAGAGTGGCTCAACATTTCAACTGCTGGCAACTGTGGCTGCAAAGGTCATTGAAATAGCCCTGGAAGTTCTGCTATGAGCTGGCATCATGTTGATTTGTTACTTTTGAATCTGTACAAGTTATGTTATTTACAATGGTGTGTTGTACGTATCAGGTTTCGATTTCAATGTTAGATTTGTTCAAACATACATACACCATGCACTAGTGTACACTATATACCCGATCTGCAATTTATATTATGACAGTTACCATTATACTGCACTATAATATTATGTTGCATCACAGCCAGATGAACTATATTACATATGTGCAATGGTCCCTGCCCATACATATACATATACTCTGGATAATGGTCCTGAATTGCAAAACAAATAGCACACGTAGTCTGAATGCAACCACCTCTGCCCATAGAGGCCAATAACACCACACATGGCTGGCCCACAGAAGGCAGTTCTCTTTCATTGACAGACAACATGTACAATGAATGTTGACAGGTGCTGTATCCAACTACATACATGCAACGTGGTCCTGATATGATAAAATCTGCATACACAGTGTGTGATGTAGTTGTGGGAGAGCAATGAGAGTGTGTCACACTTTGTTGAGTTTCGTGACGATGCACACTCGCACAGTCTGGTCGAAAGAGCAGCAGACAAGGAGGCCAAGCTGGGCCGGGGAAGGAAGAGGGGGTAGGGGTGGAGGTGGGCAAGACAGAGGGGAGGATTGAGGGGGAAGTTAGAAGTTAATAAAGCATCACCACTCATATCACAGCAGTTCATGTACGTGTCCATACAAAGTGCATGCTGCTCGCTACTCCACACTACACCACACCACACCACAGCACACTGCATTCCTCACTCCCCACACATCCACTACCACCAATAGTGACCAAGATAATTACCCTCCACACACGCACACGCACACACACTCACACACACACCACACACACCACACACTCACTCATACACACCACACACACCACACACACTCACATACACACGCACCACACACACACACACACACACATACACACGCACCACACACACACACACACACACACACACACACACACACACACACACACACACACACACACACACACACACACACACACACACACACACACACACACACACACAGACACACACACACACACACACACACACACACACACACACACACACAGACACAGACACACACACACACACACACACACACTCACACACTCACATATACACACACACTCACTCACACGCACACACACACACACACACACACACACTCACATATACACACACACTCACTCACACGCACACACACACGCACACACTGCATGCTGACCTTGTCTGGGTGCCAGTCAAAACTGGAGACTGGCTGCGATGACAGCACAGCATTCTGAACAAGACTCACTGAGCCAATCACCCCCATCTGTACGCCCTTACTGTCCTTCTCAACGCGAGGGGATGGATAGGAACTGCAGCAGTGCAGGCCACAAAACAAGGAAGTGAAAAAGCAAAGAGCTTGGCAGTTCTGAGACTATACCACTTCTGAGCAGATGTATGAGCAACCATCTCTATATACAAAGGAGACACCAGTACTGTGCAAGGTGGCGAGACACTGAAAGCGACCACAAACCCCTTCCACATGCAGGGACAACCAGTGTAGTCCTTGGATGCATTGTCAACATCTGCAGGACCCTCTACTGCATCAGCTGACTCTACTATCCCTTGGCCACCACCTGACGTGGCTGTTCCAGCAGACAAATGGCTGGTGGGTGCTCTGCCATGCCTTGCTAAGGGTGTCAGACCCTGGAGGGGTTGGCTCCTTTAGCAGGTGCCTGCCTAAGACAGTGACTGTGTTTTATCCTACACTATGCAGCTAGGATTAATTATTACCCACACAATATTTCACATATTGCATACTCTGCGGTATTGTAACTACGTAACTGCGCACGCTTGTGTACAAAATATGCATATGATGTCACTTCCTGTGTTGACATTTTTGAAAGGGCTGGGAAACCCGTCCTGTGAATTTACTATTGCAGCAAAGCTATATGACATCTTTCTTACAGATACTGCACATCCTGCACTGCGGCATGGACCAAGGCAGTAATGAAGTGCTTCCAAGCTGTCTAGTGTAGAGAATCGATGGTCTGATGCATGCATGTTGGTACATATTGTGGTCAAGAAAGATGTGTCTAGCTTCTCCTGTTGCAGTCAGACTCACTACTTCCACACGCTCAAGGAACCGCCACCAGAAGTTCCAAAGAGGTCTCTATTCTGAGGTAAGTGACGCACAGCCCAAATAGTTGATTGCTTTGTCTGTACACAAAGAGACAAAGGGACCAGCACAACACCACGGGGCCACAGTCTCACAAAGGGAGCCACAACACTAGTTTACACAACTTTTATGTTACGTCTACTTCTCACACAACCGACGCATGAACCTTTGTACAGAACACGCCAGTTTCACAGAAAAGACCGCCCAAACAGAATTGGTAGATTCGGGTAACCAGTAGGGCCAGGCAGGAGTATGCTTATGATGCACGTTGATTGGGTGGCCTTAGCGCTGACGGAGAAGTGTGGACGCATGCTAGAGTGCGATACTGGGCCCTAATACTGTGTGGACCTAGTACTGTGTGGACCTAGTACTGTGTGGACCTAGTACTGTGTGGACAGCTTGTGGCGCATGGTGCTATTACACCGCTGGCTGGAGGATGCAGGCTAACCTTCTCACACAGAGAGGCAAAGCCCTTTGTTGGGTGCTGTGTCCGCAGGTCGTACACGTGGAACTGGGACTCCAAGGTGGTCACCACCAGCTTGTTGCCATGGATTACCTTGCGGTCAAACTCCACCGAGCACACCTGCACACACACACACATGCGTGCACACACACACACACACACACACACACACACACACACACACACACACACACACACACACACACACACACACACAAAGAGAGAGAGCGAGCGAGAGAGAGAGAGAGAGAGAGAACTTAACTCTGCAGCAGTGCAGTGTACAAATAGCAGTTGTGGTTGGCTGTTACAAAGGAAATGTTTCCACAAGTACAACACTGGAAAATGAAGAGAATGCGTAGCCAGGTAACTTGTAGGATGCAATCTCCCAACCTTGCTGCAGTGGCACTGCTGAAGTGCACTGCACTAGTGCTAGTGTGAGGTGGGGTGCTAGCAGGTGTAGGCAGCTGGCTCCGTGGCTGTCGTCATGTCAGGCGGCCTGCTTTAGACCATAGACACTCTAACCAACAGTTGCGTAGGTTAGAGTATATATGTATAGACACATTCCTACACCACAAACGGTGCAGACACAACACATTACACAATATGAACATTACATTACCGGTGCAATACAAATACTCTGTTACACAATACAGATATTCTGTTACACAAAACAAATATTCTGTTACACAATACAAGTGTAATGTTACACAATACAAATGTTATGTTGCACAATACAAATCTTATATTACACAATACAAATTAACAAGGACGACTTTTGAGCACACAGCGATAAGGCATGCATCGTGTTCAGGGTGTGCCACCAAGTGGAAAGGCTTTCTCCATCACCGTCTGCACGAGACTTACAGATTCTTCTGAAGTTAAACCACAACTACCTCTCATTGGAACAAGCCCCTTCAGATTTACGTAAATGCACAATGTCATGCATTAGTGACAAAGGGCAGTAATTTTACACCAACCTGACCAGATTGGTTCAGTTTTACTGGCCTGGTCAGGTTGGCATAAAATCCAGTGACTAGCACCATTTAGGTCCTGGTACAAAGAGTGAGATGGTGCTACTGTGACCCTGGGTTCACTGCAGTGTATAGGTAGCCCCTTAAGTGGCTGAGCATGACTGACTGCACATCCTCACACCCTGCTGAAATGCAATCAAACAGTCTTCTGTGCACCAGACCCCAATGAGGCCTCAATGCAGCGCAAAGGTCACAACGTTTGCCCCATTTTCTTGATGTGGGGCACTGTCACACAGAAGCGGAGCCTGCTAACACTTCCTGTGTGTGTTGTTGTGTCTCACCATAGACACAGTGTCTACGCTCTCACAACAGTTGGAAACGAGGCACACTTCCTACGTACATCTCACACACTCCACACATCATACCTAACCAAAAAGGTAGCTTGTGAAAATGGCCGACTTCTGTGATCATGCCAAAGCATTTCCTTTACCACAATTGTGCTGGCTTCTGTCTATCAATGGTCATCTGCTGGCTGGCATCACACACAACCATTTTGCAGACAGTGACACACACATGATGCATACATACAGATCTTATGACACTGCTGCAGCCATTGACAGTGACACACTCTGCCGGCACGCTCTGTACACTGACAGCTGAAAAGCTATCTAGCTAAAGTAAGATGCCAGGCAGCTCTGTGACACTGACAGTCAGTGTCACAGAGCTGTCACTGACACACACACACACACACACACACACACACACACACACACACACACACACACACACACACAGACACACACACACACACACACACACACACACACACACACACACACACACACACACACACACACACACACAGTGACAAATAATACCCACAAATATATATTAGGGAATAGCAGGGAGAGCCTATGACAGGTCATTGCTGGTGGTGTACAGTGAACCACAGAAGAAGGGGTTCACTCAGACAGAGAGGTGAATGCAGTGAACGAGGTGCCATTAACCACACACGAAAGGTGTCTACAACAGTACACACTTCCGATGCATAAATACCACTCAACAGCGGCTAGCCCCCACCTCAGACACACACACACACACACACACACACACACACATACACACACACACACACACACACACACAGCAGCAGCACATTAGCCTTCAATGGGTCTCTGTTTTGCTACAAAAGGAAATTGGAGTACCTCTATACACGCACAAAGGAAGTACACTACTACATATTCCTCGCACACCATAGAGGCAAGTATAGTCACAGACAGCTCACAGACCACATGCCTATACACCTACCTACCTACCTATATACATTAGAGCTACGCATGTTTAGCAATGTACACACAAATTGTTACCCATCACCACTGGCTAGTAGGAGATTTGTGCATGGTCGAGAGAGTGCGACGGGGACAATGAATGTGAAAGGCATATCGGAACACGCAGCAGTGAAGGGTGAAGAGACAACAGAGTGGAAATAGCAGCTATGTGTGTATGACAGTGCCATTTCACACTTACGAACTTGTGTGAAGCATGGATGCACACACACGTGCACACATACACAACACACACACATGCACACGCACACACAGATACGCACGCATTCAGATAGTAGCGTACAACATCTGGTTGGAGCAGAGTGAGGCACTTCAAAGCTTGTCGTTGCAGTAGCAGGTTGGTTACCAGACACAATACCATTTGACCGTAAACTTACACCATTCTTCACATTCGTCTCCCAACGTAGACCCATTGTTCGCAAGTCAAACAGCTTTACATCCCCATTATCGTAGCCTGCACACACACATCTCTCAGCATCATTGTAGGAGTTGCCTTAAGAGAGAGAGAGAGAGAGAATGAGATTTAGTGTTTTACTCACAGAAGTTGAGTGGTGGTCAGAGTGTGTGAGTGGCAGTCTTAGTGTCCTGTATGTGCACACACAGTGATGTACGTCGCATTGTAAGACATTGGATCTCTGACAATTCTGAGTACACTGCATTGGTTTGGCATACTGGTGTTAAGGCAACAGTCAGTATTAGGATTGTCACAGAGTGTAAACTGCTGACATGAATGAAATGCAGATAAAGAAACATGGATGGAGACTGCCCCCTGGTCTCAATTCCTTCCACTACCAGACATCAGACCACTCCAGAACAGCCACAATCCCCCTCAGGCACACAACCTATCCACATCCTTCCCTATGGTTGGCAAACGCACATTAAGGCACTGGAGGAGTAAGGGGGGTGGGCCAACTAGGACTGCAGGAGAGAGTACACTAGCACTATGCGTTGCAGCTTCCAGCTCCATTCACGCTGAGAACAGATGCAGTTGGCCGCAACTGACCAAAAGCAACTGTCCAGCAATCCCGCTTAATCTCTCCTTCTGCTGGCTCCATGGTTGCCACCGGAACCTTCTTCTGCCGTTGGTCCCATACTTTCACACAGCCTACGGATTGGGAATGTTAAGGAGACATCAAACTACTTTGTGTGTTTGCGTGCCAGAGTGTGTTTGTGTGCTTGTGTGTCTGAGTGTGTTTGTGTGCTTATGTGTGGTACAGACACAGGAATCAAATTAACACAATTGTTACATCCCATAAATAAAACACACACACACACACACACACACACACACACACACACACACACACACACACACACACACACACACACACACACACAAAAGGAGACCTTGGCACCTCACCATCTCTACTCCCTGTCACTATCTCAGGAGCCCCTCCTCCAATGCCCAAGCCGCCACATCCATCAATGGCATTAATAATGGCGCTATGGCCTGCTGTGGAGTACACAGGTGCTCCCATCTGCTCCAAATCCCTACAGCAAAGCAGTTTAAATAGAATTACAAATGCCCCATAACACCAAGGTTTTTGCAAAATAGTTGTCGCGAACGGCATTCGACTCGCAACTCAATCATTGAACCCACTTTTGGCTGACCTTATTGTGTCTAACATAAGGTCAAAGTTCAAAGGTGAGTCGTGAGTCGAATGCCGTTCACGACAACCACTTAGCAAAACCCTGTACAACTGGTTCGAGATTTCTAGTCCCATTTCCACACTGCAATCACTCACGTGATGGAATAATTGGAATGGTAGTGCCTCATTGGGTGTACGTACGTACGTCATCAGAGTTAGCATCCAACTCCACCATTCCAATGTTGTAATCACACGAGTGATATATACATCACTATCAAATGTATGATCGGGACTAGAGTCGTGAAATGATTGCACAACAAGGCACAAAGCTATGAGTTGGATGCATGTACTAACCACACATTCAATTGGCCATTGAAATCTCCTGTTGCCAAATGTCGCGCATGCAGACTACTTGCACCAAATGATCCACACTTTATTGACACCTTCTTCTCACTCTGCAAGCACACAGGCGGAAGGTACACACTGCACTGCATGCCAAGAGTACAAAGTGCACGCTAGCAGTACAAGCCAACCAGAGGCGTACAGATCTAACTCCTCTATTGTCTGCATTGTGCAATCTTTTGTGAGACCACTGCTTCAGAGAGGTGGTTGCCGCATGATTGCAGAAGTGCAGAGCAATGTTTCATTAACATTATGGCCATGGGATGGCGGTTACTTAAGACAGGTGGATGTCCCATAAAGTTGGACACTGGTGACCATTAAACAGCTTGACACATTCTACTGAATTGGCAATTAATGCAACTCAATTCACTCTGATTCGTTTAATTTCTACCTGATAACAGGAAGCACCGCCATACTTTACTACAGTTGCACACACAGCACATTAGTCGGACATGAGATCCAGGTGCGGCTATGGCTTGCTGCTCCACCGCGCGTGACCCCTCCCAACACCCACCTCGCTAACCAACTTCAATTCACCCTTGGACAGCTCGTAAACTTGCAGTGCACCCGTATTTCTGGGATGTGACCCTAACACAACAAATTTTGCACTGCATGGAATCCATTTCGTGTCGTAGGCAGTGTAGTTCAGCTGCTTCTCGAGGTGAATTATGATCTGCGGCTTTTCCAAAGACTCGGCCATTTTGTGTGGTGCTAAGGCAAAAGACCATATATAGACAACAGCTATGACGTCATTGTTCAGGCAGGTGGACGGAAGTCTGTACCGTAACATAGCACTTCTACAGGAGCATACAAGTACCCCGCAAGCAGTCGATTTATGGTGTGTTGAAGACGAGGATCAACGACAATGGCTACAGCTGGGCACACAGCTGGCATGGAGTTTCGATTCACGGGAACCGTAGACTTGGAAATACTGGCCGCCACTGATTTGAAGCCGATTACCATCACGGGAGGCCGAACGCTGGGCATCTTTGACCCGTTCGTGGTGGTGGACTTTGACGACATCTTCTTTTGTCAAACAATCGCCAAAGCCAAGACCCTCAGCCCGACTTGGCGGGAACATTTCACAGAGGATGTTCAAGACGCCGAGTGGATGACATTCACGCTATTCCACAAAGCTGTTGTCCCTCCCGACCCTTTCATTGGACACATACGCATACAGTTGGACGAACTCTTTGCCGCGGGGAAGGAGCAGTTTGAGGTATGTCCCAGGACATGTCCTCCTCGGCTAATGTGTGTCCCCGTCAAAGCGACTCCCCACGTGTGTCTACTACTCAAATAGTGCGTCCGCGCGTGCGTGTGTGTACGCGCGCACTTGCTAAGCATTGCATTTCCCCCTACATTGAATGACCATGCAGCAGTCTTCCAGTGCCTGCGAAGGTGCCATAGTTGTCAGCTGCGTACGTGTGTACGTAGGTACAAATTGCATCAGTGTAGCATGCCCTTAATGTCTCCAGTAGTAGGCACGTGGATGTATGGAATTACCAACTGCACATGAAGCCTGTGCCTTTTGCCCAAACACCTTATGGTTGTGGGTACTGTTAATGTATGATGATTTTCAAGGCTAGTGCCCAGTAAGAAAGCTCCGTGAGTAAGTAGTTTTATGTGGTGGTCACATCGCTCATGCACAATACAGTGTTCTCCTTCATCTAGCAGTGTCCAACCTGCATCTAGCAGTGTCCAACCTGCGTCTAGGCAGTGTCCAACCTGCGTCTAGCAGTGTCCAACCTGCGTCTAGCAGTGTCCAACCTGCGTCTAGCAGTGTCCAACCTGCGTCTAGCAGTGTCCAACCTGCGTCTAGCAGTGTCCAACCTGCGTCTAGCAGTGTCCAACCTGCGTCTAGCAGTGTCCAACCTGCGTCTAGCAGTGTCCAACCTGCGTCTAGCAGTGTCCAACCTGCGTCTAGCAGTGTCCAACCTGCGTCTAGCAGTGTCCAACCTGCGTCTAGCAGTGTCCAACCTGCGTCTAGCAGTGTCCAACCTGCGTCTAGCAGTGTCCAACCTGCGTCTAGCAGTGTCCAACCTGCGTCTAGCAGTGTCCAACCTGCATCTAGGAGTGTCCAACCTGCGTCTAGCAGTGTCCAACCTGCGTCTAGGAGTGTTGTGTGGTATGCGTTGAGAGAAGGAGAGGAGATGTCTTGACACTGATTATTTTTATGGTTTGTGTTTTGCAACTAACCCAAACACCAGCAGCACTAGCAAGGCACACTTTGTGTGAGGTGTGTATTGAGGAGGAATGTCAGTAATCCCCTCAAATGGGCAGCCACGCTGCCTCACCATTGCTACCGTCCATTGATATCTTTTGTTGTGTAGCCTGGTTTGGTTCTGTGGAGTAGGATGGCTTCACTGAGGCCCAAAACACCACTTTGCCATTGCTTCTGTACCATGGCAGTAGCTGCCAAAGAGTAGCTTGGTAGAGGTGGGAAGGGCACCCAGTGAAGTGTGGTAGAGGTGGGAAGGGCACGCAGTGAATGTGTGCTATGAAAATCTACTGTGAAATGTGCAGAAGAATCTACTGACGAAAAAGTTGAAATTGTGGGATTTGTATACGACAGTGTAAAGTAAAATGGGATTTTTTTTTTTGTGTGTGTGTGTGTGTGTGTGTGTGTGTGTGTGTGTGTGTGTGTGTGTGTGTGCACGCTTCGTGTGCCCAGCTGCCACTCGTCCCATGGCTGTCAAGGATAGGTCTAGCCAGACCACCTCTTCATGATAGTCATTGGAAAACAGGGCCACACACAATGGCCACACAATGGCCACACAACCATGCCTTTATGGGCTAGGAAACAGAAGAAGTGTATGTGTGCCAGGAATGCCTCAGCATTGGTGTACCCTTCTTTCGGTTGCCTAGGAAACTACAACTGTGTCTATTCAGCTGTAAACAAATTGTGTTTTCCTAACCCAGCCTAATCTCTAATCAGACTAGCAGTGCCCGCATATGTGTGTAATGTGAGCGTAGACTGCTCTACTCACTCTGGGATGTGTGTACGCTATATAGAGTCCTCATTGTTACAGGACGAGTTGATGTGTTTATTGTATGATACGATACGTATGTGCATAATGTGTATGTGATTCCAGGAGAACTCGGACAATGTGCGTATACCAGTATGTGTGTGTGTGTATGTATGCAGGTGTAAATTTGCTGGACAAATAATTATAATGAAACTGGGCTTTGCATAGCTACTTTACTTTCATTAAGCCAGTGACTGTCTCCACTCATTTGGTTCACAAAATGTGAACCAGTAGAGGACTTGGATGTAAAGTGAACGATTTTAATCGTTGCTCGAGTGGTGAAGGATCGCTGATAACCATTGAGAGATGTTTCTCTTCTGAATTCAAATGACAGTACTCTGTGTTTGTCAGCATCACATTTTCTTAAGCACTTCTAAACTTACGTACGTACCTGCATGTCCACCTTGAATAGCACAGGTGTAGCTAGGATGCCCCTTCCATCAACTTTAACCAAGTTCACATTGCATCAGGGTGAAAGAGTTTAAGTTTGTCTGGTTGTATATATCATGCTGTATTCGCTGACATTAGTGCACAAGGCACGGGGGAATTTATGCATCATTAACGGGGCCCTCACTAACTGCATTTGACTACTTCAGTGAACAGTGGCTTGTTTGGCTGACAGAGCACTGTCCGCTCCGCAAATGACCCTGCACTGGAGGGGTGTGGTGGTAACGTCCAGGGAGCCACCACATGTACCCCTCCTCATGTGCATAATGACTTGCATGCACACATACATATGTACACGCATACATACATGTGTACGTACCTTCAGTGGTACGGTATGCCTGATCAGTATACCAGCATAGGTCCACCTTCATGGCATGCATGAACAGACCGCGACTAGCGGATTTGGAGTGTTGGGTTGTCCTTCTGTACGTACGTAAGTGGGAGCTGCAATGGTCGTGGTTGTGCCAAGAAGGAGGCCTGATCTCATGAGTGCTGCCTGCGTCTAGGCTCCTGACTACCTCCTGGTTCCCTGGTGAGGCAGGGTTTGAACATTTTCAGTTGTGAGACATTCTTGAGCGAAATCACTGTACAGTGACTTCAAACATTCCCTAACATTCAATTAAGTCAATATTTTAGTAAGCACTGAACGCGTGGCTGTGGGTTGAACCTCCCAGAGGATGGTTGAGACTTGAAAGATGGGGCCCACGTAGCACATGTATCCTGCAGTGGGGGGGAGGGGGTGGTTGGCTATGTTGTGAGTGCACGAGCCACGACCACACACACTGAAAGAAGAGGTGTGATGTGACCGACTCTGCCATGGAGCATGCCAGTACGGTACACATTCATGTGCTGTTCACTATTGTGTGGCCATGTTTTACAACCTCCTGTCCTTCCCACCGATGTACGTATGCAGTGTAGTGCAGCCCTTTCCTCTGTTGTGTGATGTGCTGTATGTACGTACGTACGTAAGTGTTGCAGTGTTTTCACGTTTTGGTTCTCCAATGCAGTACCCAATTGAACCAGATGGAAAGATTGTGTTCTCGATAAAGTTTATGCCGAAGTCAACAGGTATGTTATGTGGGGTCTCTAATCAGCAGTGAGGCATACGTGTGTGTGTGTGTGTGTGTGTGTGTGTGTGTGTGTGTGTGTGTGTGTGTGTGTTAGCAAGTGCATGTACTTGTGTGTGCATATTACACTCATATGTACGTACATACATACGTATTTATGTTTGACCGTTGCATTCTTGTGCAGTGGTAAAACAAGTTGAGCGACAGTTTAGGCAGAACAGCCGAGCTCTGGAGAAGCGAGGCCACAGACGGGCCATCAGAAGGAAGGTTCACATCATTAATGCTCACAAGTTCATGGCCACCTACCTGCGGCAGTTCTCCTTCTGTTCACATTGCAAGGACTTCATCTGGTGAGAATGAAGGGAATGGCAGGGAGGGAAGCTGGGTAGGAGGATTTGATGGAGGAGATGGAAGGTAGGGTTGGTATAGGAGATGGAAGGTGGGGGTAGTGGCAGAGAAGACTGAGAAAAGTATGAATAACTGGTAAACTGCTGGTGATTGTTGGCTCAAGGGAAATTGGATATGTATGTAGTTGATGCGTGAGAAAGGAGGAGGTACGTATAGACATGTGCATGTGTATATGTGTATCAAGTCAGATGTGTTAATGGACAGGAAAGGTGAGAGGCAGGAGCAGCCATGTGTGGAGACCCTTGCAGTTAGTGAGCGAGGTTTTCACTTGGGAAAGGACATTCGTACTCATTGTGAACCTTGTTGTTAGCAAGTGAATGTTTCCCTTGGGAAAGGAGGTAGTGTGAGAACCAGTGGCTAGCTGTAGGAATGTACATGCCACATGGGTGAACACAAGTGCGTGAGGCTGAAGGGTGCCACTTGGTACTGTGGTGAGTAGGTACGCCTTTGTACTTCATAGTCGTCCCGTCTCATTCGTACTCCATTGTGAAAATGGCAGGTAATTCCTAAAGGTGTCTGCTGTAAACAGGGCAGTAAACATGGGCATCTTAGCAACACTCCTACTCCAATCTCTGTATATTATACTTATGCTATTCATGCTCCTACAGTCATACATATGTCACGCACACCTGCTATGTATTGTTTAGACCATGCCATGGTGCAGTGCAGTGCTGGACTGAATGTCAATGTTGCTATGTGATGCAATTGGACTGATTATTAAGTGATTTGGTTTGGTGTGCCTTGCTACCTGTAACCAATTACTTTGTTTGGATTGGAACCCCCAAGGTAGTGAGGTAATGCCATAGTGTTTCCTTTGTGCCAGGTCAGGGGAATCTGCACAGTGAGTGGTAACACAGTGTGAGTTAATGCCTAATGCCAGATCAGGAATTTTGTGCCAGTGTGAGTGATTTATTATCAAGTAAAACCTGCACAGTGAGTGGTAACAGTGTGAGGTGAGGCACCCACTGCACAGTGAGTGGTAACACAGTGTGAGTTAATGCCTAATGCCAGATCAGGAATTTTGTGCCAGTGTGAGTGATTTATTATCAAGTAAAACCTGCACAGTGAGTGGTAGCAGTGTGAGGTGAGGCACCCATTAAAGGTAGTGTTTGCCAATTCTCCCTAACCTTCTCTCTCTGAAGCTGGCTAAGGTGTGTGTTACTGCTATATACGTACGTACGTACGTACGTAGCTGAGCGCCTGCACCCTGGGGTCTAACCTTGGGCAACCTTTGTTCTATAGGAGCTATTGGCTATCGTTAGTGGAAGCCAATATATATTGTGCTGGAGAGTTGTGAGGCATATGCAGCTGTGATGTTGTAAGGAGTCAATGTACTAATCTGATTGGTTGTTTCCTTTGTCAGTGTAGCCCCATAAAACCCTGCTCTTGTGTACATGTACATATGTGTATGTAGTTGCGTGTGTGTGTAGCCCCAGATACGCCATGGAGTGTGTGTGTGTACGTACGTATGACTTCCACACACATCACACACATCTGTATGCATACACAAGTACGCACACTATTGTATGGATTGTGTGTGTGTGCACACGTATGTGCATGCGTGTGCATACGTGCGTCTGTGTACGTATGTTCGCAGTGTAGTGTGCATCTTTGCGTATTATAAGAGGAAGAGTTACTATGCACTGTCAGTGACTTGTGAAAGGAATCCCCCTGTGCATGGGTTTGGGGTGGGTGGGGTGGCCTTGCCTCCTGTCATGACAGGAAGTGGTCACCATATCCCAGCTGACCTCACATTGGGCATTCACATGTAGTGGCCATGGCTTCAGATAGTGCCTTTTCCGTAGAGGACTCCTGTACCCTTCCTTCAGTGCTCCTTCAGTTTGGAAGTGAAAAGGTTGTAACAGCGCCATGTAAACTCAGGATGTCTGTATGTACATACATGCGTACGTACATACATACATAAGTGTTTTTGAAGAGCATGTTTTGTTTGAGACAGTGATACAGTGTGTACATATGTATGTAGATACGTATACACACAGAGGTGTATTATGTGTGTGTATGTATGTAATGTGTAGTGTAATGTGTATTACGGATGTAGTATGTGGCATTTTTGTGTGTACGCACGTATGTGTGTGTGTTCATAGTTTGAAACAGGCCCATTGAAGCACATTTTGCCGGTACGTACCTATTCAAAGAAACAAATTTGTAGCCTTGTTGCAAAGGGTCAGATAAGAAATATGTGTGACGTGAATTAAGAAGAGTCCGTCACGATTGGAAGGTCAGAAGAAGTTCATTGGCAGTGTTCAGGTACCCCCAAACAGTGGGGTCTCCAGACATCTCCTCAGTCCCTAGCCCTGGCCTTTGAACAAGAGGCGACCAAACCAAGCAAACAAGTGTTAAGCAGACCAATGATGTGGTGTCTCCCACACCTTATGTATTATTGCACACATTGTCAATGAACAAAACTTGGCTGACGCTAGTGGCTAAGTGCCTGGGACCCCGTGGGCTCGCACTCACCACATACGTATGTTCCCATTAGAAAAGTGTTTCAAAAATGCCTTTGATGCTGGTCTGAGGCTAGCTATGTAAAGGAGAGCAAACAGATTCCAACATTACATACACACTGTATTAGGTGTCTACACTGTGTATTGTACATATTCCTATCCGTGCATACTAATTGTATTTGCACATAATTATATTCCTCTTACCCTTTCCTGTCTTTTCTGTCCTTGTTCCTTCCCTGCAGGGGTGTTGTGAACAAACAAGGCTACCAGTGCCAAGGTTTGTACTACACGCACACATCATCTCTCTCCGTCCCATATAGCTTCTGAGGTGTTGGCGGCATGTGTGTGCTTGCGTCTGTGCCTACGTGTGTGCCTGTGTGTGTGTGCATGATGTGTGGTATATAGGGATTAACCCTGAAGAGCTTCACTTTCACTTACACCTACCAGTTGATGGTGTAGGAAAGGGGACACACAGCGTGCTAGGTTGGGGTAAACTACCTGTGTACACAGCGTGCTGGGGTAAACTACCTGTGTAAACTACCCATTCATTTGTCCAATATTACCATATCACGTCCAAACTGGGGTGCTGCGGATGCAGAGCACTGGTGTTGGTCACGGTTGGGTGGACTGAGAGCGGTCCCTCCCGAGGTTGACCTGCTTGCTTCCGTTCACAGAGGTTGCGTCACATTAGGGAGAACATATTTCCTCTCATTTGGCAATTAATATTATGTACCTCAATTTAGTATTTGTAGTGGTTGTTGATCAATGTTTTTTGTGGTTCTTGATCACCCAGTGTCCGGGGGGACCACCACTACCACTTGTGTAAATGGGGTTGGTATACGTACGTACAAATGGCCACTGTAACAGATCACAAGTGTAGAGTTGTGTTTGGATGTGTGTATGTACATACATACTGTATATACTTATGTACGGTACATCCTATGACAAAAGTTAGCAGACTGCGGGTGCACGCCCGCCCGTCGCATGCATGTTTTATACAACTGCACATTTTCAAAGTGCGACCATATATACGTAGCTGCGCGTGAGAACCATACGTTAGCCGTGCTACGCCCGTAGCATGTGACAGGCGCTAAAGGTGTAAATTGTAAGGAATCGTCAAACGTGCCACGGTGTTGCTCAGTTTATTTTTGTGGGTTTTATTCCCAGTATTCAGCTTTCGGCTTTTTCTGGTGTTTACACATGCTTAGTCTCACGTAGCCCAACCGCCATTTTTTTCCAGTCGGAACAAAATGGTAGTCAGGCTATGCGAGACTAACGCATGCTGGAGACTGGTACAACGCTCACTCCTCGGGCCATTGCACAAGGGGGAGTTGTGCTTTTGCTCCTGCATGACAGGGTGCTCCGAAGACTCATCTTCAGTGCAAGGACGAAAACACTTACAGACGTTTCAAATAGTGTCAATTTGTGAAGCACTCCATTTATGTAACAGTTCCATTGAGGAGGAATGTGACAGCCGTTAGCACTTCTTTTAAGCATTAGCATGTATGCCAGCTATTAATTGATCACCCGTATGCCGTTTATAGCACTCCCATACGTAACTTTACCCATATTATACACGTACATAACATCGACTACCCCCGTGCGTGCGTCCGTAGACTGTCCATACCCTGGCCGTCGTATTCCTGTAGAACATTCACTTGTTTATTGGATGCACCCTATGTGCGTATGTATGTACTTATATACGTATGTACGTATGTACATGTGTCTCTATTTGTTCACGTTCACGTTTCCTGATGACCGAGTTCCCTTAACTGTGTAGCATCTCCCTACACTGTAGTCTGTGCCATGGTGGTCCACAAGAAATGCCACCAGAGCATTGTCACACGTTGCCCAGGAGAGAAGACAACTTGGCAAGAGCCTAGTGTGAGTGTGTGTGTGTGTGTGTGTGTGTGTGTGTGTGTGTGTGTGTGTGTGTGTGTGTGTGTGTGTGTGTGTGTGTGTGTGTGTGTGTGTGTGTGTGTGTGTGTGTGTGTGTGTGTGTGTGTGTGTGTGTGTGTGTGTGTGTGTGTGTGTGTGTGTGTGTGTGTGTGTGTGTGTGTGTGTGTGTGTGTGTGTGTGTGTGTGTGTGTGTGTGTGTGTGTGCATGTGTGCGTGTGTCTGTGTGTGTGTGTGTATGTGCATGTGTGTGTGTTTCTTGTCGGTGTTTGTTACGGCTCATAGCTTGCCATGATGCTAAGGCCATACTGTATAAGCCTGTACACATGTGTACGTACAGCTGAAGTTTGCTGACACGACTTTCCACTTGGTTACCCGAGGTTTAAGGGAATTAAGTTACAAATTGTGTTATGCTACACCAAATTGTTGGTATCCGCTCACCCTTCCCAGGAGCCCAGTGAGTGCTCCTGGGAATGCCATTAGTCATGCATTCCTAAAGCTTTATGCTACGTGTGAGGAGTACACGCAGCTGTACACACATATAGACATTTGTACATGCATACGTATGCTTATATGTAAGCTAATACACCATGCCTTGTTTTGTCAAAGAATAAGAAAATGCCGTCATAAATGAAGGGTGTATGTATGCCATAGTTTCAGACACCTCAATCCCCGGGTTTAATGATGGGTCCTGCTTGGAAGCTATATACGCATATATACCACAGAAGACATCAAGGAGTGAAACACTAGGATATCTGGAGCGTGTATCTGCATGGTGACTGTGCATTGAGCTGTTACAGCAGGCCAGGAAAAGCTGGTACTTTCTTGTGCCTGTGTTCTGTGCAGAACCCGGACGACCTGGCAAGTGATATAAAGAGGTTTAGCGTCAACCTGCCCCATCGCTTCAAAGTTCATACTTACCACCGACCTGCGTTCTGCAGCCACTGTGGGTCTCTCCTCTGGGGCATTGTCAGACAAGGGCTCAAGTGTGGAGGTGAGGGTGTGGATGTGCATGTGTGAAGGTGAAGCGGTGTGTGTGTGTGCTGTGCGGAGGTGTGGGTGTGGGCGTGCATGTGGATGCACAGATGGCGGTGTGGGTACATGCATACTTGTATGTGTGCCTATATATTCGTTGATGTATATGTATATGCATATGTAGGTGGCCTATGGGCAATAGGGAATAATTGGATGGGTAAATCAAAATCAAAATTGGTAGACAAATTAAGATGTATGAATAGTGTCATTAACATCATCTTGTTCGTGTTCATTGTGACGTCCTCATACACATTGTCCTCACTTCACTTCCCACTTCTCCTCTCCCTTTCTTCCTCCCCTCCTCTCCACCCTATCCCTCCAAAGAATGTGGGCTGAACGTGCACAAACGCTGTCAGGACATGGTCTCTCCCAACTGCGGCATCAACCAGAAGGAGATGGCCAAGGTGTTGAGTGAGATGCAGCTCAAGGCAGGAGAGTTGTCTCACCAGTCCTCTCGCAGGAAGAAGGTCACCGGCTCACCCAGCACCGGCAGCGTCAGCAGCACACACAGTTCGCAGTCGGAGTCATTGCATAATGGGGCAATCATGCTGTCTGGTTCCAACGGCTCGCAGAAAGTACACGGCAGCCAGCTTAAAGTGGCTGACTTTGTCTTCCTCAAGGTCCTTGGAAAGGGCAGCTTTGGCAAGGTATGTACCTGCTTCCCTTGTACAAGTCCATGTTTTGCTGTACACACACCCAGTGTGTGTGTACATGTAACACTAAGCATATGGTGCATGTGTATGTGCATGTGGTTAACCCTTTATGCTGATAGATTGCTCTGACGGTCACAATTATGCAATGCATCTATAGCGAAAGAAAGCATTAACAGTCATACCGACTACGGTCTATCTACTGCTACCAAGACAGGCATACTTTAGTCATGTCGGACATTTTGTTCCAATCAGATGGTTCAAGCAAATGGCTGTCTACATTTAGCAAGACAAGCGATACGTTTATAGGCACCAAAATAGATGCAAATCTCACCAGGGGAGGAAAGTGTCATTTGTCTTGAAGATGTGTTCCAATCAGATGGTTCAAGCAAATGGCTGTCTACATTTAGCAAGACAAGCGATACGTTTATAGGCACCAAAATAGATGCAAATCTCACCAGGGGAGGAAAGTGTCATTTGTCTTGAAGATGTATACAGTGTATTTACGGGGTACTATTTCTATGTGTGCATACCACAAAGTAGGTACGGTACGTACCGTAATCGCATAAAAAGAAAACGTCTATGCCCGCACGTATGCCCGTATCCATGCCCGTATCTGTAATCGTAGCACACCCGTACCCGTAGCACGCCCGTATCCGTACCCATAGCACGCCCGTATCCGTACCCGTAGCACGCCCGTATTCGTACCCGTAGCACGCCCGTATCCGTACCCGTAGCACGCCCGTATCCGTACCCGTAGCACGCCCGTAGCCGCAGTCGCATATGCCCGTTAGCCGTCTCCGCGCTACCCCATTTTTCTGTAATACTCCATTGAAATTACAGTTTCCTCTTCTCAGTGTGATCCGCATCTATTCCAGAACGTACTGACGTTCTGAATCATCTCACTGAACGAATACCACCATCTCGCTTCGAGTTTGGTCGAACAATATAACTGAAGCAACACCGGTACCCATACAACGGGCATAAAACTTTTTTATAAGATGTACCATATATATGCATACAGTACGTACTATTATATTATGTATTCTGTGCACAGTCACAGTATGTGTTCTGTACTATACGTACGTGTATGGTCACTGTGTTTTACTGCTTGTTTAGGTTCTGCTGGCAGAATTAAAGAGCACAGGTGTGGTTTACGCGGTGAAGGTGCTGAAGAAACACGCCATTCAGCAGGATGATGACGTTGAGTGCACAATGACAGAGAAGAGGGTGCTAACGCTGGCCGGGGAGCATCCCTTCCTCACCTCCATGCACTCATGTTTCCAGACACAGGTGTTTGGGGGTCATATGCTGTGTATGGGAGGGAGACCAAGGGTAACGATCTGATCTTGATGAGCATATATGTAGCAAAATCAATCATAGCAACTTATTGCAGGGAGTTTCGGCCACGTAGGCTTTTGTTAGCTGTGTGCAAAATTGTTTTGTACGCAATTGACGAAGGCCTACACTAACAAAACGTCCTGCAATCAGTTGCTATATGATTGACTCTTCTATGTATATGCTGGCCAAGATCAGCTGACTAGTTGTCACAATGTAACAATGAGCCTCTACGGTACCTGTCACAAGTTACTTGATTTTTTCCGCCAAAATCCACGTTTTGCCATCACAGAATTTTGTGTATGTTCGTGAGATTTCTGCAGAGCGTCCATACCCACTCTGTAGACTGGCCGCGGGAATGTACCAACTGCGGAACACTTTCCTCGGAATACGGTTGTCTCACGTAGCCGGCAAGAGCATTTTCACCCTCCTGGTGAAAGCAGCCTAGCTACGCGAGACTAGGAAGACACAGATTCATGTGAACGAAATGTACGCGTCCGACATGCCAACTTCCGCATGGAATTTTTCTCTTGCCGCAGATGTCACGCGACCGATCCGCAGAGCGTGCACAAATTAACCTGCCACGCAGCCATTTGCAAATTCCCAATGCGGCAACCTTACTTGTGACATGTACCATACAATGTCATCGAGATTAAGGGTGTTGTGAAGGGTAAACAGTGTTTTATGTACATACCTACATGATTGGAGAATGAAGAGCGTGTGTGTGTGAACTAGGTACATGGATATGTTTGAGGCTGTGTCTGGAATGTCTTTGGTCTCTTTTGTGGCCTGCATGTCATAGTGGTCTGTGAAGAGTGTATCTCTTGTAGTCAGTGTCTGTGGGAAGTGTGCATGTCTCGGATACGTACTTAGTGGGTGTTTGTGGTGAGTGACCTCTGCATGTTAAGCGGCTGCCACTCTTAGGAACACCTGCTCAGTATGTGTGCATGCAGCCTGGTGCCTAGCACAATGAGCTGTTGCAGTGAAATGCCTTGAGCAGTTACGTAACTACAGTGTATGTGTGTGTCTGCTTCTGTGCTATGTGGATGAACATTGTTATGATTCATGACATGGAAAAACTAAACTTTCCCGAGAAATCTTTTCACTCATATTTCGTGTGGCTGTTTACAAAACATTTGTGTGGTAGGGTGAGGAAAAGGTTAAGATTTCCATGTCATACTACAGCCTATGCTCTTTGTGACCATGGTGTGTTGCATGTCATACTACACCATATGCTCTTTGTGACCATGGTGTGTTGCATGTCATACTACACCATATGCTCTTTGTGACCATGGTGTGTTGCACGTCCCTGGTATTCTTAGGAACGTCTGTACTTTGTCATGGAGTACGTCACAGGAGGTGACTTGATGTTTCAGATTCAGCGTGCTCGAAGGTTTGATGAGGACAGGGCCCGCTTCTATGCAGCTGAGATTGTGTGTGCCTTGCTATTTCTGCACAAGAAAGGCATCATTTACAGAGACCTGAAGCTGGACAATGTGATGCTGGATTCCGACGGCCATGTTAAACTGGCTGATTTTGGGATGTGCAAAGAGGATGTGATTGACGGCAAGACCACGTCAACCTTCTGTGGGACACCAGACTACATAGCCCCTGAAGTGAGCTCATTTACTGCATGTGTGTATATATGTATGTATGTATGTACGTATGTACCTTACCATTGTCTTCATGTACATACTCGGGATTTCTTCTCATGCATTACATGCACTCGCTGGTCACCTGTGCAATGAATATACGTATCATAAGAGAGCACCCCACACTTGTAGAATTGATTTGTGCAAAGACTGATTCCTCTCCCGGTATTCCTCTGCCCTCCTCTATCCTATTATGCTCATTCGTCAACATTGCTGTCCTTTCTCAATTTGCACTCACTCGCTCAATTTTGCACTTCCATCTCAATATTGTACTACCTTCTCATTGTACTCTCTTATTGATATCTTCAACATTGCCCTCCCTTGCAAATGTCGTGATTCCCCTCTTACGTAGATTGTGGAGGAGCGACCGTACACTAGCAGCGTGGACTGGTGGGCACTGGGCGTGCTAATGTATGAGATGATGGCCGGACAGCCTCCATTCGAAGCTGACAACGAAGAAGACTTGTTTGATGCAATCGTCAAGGATGAAGTCTTGTATCCCATATGGCTCTCCCGGGAAGCCACAAGCATTCTACGAGGGGTAGGTAAAGTGACCTATTCATGGATGCACACACATTTTTTACATGTCACCCACCAATCATTGTTATTTCAATCACCAGCACTGAAGACTGGTAGAAAACGAAAACAAACAAAAGCCATGCATATATACGTACGTACAATCTAGAGAAGTGACATGTTGGTGAACTTAACACTGCCAAAAGAAAGTTCTGCAGATGAACATGCACAATATGATTAAAACCCCATGGGACTAAATATGTAGGTATTCATGTACAGAGAAATGAATACTAACATTAGCATGCAGAAGAGTTGAGTGGAGGAAGTTATGGGAACATGTCATGCACATGCACACACGCACACACACACACGGCTGACAAGAGAATCAGTACAGGTGAGTGATCTATACTCAACCTACAATACTGTTCTGCATACATGCCTTTGGAAGGCCACTGTGTATAATTTGTGATGTGTCCTTCTCTGTATCCTTTGTGTGTGCTCTGTATGCTTGTACGTATTTTCACCTACTTGGTCTGTGAGTTGTCCGGTGTTCCCTACCGGTGTTCCCTACCGGTGTTCCCTACCACTCTTCCTTGTCACAGTACCTCACAAAGAACCCTGCACGAAGGCTAGGTTGTCAACCCGGCATTGGAGAACGTCAGATCAAAGGCCACGCCTTTTTCAGACCAATTGACTGGGCTGCACTGGAGGACCGCAAGATCAAACCACCCTTTATTCCCCGACTGGTGAGTAAGCTAGGAAAAGGGGAGGTGGGCGGAAGGTGGTAGTTGTTCAGCTGTTGCTGAGCTGAATGAGCACCAGATGTACATGGCACAAATGAAGTCTTCAGATGTTTTTGTTGATTTGACAGTGTGGCACTTGAATACATAGATAGACCTTTGTGTCTTGTTGGCTGTCAGCAAGGTGCACTATTGTCTTCTCTTGTATTGACACTCATGTACCACACCCAATTCGCCTCATTCTTGCAGACATCCGAGCGAGATGTAAGCTATTTTGACACAGAGTTCACCAATGAGGCTCCCGGGTTTAGTCCAGTTGACCCACAAGCAATTCGAGAAATCAACCAGGTGGAGTTCCAGGGCTTCTCATTCACAAACTCAGAGTTTCTGACAAGCTGAGAGGGAGTTTGCAAGCACCCACTGCACACGCCTGCTGCCTGCATCATGTCTGCCATCTTGTCTTCATCCTATTGTCTGTTAACATGCATGACCTCCGCTTGTTGTAGCATAGGCTTAATTTTGTGTATGAATGAACTATTTTATAGTAACTATATATTTCAATCCTCAACTCTTGTATGTACAATAAAGTGATACTGCCTTCATTTCAGTATGGCATGCTGGTATGATGCGGTACGTAAATACCAGAACTGCTTTGGAGCAATGCTCTTTCTAGCCTGTTTTGGGGGTGCTACACCCCCCTAGTGTGCAAATGTACCCGGTCCCCTATCAGTGTTTCAGAGGCTGCTGCACCACCGTAAGAATGATGGCATGCAAAGCCGTCTGTATTCAATCAAACAGTTATACACATGCAAGTACACAGCAATCGATTGTGCAATAGTGACGCATGCAGTGGATAGGGGCTGGACTTCACCCCCTGCACCCCCTATTTCAAAATTCTGGCGAGAACACTGGTAGAGAGGCATGCTTATACTACTACACGTGGGATATGTGATTTGTATGCATGTATACTCATACATCACATTTGTATGTATGTATACTCATACATCACATTTGTATGTATGTATACTCATACATCACATTTGTATGTATGTATACTCATACATCACATTTGTATGTATGTATACTCTACTCTCCACTACTGTCTTGTGCAATAGTACACATTCCGGTATAATAGGTCCAAATATAAACTGGGATTGACTCACATGTTGTACACAATACAGTATTATAAAACATAGCAAAACTATATAATATAACTACGTACATGACAATAACTATAATAACACTGTACAAGGTAAAACAAGCTAGTATTTCGAGTTAAAAAACTCGTGGGGCTGCCGCCCCAAATGCAACTCGAACTACTTGCTCTAGCTCTCAATTGCTGGTTGGGGTAGTTGTGCACTAGGGCCACGTCATGTCAGTTTATTAGTGCATGCAATCAAACATATACAAGCGCACAGTACCAGCATTGACACATGCAGATTTGCACAGGAGGCACACTGTGCACAATTAAAACATGTCTATTTGAACGTTAACACAGTTTAATAGCTACACCAACAGAAAGTGCAAACACACACGAGAAAAACACGGGTCACAGAATCATAAATTTGTAGTACCATGTTTTTGTCCTGTCAGAAGGCCATTCGTGCGAGTGCAACTCTGCGCGCCAGTGCTGAAGACGATTCCAGTGTGTGCCATGTATTCCTGCGCTAGAGACAGTAGGATAACCTTAGCGTAGACGATTCACGGTCTTCGCAAAGCTTGTCGTTGCTCCTGTCAATCATCCTCGGCAGCGTGAAGAAGACCACTAGTCTACAAGCCACAGCGAAGACGACGAAACAATATTGTGCGCTCACCGAGTTCAGCGTCGCTCTTGTCCTTCACCTAAGGCAGTATTTCGCGTAACCTTGAGCTTTTACGCCGTAGAACACAATGCCGTAAGCAAGAACACAACCAACGGCGACCTGGGCGACGTTCAAAGTCCTATTTGTGCCGTCTCCCCTTCACGAACGCTAAGAAAATGGCCGCCTATATAAATGTTTCTTTCGCAATACTTCGCCTGTACACTTGCTATATAAATTGCAGTGTAACAATACAACCGTAGCTTATTATCCAACAATCTGGGCAACTCAACCCAGACACATTGGAGAAGCAAAGACAGGCAAGGTCAGTAGTCCCGCAAGAGAAGAGACAAGCAGCAGCAGAGGACACCCGGCTGCTCCTGGAAGAGCTCCCAGATGATACCAAACAAATGGTCAAAAAAAATTGTATGTGTACTCATGTGTATTGTGTATTGTATGTGTACTCGTGTGTATTGCGTATTGTATGTGTATAAAAAGTTATGACGTCATACAACCGTAGCTTCACGTATTATATATAATATATACATATATATCTATAATTTTATATCTATATAGATATTTGAGAATGTTTGTTTGTTGTTTGTTTGTTCGCAGTAAACGCAAAAACTACGGAACGGATTGACTCCAAATGCTCAGGAATTACGAAAAATGATCCGGAGAGTGTCCTCTACCGTTTAAAATCGCCCGTCTTAGTGCTCTCGGGAAGATATGATATTTCCGGTTTTCCCTTCGCGGCCGCCCGCCATTTTTACTTCCACTTCAGGCTCCTGCGTAGACGCCTCGCAATAAAAACGGCGTCGACCGCGCGCCACGTCGCTAGGGAACCTTCACATCTCGAACGAAAATGCTACTGCTAATTTTTCACTATGTACTGTGTACCAATAATGTTGTTTATCCTGAGGCACTACATCAAAGACTTACTTCAGTTGCCCAACTCTCTGTCATCAACATAACTGACATTAGAAGTGCTTTCAATAAAACACTGGCATCAGAGCGCTTTCGTCGAAACGCCGTCGACGGCACACCATAGCAGAGAAGCCCGCCGAAGGCGGGCTTCCATGCTAGTATCTATATATATAATTGAGTGTTTGTTTGTTTGTTTGTTTGTTCGCGGTGAACGCAAAATCTACGGAACGGATTGACGCCAAACGCTCAGGAATTACGAAGAACTACTCGGAGAGTGTCCACTGTGGTTTAAAATCGACCGTCTTAGTGTTCTTGGGGAGATATGGTTACATTTCCGTTTTTCTTTCGCGGCCGACCGCCATTTTTACTTATCTTCTTTCCACTTCCGCTCTTGCTTAGACGCCTAACACAGAGCGCTTCGCAAACACAGCAAAACTATGGCACGAATTGACGCCAAACGCTCTGGAATTACAACTAACATCCCAGAAAGTGCCTTCCGCGGGTTGAAATCTCCCGCCTTAGGGTTCTCGTGGAGATATCGTGACAGTTCCGATTTTCCATTCTCGGCTGACAGCCATTTTTACTTTTCTCCCTTCCACTTCTGGCTCTTGCTTAGACGCCTATATAACACAGACTGGAACATAGTCTGACGTTGCCCAGACCCCTTCCAGCCATTTTATGTCGCACATAAAAATGGAGGCTGGAAGTGGGGCTGGCTACGTCAGACTAGCTGGAACACACAGAGCGCTTTTGCAAAACGACGTCGACCGCGCTACATCGCTACTGAATTGCAAGCGGACATGCATAGACAAGTTCATGTACATTCAGGCACGCCTTGCAAGTTCAAACATTATATGCATGCATGCTTTGCACGTAATTACCCTGAAGCACTGTCACATTGTGGCCATGCATGACCTTACTTCAGTTGCGCAACTCTCTGTAATTAACAAAGCTGACATTAGAAGTGTTCTTGATAAAACACTGGCGTCAGAGCGCTTTCGCCGAAACGCTGTCGACGACGCGCCGTAGCAGAGAAGCCCGCCAAAGGTGGGCTTCACTGCTAGTATATATATAATTTTGTCTTATTGTAACATGAAGCCATACAACAAAATCGCAAAATGAAAACAATAATTATAGGGGCTGCCTGTGGCAGCCCCTAAAAAAAGAAATGCATATTGCAGAGGAGGTGGGAATATAATTATAAGCATGTATATATAATTATATAATATCTAGAAATATTAACGTACATACATGTTAGTAGAACACTAGCTCTGTATAAACAATTGGACACTTAAGTATATAAACATCTAAGAGGCCTGTGATAAACACTAGCTATATACATACATATGCACATACATAGCTATGTACCACCCCACCCCCCCCACCCCCAAACTGTCTGGAATTCATGATCATGCAGTTATTTCACACAGTGCAAACATACAACGTTCATACGTACGTATGTACTTAAGTAGAGCTGTGAAGTGATGTTGCCTGCAATGTGCTCTGGCTGTCCGGACGGTTGAGATCTTCAATCTGCTTCTTATACTTGTGCATGTGGTAGAAGTGCATGAACAGAAGAATGCTACATGGGCGGGGAGCAATGGGGGGGAGATGTGAAGAAGTATGTGGTGTATCTATGATGCATGGAGGAGGAGGTCTATATGTAAGCGTTACTTGAAAGGTAAAATATCACTGATAAATTTACGATGCAGAGCCAATGCATGTGCGGACAAAACAGTACAAATGATTGCATAGGTACCACGAAAGTTATGTCATGCATAATTGAGGAGTAGTCGGTCATATTGCATGCATGTACACGTGCAGCTAGCTACAACCAAGACCCCATGGATTAACACAACACTAGACTATACTGCGTAGGTATCAAGAAAGGCATGGCTAACTATGTAGTATGTACAATGCCATGCATGCAGCTGCCCTGCTTACATGAGGGCTGGGATGGGCAATGCATAGAGTCCAGACATGAGGTAGTAGGAGTTCTGCCCCAGCACTGGAAAGGCACCATTGTAGATGACTGAGGCAAGAGCGGTAACAATGATCTCCACGCAGCCAACAACAGAGAAGAGTGACCCTAGCAAGAAGTGTACATAAGCCAAGAGAAGGCAAACACATCAGTTACAATGCCACTGAGGCAGCATACACCATCTGCACTACGCCAGGCATGACAGTGACTGGTTCTTGCAGTTCATGTGCAAAGTCACTGCAATTCACAATGCTTCGATACTCGCCTCTCATACAGTACTCACCCTGTTCATCTCTCCCCACTCTCTTTGACATGAGGGACCTCAGAGCTGGGGCGATCATTGCTTCAGAGCAGGTGAGGGAGCCAACTGCACCGCACACGACACATGGTGAGGGAAGAGAACATTGCGACATACACAGATGCATTTTGTGTGCTGATTTACAAAATCTTGAAATTAGACCACATAAAATTTCTACCCATAAATTATACCAAATTAAGTGTTGTACCAAAACCTACTTACTATACAGTTAGCAGTGTTGCATGTGAATTAATAAATTTTGGCAGTTGGTATCTGGATCACACTGTTGCACCAGCCACATCACACACAATAGCCATAACATACACTATTACAGTAGATGTGTACAATACAGTTATGTACTATATATGTACCTCTGAATATGTATTGTATTATTGGCTGTTGGGACTTACACAGAAACATCTGCCACGTCACAAGCTCCTCCCCGTAGTAGGCCACGAGGAGGTACATCATGATGGGCGGGATAAACCCAATGAAGGCAATCAGGGAGTCTGCCAGCTTCAGAACAACAGTTACAATGGGAACACTCAAGAAAATCACAATTCCATGCAGTGCAAAACTCAGAGAGTCGAAGTTGCCGATCATTCCTGGAGTCCAGTGTAAAGGGTAGGCCTTGAAAAACAGTACACCAATGAGCTGTGTTCCAGCGGAATTCAGAACATACATACTTTCTGTTACCAAGGCCAACCACAGTTCCATAGTTTCGAGTCTGGGACGAAAGAAAATCTGAAGACCTTTCAAGAACTTGATCACAACTGTTTTGAGTAAAGTGATGACACATCTGACATTACAAGTATAACATTTGCTCGTTTTTGATTGAGGAGGATGTGACTGTTTATCACTACGCCTGCTTTCAGAAAAACCAATGACAGTGTACACAATTGCCGCAAAGCTACAAGCAAGTGCACACCACAGTATGGGCTCAAAGGTACAGTCATTCCGATTCAGCCATAACCCTCCTGTATACTCACTAAGTGCACCTGCTACAAAGAAACATGCAGTGGCAATACCGATGCGAAGGGTTCTTGTCTTGTGGGAGCTTACATCTGCTGCATACGTGAAAGCAGCCATAAAAATGGTCCCAAGACCACCTGTCAGTCCACTAACCACAGCTCCAATCAGACTGATATAAAGAGACAATTCAAAGTAGATGACAATCAGAAGAACTCCATACTGCATCCCTGCTCCAGCGCACGCAGTGATGAACCCCATTTTCCGTCCAAAAATATCCGTGAGTGGGCCAATGAGTAGAATGGAGATGGACTGCAGCACGGTACCCAGGACCGTAAAATACAGGATGAAATGCGAACTGTCGCTCTTCACATAGTGTTCCACGGACGGACTGTCTTTCTGTTCCGGATGGAGCGGAGTCTGCAGTAGATCTGGATCGATGCACATTCCCGAGGCCGTCAGATTGGAGTGGTTGAGCTGACGTAGATAGTACACCGCGTAGTACTGGTAAAAGAACTGCTGCGAAATGGGGAGGGTGAGGAACACTGCAAATCCGAACAGGAAAACGGCAGGCTCAACGGTAATGATCCGAGCGCGACGAAACGCAAGAGGGGATGTCAGCACTTTCCAAACCAGTCCCTTCATGGAAGATGTACCGTGCTCCTTTGGTTGCCGTCCCCGCAGAAGAGATTCATTCTCTAGACCTGCATCATCTCCGTTGGTAGCCGCCATTTTGCTGCACTCGTGACCGGAGACAGTTGACCAGCCTAGCCTGCTAGCCCATCCAGCTGACCAGTTTGACATGCATGCTAGCTCATCCACCATCTGTCTAGTTTATATATGTGACCATCCATGGGAAAAGGGGGTTTGGGTAAAATTTAGCAAAATGAGATTTCTGCTATTTTGCAATCATTATACCTTCATTCTTCAGATTTTTGCATTTGGGTTGTCATAGCAATATTAGTAATTAAATATTCAATGTTAAAGTCACTTCCTGTAATTGTGAGAATTAACAAAAAACCGGAAATGGAATGTTTTCACTGATAATGCATATGTGCATTACTTGAAACACTGGAAAGAACATCCAGAAGCTGAAAGTGACATGATGCAGTGCTCTAGCAATGAACTTGAATTGGACTATGTGCGTACAGCATGACAACGTGGGGAGGTCAAATGCCGTAAAATCATGCCATGCAGCACAGCTTGGAATGACCTGTAAGTGCATGAACGTGGTGATAAACACCTGTTGTTCTTTGACAAATTGGGTTTGAGGTGCTGAGAATCACTCAGTGCGACGATTCTGACTAATTGGAACCATGGGCATTAATGACGTATAGAATAACAAATGTAAATTCTCCTTATCCAACTAAAACAACATGGTAACCACATCTGTAAGGATTTCAAAAGTCTATGAGACTCTTGAAAATAGCAAGCCCTCCATTCTGCAGGTGGCTAATCAGCTATCGGTACAAAACCACCCCAAAAATTGTATCTAACTCAGTTTCAACTCAGGGAGTGAGCCGGGCCTCACTTTGATGACTAGAGCAAGGAGAGTTCTCGCATGACAGCAAATCAAACTGAGAATCCTTGTGCCAAGTAAATCCTGGTCCCTAAAGCCATCACCGCTACGAATTAGTGGCATAACCATCGTTGCGCTTTTAAATGGCTCACCAAAACAGCTCCTAGCGTCACTATTCGGCGGCGCACTGTCTTGTTCGTGGCATCCATTTAAAGCTCAGTGAATGGGCTTTCCGGTGACGTTTACAGCGCTCGTGTACGACGTTCCAAGACGAAGAAATACGAGTTCGAAAATGCGCGAATTTCAAACGCCGTTTTCTCAAAGTGTGATAAATTGCGCAAGCCCCCTTTTCCCGTGGACGGTCACATATATATACAAGTATATAGTTCTAATCACCAAAAACTCATCTGCTCCTTTACGTACATGCATCAATCAACTCTTGAGTGGGACAGCCAGCTGGGTGTAATTAAAACCAGACCATCATAATACAGAATTTGTACGATGTATATTGTAGTGTAGAATGAATAAAAAAGATGCAAAAAAATATATATAATAAATTATTTGTTCTGAACTTATAATGCATACATACAAACATAATTATACTGCAGAGTATATGCAAGTCATGCGCATGGTATAATATAGCAAATTAGCTAAAATCTTGGATGTTTGATGACGAAAAAATTCAAGTAGAGATGTGAAGTGATGTTTCTTGTGATGTGCTATGGCTGTCCTGCAGGTTGTCCTTCTGTAACTGCTTCTTCTGCTTGTGTATGTGGTAGAAGTGCATGAACATAAGAATGCTATGTGGGCAAGGGAGAATGGGGGGGGGGATGAAGGCGTGGTCGTACACATACACATGTCATGCATAATTGAAGAGTAGTCAGTCGATTGTATTGTATGCCTGTGCAGCTAGCTACAACCAAGACCCCATGGATGAACACAACACTACACTATACTGCGTAGGTATCAGAAAGGCACAGCTAACTACGTACAATGCCACGCATGCACCTGCCCCGCTTACATGAGGGCTGGGATGGGCAATGCATAGAGTCCAGACATGAGGTAGTAGGAGTTCTGCCCCAGCACTGGAAAGGCACCATTGTAGATGACTGAGGCAAGAGCAGTAACAATGATCTCCACGCAGCCAACAACAGAGAAGAGTGACCCTAGCAAGAAGTGTACATAAGCCGAGAGAAGGTAAACACATCAGTTGCAATGCCACTGAGGCAGCATACACCATCTGCACTACGCCAGGCATGACAGTGACTGGTTCTTGCAGTTCATGTGCAAAGTCACTGCAATTCACAATGCTTCGATACTCGCCTCTCATACAGTACTCACCCTGTTCATCTCTCCCCACTCTCTTTGACATGAGGGACCTCAGAGCTGGGGCGATCATTGCTTCAGAGCAGGTGAGGGAGCCAACTGCACCGCACACGACGTACATGGTGAAGGAAGATAATGTTACTACATACACAGATGCAATTTTGTGTGTGCTGATTTACAAAATCCTGAAATTAGACCACACAAAATTTCTACCCATAAATTATACCAAATTAAGTGTTGTACCAAAACCTACTTACTATACAGTTAGCAGTGTTGCATGTGAATTAATAAATTTTGGCAGTTGGTATCTGGATCACACTGTTGCACCAGCCACATCACACACAATAGCCATAACATACACTATTACAGTAGATGTGTACAATACAGTTATGTACTATATATGCACCTCTGAATATGTATTGTATTGGCTGTTGGGACTTACACAGAAACATCTGCCACGTCACAAGCTCCTCCCCGTAGTAGGCCACGAGGAGGTACATCATGATGGGCGGGATAAACCCAATGAAGGCAATCAGGGAGTCTGCCAGTTTTAGAACAACAGTTACAATGGGAACACTCAAGAAAATCACAATTCCATGCAGTGCAAAATTCAGTGAGTCGAAGTTGCCGATCATTCCTGGAGTCCAGTGTAAAGGGTAGGCCTTGAAAAACAGTACACCAATGAGCTGTGTTCCAGCGGAATTCAGAACATACATACTTTCTGTTACCAAGGCCAACCACAGTTCCATAGTTTCGAGTCTGGGACGAAAGAAAATCTGAACACCTTTCCAGAACTTCATCACAACTGTTTTGAGTAAAGTGATGACACATCTGACATCACAAGTATAACATTTGCTTGTTTTTGATTGAGAAGGATGTGACTGTTTATTGCTACGCCTGCTTTCAGAAAAACCAATGACAGTGTACACAATTGCCGCAAAGCTACAAGCAAGTGCACACCACAGTATAGGCTCAAAGGTACAGTCATTCCGATTTAGCCATATCCCTCCTGTATACTCACTAAGTGCACCTGCTACAAAGAAACATGCAGTGGCAATACCGATGCGAAGGGTTCTTGTCTTGTGGGAGCTTACATCTGCTGCATACGTGAAAGCAGCCATAAGAATGACCCCAACACCACCTGTCAGTCCACTAACCACAGCTCCAATCAGAGTGATATAAAGAGACAATTCAAAGTAGATGACAATCAGAAGAACTCCATACTGCATCCCAGCTCCAGCGCACGCAATGATGAATCCCATTTTCCGTCCAAAAATGTCCGTGAGTGGGCCAATGAATAGAATAGAGATGGACTGCAGTACGGTTCCCAGGACCGTAGAATATAGAATGAAATGCGAACTGTCGCTCTTCACATAGTGTTCCACGGACGGACTGTCTTTCTGTTCCGGATGGAGCGGAGTCTGCAGTAGATCTGGATCGATGCACATTCCCGAGGCCGTCAGATTGGAGTGGTTGAGCTGACGTAGATAGTACACCGCGTAGTACTGGTAAAAGAACTGCTGCGAAATGGGGAGGGTGAGGAACACTGCAAATCCGAACAGAAAAACGGCAGGCTCAACGGTAATGATCCGAGCGCGACGAAACGCAAGAGGGAATGTCAGTACTTTACAAACTAGTCCCTTCGTGGAAGATCCACCGTGCTCCTTTGGTTGCCGTCCCGGCATAAGAGATTCCTTCTCCGCATCATCTCCGATGGTAGCCGCCATTTTGCTACACTCGTGACCGGAGACAGTTGACCAGCCTAGCCTGCTAGCCCATCCAGCTGACCAGTTTGACATGCTACCTAATCCACCATCTGCCTAGTTTGTATATAATATATATATCTGCTCCTTTACATACATGCATCAATCAACTTTTGAGTGGGACAGCCAGCTGGGTGTAATTAAAACCAGACCATTATAATACAGAATTTGTACGATGTATATAGTACGTAGTGTAGAATGAATAATAAAGATGCAAAAATATATATAAAAAAGTATTTGTTCTAAACTTATAATGCATACATACAAACACAATTATACTGCAGAGTATATGCAAGTCATGCGCATGGTATAATATAGCAAATTAGCTAAAATCTTGGATGTTTGATGACGAAAAAATTCAAGTAGAGATGTGAAGTGATGTTTCTTGTGATGTGCTATGGCTGTCCTGCAGGTTGTCCTTCTGTAACTGCTTCTTGTGCTTGTGCATGTGGTAGAAGTGCATGAACATAAGAATGCTACACGGGCAAGGGAGAATGGGGGGGGGGGGGGGGGGGATGAAGGCGTGGTCGTACACATGTCATGCATAATTGAGAAGTAGTCGGTCGATCGTATTGTATGCCTGTGCAGCTAGCCATAACCAAGACCCCATGGATGAACACAACACTACACTATACTCCATAGGCATCTGGAAAGGCACAGCTAACTACGTACAATCCCATGCATGCAGCTGCCCCGCTTACATGAGGGCTGGGATGGGCAATGCATAGAGTCCAGACATGAGGTAGTAGGAGTTCTGCCCCAGCACTGGAAAGGCGCCATTGTAGATGACTGAGGCAATAGCGGCAATTGCAATGTCCAAACACCCAATGATAGAGAAAAGCGAACCTATAGGAAGAGGCCAGCATAAGCAAAATAAGGGAGATACACACACAATTGGGTTTAGGAAGAATGTATGTATGTATAGTGTGAGCTGTGATTCAGCTCAGGCACCATTCTGGAAATCTCCCTGTTACTGTCCCTACTGAGGGAACAAGTCACACATTTTTAATCTGGATAGCTAGCACACTCTCTCGCATCACCCACCTTGTTCCTCTGCCCCCACTTTCTTGGACACAAGGGACTTCAGAGCTGGGCCAACCATTGCTAGGGTGCATGTGAGGGAACCAACTGCATGCATCACATGCACGTACAATGGGAGAAAAGTAGGGAAAATTAATGTACAGTGTCATGCATCATATCACAATAAATACTGAACTATCCTTGCAGTCATATATATAAGGGAAGTCATATTAATAACAGATGCCTGCACACCAAGACCATGATCAGGATCAGGATCACCACAGGCTTTAATCAACAATCATCACAGGATCATCCCTGCGTGATGTCAGGTGCTTAACTGTGAAGTCAGTGCAATGTAAGTCCTTTTTTGAAGTGTATCAAGGAAAGCTAATTTCTCAAGGTTCATCCATTTTACATATACTGCAGAATTATACAGATACATGTGTATTCATCGTCCACACCAACTGACAACTACAGACGCCAAGTTGGATGCATCCTTATTACCTGGGCAATATATACCACATATCTCTATGTATATACGTATGTATGGCTACAAAACTGATCTCATTTCTGATGTCACTCCTGATGTCACTCCTGATTCATGAACATCTCTGTTGCAGTTTGACATCAAAGGAAGAGCAGGATGTGCTTATATATGAACATGTGCAGCTATAATTTACACCTCAAGAGCTTGTATATATTATATATAGATCAATATTTGCACCAGCCATACAATAGCCATAATATACACTATATATATTACAGTAGATGTGTACAATACAGTTATGTACTATATATGTACCTCTGAATATGTATTATATTGGCTGTTGGGACTTACACAGAAACATCTGCCACGTCACAAGCTCCTCCCCGTAGTAGGCCACAAGGAGGTACATCATGATGGGCGGGATAAACCCAATGAAGGCAATCAGGGAGTCTGTCAGCTTCAGAACAACAGTTGCAATGGGAAAGACAAAGAAAATCACAATCCCTTGTAGTGCAAAGTACAGTGAGTCCAATTTGCCGATCATTCCTGGAGTCCAGTGTAGAGGGTAGGCCTTGAAAAACAGCACACCAATGAGCTGCACTCCAGCTGCATTCAAAATGTACACATTTAATGAAATCAGGGCCAACCACAGCTCTATAGTTTCAAGTTTGGGACGAAAGAAAATCTGAAGACCTTTCAAGAACTTCATCACAACTGCTTTGAGAAAAGATATGACACACCTGACATCACAAGTACAACATTTACTCGTTTTATACCAAGAAGTACAGGACTTTGCATTGATACGCCTGCTTTCAGGAAAACCAAAAACAGTGTACACAACTCCCGCAAAGCTACAAGCTACTGCACACCACAGTATGGGCTCAAAGTTACATCCATTCCGATTCAGCCATATCCCTCCTGTATACTCACTGATTGCACCTGCTAAAAAGTATGCTGCGCTAGCAATACCAATGCGAAGGGTTCTTATCTTGTGGGAGCTTACATCAACTGCATATGTGAAAGCAGACATAATAATCAGCCCAAGGCCACCTGTAACACCACTGAGCACAGATCCAACCAGACTAATGTAGAGAGATGACTGGAAGTGAACAACAATCAGGAGAACTCCATACTGGATCCCGCCTCCAGCGCACGCAGTGATGAACCCCATTTTCCGTCCAAAAATATCCGTGAGTGGACCAATGAGTAGAATGGAGATGGACTGCAGTACGGTATTGATGACAGTATAATACAGGATGAAATGCGAACTGTCACTCCTCACATAGTGTTCCACGGACGGACTGTCCTTCTGTTCCGGGTGGAGCGGAGTCTGCAGTAGATCTGGATCGATGCACATCCCCGAGGCCGTCAGATTGGAGTGGTTGAGCTGACGCAGATAGTGCACCGCGTAGTACTGGTAAAAGAACTGCTGCAAAATGGTTTGGCTGATGTACATTGCAAATGTGTACAGGAAAACGGCAGGCTCAACGGTAATGATCCGAGCGCGACGGAAGGCAAGAGGGGATGTCAGCACTTTCCAAAGTAGTTTCTTAATATTGACATGGTGCTCCTTCGGGTGCTTTGATGCTAGCAGCGCGTCTGTCTCAGCGGCACCCGTTTCCGAAACTTCGGTCATTTTGGGGCCTTAGATCGATCTATGGATCGAAGTAGCCTGGTACTAACGGGTGCCACGGGTGCGATCGTGACTGTGTCTACCCCATACTACCTCGTGATCTGCCTCGTGACTGGTCACGTGACGCAGGCTGCATCAACATGTACCATGGCAGGGTGTAGATCACGGTAAAGGAAATTGCAAAAGTAACCTGCTAGCATGGCACGATACAGACAAGAGACAATACGTGATGACTACTTTGACGCTCGAGTTGTTCAGGTGGCGGTCAACAGCGCTTTCGTCGGGCAATGGGAGCTTACACGGGCACTCATCCAGGCCATTAGTAGCATGGACGGGAGGGGAGACGCGAAACGGACTCTGGAAGCGTTTCTTGCGAACCCAGTGGCATTTTGGTGAGCTCAAACGTGCAGAAACTGCATAGATACTTTGATGTGCACTAATAGGTCGCATGTCAAAGTGAGTGTATGGATATATTCATGAATGTGTTGAAATAGCAAACTGCCATCAAATGTCAGTGGTCCCATGAGCGCAAACCTGCTTCTTTCACCATCCAGTGCCCCCAGGGGCTTGGATGTTGCCACCTGGTGGCATGAGAATCGCTGTGTGACACTGGTACTGCCACTTTATGGTGGCAGGGAGTGTACCTGATTATCTGTACCTTGCCATGTAGACATAATCTTTGAAAGTATTCCCCTTCTGTTTGTGCAGGTCACCATCGGTAGCCACTGCATCTCCACACCATCTCCAGTGGCTTGCACTAGAACAGCTCTGTAACTCCTTCCACTCTCCCACTGAGGGGGAAGGAGCTGACAGTGACAATGCTCTCTGCTTCACACAATATCTGGTTGAGTTTCGACTGCTGCTGTACAGGGCTCACCAGCTGCAGCAATGCCCACAGCAAATTGCTGTGAGTAGGTGTTGTACATATGCACACACACACACACACACACACACACACACACACACACACACACACACACACACACACACACACACACACACACACACACACACACACACACACACACACACACACACACACACACACACACACACACACACACACTGAGACGCCTGAGCACACTCGCCTGCCACCAATGCATAGTTATACTATATTTGTACTAGTTACAGTTATACTATATTTGTAGTGGTAGCCGTGTACAGATGAAGGGGAATCACAAGTGAGCCAAAGGCCATGGGTTTCATCCCTGCCAGCTCCACATTCTTACACTAACTGAAGTCTCACCATTGCACTCCCAGCTTTAATCTATTCACCTTCTCAACATGCAACACTGTTGGGCAGTGCTGCATGTCGCATGTGACCTTGCTTGTCCCCACTCTCCTGCTCAAGGCTGCCCTGTGCCAGCATCATGATGCCATTGTGCTGGTGGACCAGAGAGGAGCGCCCCTAAAGCCTGCAGTGGCCCTCTCTGCCAGTTGCATGGATTTCCTAAAGACTGTTCTTGCACTAAACCCCAGCCTTGGACATGCCCTCATTGCAAAGCTAACTAGCGGAGCTTCACCAGAGCTGGTCAACATCAGTCAGAGCCTTCAAATGTTGTATGTTGATGTCATCTTTTCCATCTTGGATGAGCTCCAGCAGCTCAAAGCTGAGACTGTAGCTGTCTCCGATGAGCCCACTGAAGAACGGGACCTTCCACTGAATACTGAAGGACTGTTGGTAGAGGAGAGGGAATCGGAGGTGGAGAGCCAAAAGAGAATTGGTGATGCTGTGTGTGCCAAAATGGAAACTGCTCTAGACATTCTCAGCTTCGTCAACCCTGATTTTGCACCCAAAGATAAAACACTCGATAAACTCTTTATTCGTTTGCTGAATTTCAGTTTCAGTGTTGCCCCCCACCCTGAGGGCGTTAGAGTGTTCCACCCCGGGAAGCTGTACTCTTGTCTGCTTGGACAGAGGAGCGCTGCACTGGTTGTGAAGTTGCAGGATTGTGAGGAGATACTGAGGCAGAAGTACACTTCCAAGAGCCAGCCAGACATGCAAGCTCTGGTTCAGAGTGCCAGTCCATTAGAAAGGTGTAGAAAAAAGTGGAAGGAGACTGTGTTTGAGGCTGTGCACACCAAGCGGCACTTTCTGGAAGACAAACTGGTGAGTTGGTGGCACAGGATCAGTCACAGCGCTGTACTCAATGTTAGTTTAGTATGTTGCGATCAAGCCATCGTTCAAGCGCATCATGCCATCAGGCACTAGGACACTCATGTGTGCCCACCGGGCTCACAGACACATGTAGAATGTTTGTAAGTCGCACTCTTAAATGTTGATGTATGTACATGTACGTAAGTAGCAGTATATACTATATCATATCTTAAGGGCTCACCAATTATGTATGAAAAGTAATAATAATAAATTAATCTTATCTATGTATAATATTAATGCTAATAATAAGTCAGGCATGTGCCCCCCCCCCCCCCCCCAGAAGCAGTTTGTCAATGTATTCAATTATGTTTTAATTAAAATCTTGTACTGTATTGAACAGAGTGGATTCAAGCTACTGAATACGCACTTTGGCAACCATCTGTCCCTGCTCCAATTTGATGCAGGAGCAAGGATTGGCCTTGATTCAAGCTGGGAACCTCCGGGGGCTGTCAGATCTGTTGTCTCCGTTGGAACTGAGCCCACTAAAGCCGCTCCTCCTGCTGCTTGGCTGGGACCGATACCCAGATCACACTACTGGAATGGAACTCTTGGAGGTGCTCTGGCCCCCAGTAAGTTGCAACGCTTGCAGTTTTAGCTAGGTCCCATTCGAGCCCACGCATACCTAGGACTCTAGCAGTCCAGCAGCAATTTCATTGATCAGCGCAAGGTGTGGAGTTTACATGGTTTAAGTTTATTCGGCCCTTGCATGTGGAGACAGCGTATGGCTAACAGCTAGAGCAAGGTATACACTATGCATGGCTGCAGTCTGGCACCGTACTGACCCAGTGCTCATCTGTCGTGCCAGCACCATACATTTATATACGTACCCCTCTCCTGACCAATCGAACTTACGCTAACGGAAAGAAAATGTCCAGCTTGATAGACTGCACGTCTCCCTATAGTACATATGTACGTTGGGAGAAGAGTTTAAAGTGTGCAGCGTTTTCTGTCAGACTCTGATAGCTTAAGCGGAAAACTCTTTTTTGACTCTTTGTGTGATGATACCTTATTCCCTTCTTCTCTCCTCTCTCGTCCCCACTCAGAGTCCTTGCCCCCAGCCTGACCTGTACTCTGCGTGCTGGAGGCTGGCCTACCAGGTCCACCTCGTGGAGTGGTGCCTGCAGAAGGTGCAGTTAACCCTCCCCCTTCCCACCTCAGGGATCTCGCTGACGCAGCTCACAAAAGCGAGCGAGATGTTCCAGGGTCTGGAGTCTCATTCAGTCCTTTACGTGCTGCATCACTCCACTCCCCTGGGCCAGTTGGACCCCGAGGAGGTGGTGGAGGTGCTGGGGACAAGTCCTTACATAGCATCACACTTGCCCGCCATAGGTGCAGGGCAAACACCGCCTCTTCTCTCCCCATTTGGGACACCATTAAGGCAAAGATCAAGAGCATCTTCCCCAGACACACTATTGTCTGCCTCACAAATTCTTACTCCACCCACTGTGCCTCCATTGTCCGAGCGAAGCCTCAAACCTACCCAGGAGAGGGATATTTCGCTCTATCATGCTTTCTGTGCCATTAAGGCAGTCGCCGATGCAGTGAATGCCATGGATGAAACAGAGGGTCCTCATCAGGTCAAGGATGTGGGTCCTCCACACAAGCCCAAGGTAACGAAGAAGAAACTTGACTACGGCTTGCCAGAGACCAACATAGAGGGAGAAGATGACCAAGAGCTTGCTAGGCCACTGGGCCTTGGTGCAAGAAGCAAGAGTGCAAGCAGTGCTATTGCAACACCCTCTGCATCACTTTTGAAACAGACTGAGGGGCTTTCATCATCGCAGTTGTTTGTGTCCCCTCTTGTGCAGCAGGTCAAGCACCACCTGGACCTTGTGCGTCCTCCTAACTTCCAACTGGAGGTGATGGAAAACATCTTCTCTCTCATCTTCCTGCAAAAAGGCAACAGATTAGCTGCTGAAGGTGAGATCTTCAGCCCCACCGGCCTATCAACGCTCCCGCAGTTGTCTGTAGCCACAGACCCATTCCTGGCAAGTATTGAAACCGTTCGAGCCATTCTGCATGTTCTACAAGGCTGCCTAAAGCCACTCTCAGAGGAAATGCGCAAGATTCCTCGCAGAGTGGGATCACAAGGAACAATTTCCTTTGGAAGTGATGTATCCACAGCTGCTGTACCTCAGAGGAGCATGATAGGTGATCTTGGAGCAATAGACATGCTAGTGGATTCATCCATAGGACTCAGCCAGGTGAAGCAGAGACTGATGAGCCTCAAGCAACACATTAGCGAGGCAGTATGGCGGCTACAGCTTGTGACACAGCAAGGAGAGAGCGAGGCAGCCCTGAAACACATGACAAGAAGCTTATCCCCTCAACTGCTGTCAACTGATAGTGAGGAAGAAATTACTCCTGTAATGACCAGCACTTCCAGTTATGAATCGGAGAATGCAGACAGTTGTGCTAGAAGAAAGGACAGAGTGAAGACGCGGAAGCGGAAACTATCTCTACATGAAGTCAAGAAGAGAAGGCGAGCAGTGCGAAGAGTAAAGTCAGAGGTAGTGAGGGGTTTCCACAGCCAAAAGGAAGCAAGCAGAAGCTCCACACCTCAGACTGTGCTGCGGTCACTGCCTGCATCCATGAGCACTCCCAAAGTGTCAACCCCAGGTAGACCAATGCCAGGATTATCAAGAAGTGTGTCTTTGCACTCCTCTTTTCGAAGATCCACTCGAAGCAACCTGACAAAGGAAACAAAGAAAACGGACCAGGATTCTGGGAAGGAAGGGGATGTCGAGGAAACGCATATCCCTCTAAGGCGATGCGAGTCGAGTAGACGAAAGAAGAGGAAAGGGTCGGGTACTTCCACGCCAGTCGTTTCGAGAAGTGCAAAGAAGCGTTTGCATGAAGTGAGAAGGCAGAGTGTGGTTGCTCGTATGTTAGCTTCGCCAGGTTCCCTCCTTAGGTCTTGCATCTTCCACGGAAACTTTGCACGTGCTAATGAAGTTTTAAAACTGAAAATGGCTACAGGGCAATTTGGAAAGACACTGGTTCAGTTTGTGGAAGGCTACCCAAAAGTGGCACAGCAACTGGTTCGTGAGAGCCATCAATGGCGTAGACAGAGAGGACAGATGCAACAGTCCCAACGGGGTGCTGTTTCAGGAACAGCTGAGTCAGCTTCAGCAGCTATCCAGTCGGCTCTACATGCTGCTTCAGCCGTATTGGTTCCAATGGAAGGCCTGCACAGACTGCTCGCACTGCCTGGACTAAATGACATTCTGTATTTCGGAGATGCTGAACTAGAAATGGCTGCCAAGAATTCTCCTTACGTGTGTGGGCTGGATAAGTGTGTATCAGGGTTAATTGTGCTGGATTTGACCTGCTGCATTGCAGTGAGCGGTCAGCTGGTGCAGCGACTGATCGGGATGGCTCAGCAGTGCTTCAGAGTGGGGCTGGGCTCCAATGAAAGCCATTCTTTGGACATTCAGGAGCAGATGGCGGTGTCACTATCTGGTCAGCCATTGCTTGAGTCCACGTGGGAAGCGAAGTGTAGTGTAGGGCCTGCAAGTCTTGTCAGGAAGCTGGCCTCTTTTGCGACAAACAAACTGTTTCAGGATGAAGGAGAAAAGCAAGTTCGGGCCCCGTACGACCTCTTTAGAAACAGCTTGCTTTCATTTGATCTAGACTATCTAATTGCATGGTCCAGGTTCTTTAAGAGTTACTGCACAGCTCGAAAGGAAGTAGACCTCTCACTGATGTCACCCAAGAGACCTCCTGGGGCCACGGGATCCCACAATGAAGATGCCTCAAGCAGATATGCACTGACAGTAAAGACACTAACGGCTGTCTTGGATGAGCAACCTCACCTGGTGGGCAGCAGAGAGCAAGGGGCGGAACAGACAGCTGCTGCTTCTCAGTCCTCTGTCACTAAGGGAGGTGAAATGAACCTCCTGTCAAGGTTCAATCTGTACCTGAGCAGACTGGCAGCCATTGTGGTGCTGAGTGACAAGGGGTCAGGTGTGTGCTGCAACCACTATCAGCTGCAACCACAAGTGTCATAATAGCATAGGCACTGTATTGCATGGGAGGGATGGGCCTACTGAGTTTTTACACACAGAGCATGGATGTTGCTATTTGATGTTAAAGAATTTCTATGGTGCTCAGGTGTGTAGTGGCTAAACGCCTTGCATGGCAGATTAGAAAACGGTATGTGTATTTCCTTTGCTGTTTTGTAAGAGTAGCTTTTCACTGGTGAGTTGAAATGTTTGAATTACTTAACAATAACGTTCGTCTAATTCGTTTAGCTAGTGGAGGATCCCATTGATTATATTGCAAGAACCTAGACATTTTCCCAATTTCTCTCTTGTTCTGTTCAAAGTGTGCCCCATGCACTTCCTGTTCTATTAAAAGCACTTCCTGTTCTCTATTCAAAGTAATTCCTGTTGTCTTCAAAGCACTTCCTGTTCTATTCAAAGCACTCTTGTTGTCTCCTATTCTCTTAATTCCTCCCATCTCCCTCAGAGTCTATTCTGAAATTGCTCAATGAGCTGCCATCCACCCTTGTGGGTAGGCTGCTGTTCGAGGGAGATGTCTCTCCCTCTCTCTTGAAGGAGAGTCTACACCCACTGGGAATCAATGTGATCGAGGTGGCCCTGCAGTGTTGCTGTAGTGTCCTCACAGTGAAGAGTGGGGAGACAGTAAAGGGAGGAGTTGGTGGGGTTGTTTCTCTCAATAGTGCTGGGGTTAGTGACCAGGCAGATGGAGTGGAGGATTGGAAACATCCAGATCCGTGTCAACTATCTTATGACCTGCTCACAGCTGTTGTGCAGGTCCTACAAGGTGTGTGTGTGTGGTGTGTGTGTGTGGTGTGTGTGTGTGTGTGTGTGGTGTGTGTGTGGTGTGGTGTGGTGTGTGTGTGTGTGGTGTGTGTGTGTGTGTGTGTGTGTGTGTGTGGTGTGTGTGTGTGTGTGTGTGTGGTGTGTGTTTGTGGTGTGTGTATGGTGTGTGTGTGTGTGTGTGTGGTGTGTGTGTGTGGTGTGTGTGTGGTGTGTGTGTGTGGTGTGTGTGTGTGGTGTGCGTGTGTGGTGTGTGTGTGTGTGTGTGGTGTGTGTGTGTGTGGTGTGTGTGTGTGTGTGTGGCGTGTGTGTGCGTGTGTGTGTGTGGCGCGCGCGCGTGTGTGTGGTGTGTGTGTGTGTGTGTGTATGCATGTGTACATGGTGTTTGGTGTGTTTGAGTGACTGCAATGAGTTGTCGTAGTGAAGTTTATGTCAGAACAGTATACACACAACATTTTTCACAACGTGCATTTGATACCAAGTTATTGAAAAAATTGAGAGGCCAAGAATAGGAGTGTGTCACTGTTCGGTAGTGCCATTGACTTTGCCTTTCTCCTCTATTGTTCCTACCTCAAGATAAGAGGTCTGTGAATGGATTAAAGGAACTGAGAGATTTTGCATCTAATTCAGCTGTCCAAGATGCATTCCAAAATGCTAAACAATTTCAGAATGTGGATCTTACTCTATTGGACACCTCTGAGAAGAAAACCTGTTTTTACAGCAATGTGACTAATATGGCATATCTACATGCACTGGTGTGGTATGCAGCTGTGGGGACGCCCCTGGAGGAGCAGTTAGGCGTGTCCACAGAGTATTTGCAGCTGGCTCAGTCAGTGGGAACTGGCGGTTTGGATGTGTTTTCTCACTTTGGTTTGACGGCTCACTGTGGGTACACCATCGGACAGTTGGGCACTGTCAGGTGAGGGCTGAGTATAGCAGGGGCAAGGGGAAATGTGAGTAGTTGCTTGACAGGTCCTGGAAGTGAATCAACGTCAATGCTGTTCTGTACGCAGTTAGCAATGGCATACACAGCTGAAGAATCCTGCAATAAATTATTTATTGATTCTGCTGCATATCTGAATGAATTTGCCTTTAAGTGTGATTGCTGATTCTCTTCTGACGTAGCAATGTTTATCTGAATGGGAGCCACCTTTTGTTCCTTTTTTCACAATCCTTGTGATACATACATGTAGTACAGAGTTATAGTAGTAGTTACGTATGCCATCTCACATATAAAAATGTAGTATTATACTATGGTGATGATATAGCTTGCATTAGACTGATGTGCCCGTTTTACAACTTTATGCACGTAAATGCAATGATGTACGCGTACTTCACTTTACTTGTAACAGTTGCTACAACATGTTTCTCCCCTACCCCAAGTATGTGTTTCCTCCTCTACAGTTGCATCCATCTCCACAAGACGGTCCTACTCATGGGCACAGATCATCCCAAGGTAGCTGAAGGATGCTCTCTTCCGTTCTTCACCAACCTCTCCCCAAAGGACCCCCTGAGGGCGTTCTTCCCTGACACAGTTGATAGCAGGCTGCAGGCCATGATCAGTGATGGATGGACAAGCTCACCGTTTCCAAAGGTCGGCTTCTGCAGCCACTATTCATGTATACGTGTATGTCTGCTGGTGGAGGGAGTGGGGGTGCTTAGTGGTGGTATGAAAACTTGCATAGTATGCTGTGTGTTGTGGTACCACAGTACTGCCCTATCACTGGTCTTCTTGGTATTGTGCAATAGTGGAGGTGGGCATGTGGTGTGAGTGTTGTACAACATGGTGCGAGGTGTTCTGTGCTCAGCAGTGTGATGTCACCATTTCTTCACCATCACTTTCCTCTCTGTCCAACACTAAACCACACAGCCCTTGCTCCCCGTCATTCTGGAGCAGAGCCTGTCAAGCGTCCAGGAGAACACGTCATACAAAACACCTCAGTCGCTGAGAACACTGGGCTATTGCCTGGGCTCTACTGCTGTGGAAACTGAGGCTGCCACGAAGACTTCCATCCTCCCGTCTCCTTCCACACCCTACGAGCTCACGAGCACCGTGCTTTCATGTGTGGAGCAAGAAAGCGAACTCCTTGCCAGTTTCACTAAGTTGCTCTGTGGTGAACCCAGAGAAAGGGTTGCCAGCCCGGGCTCGACTGAGAGCAAAGCCAAGAAGGAGGTGATTGCTCACACAATGCCCTCTCCAAGGCGCACAGACAAGGCTGCATCAACGGCTGTCAGCAGGGCATTCGTGGGGACTTCCAAAGGCCACGTGACTGAGCAGCAGCATAGGGCTGCAAGAATGACATCACTAGCTGGTACTGATGTCGCAGGAATTAGGAAGTGTGTAGCCCCAGTCAAAGAGACAGAGCTTCCTCACAGCTGGTATAATGTGGACATTCCAGTAGAGTTTCAAAACTTTCCCTGGATGCAGCGTTTTCTGCAATTGCGAGTCATTCCCTTTTCCCAATTTGACAAGGCTCCCAGCGAAGAAGAAGAGTTGGGACCGACAGTTCAGAAGTCGCAGTTCCTGAGGAGTCTCTATCGCAAGCAGCAGCCTATCCCCTCCAAGGCATTGGCACATGAAGACCTGCAGGTGAGCCGCAAGGTGGCCCTTCTTCCTCCCGACCACCCTGAACTTCAGAGGACTTGTTGTCAAGTGTTTGTTCATGTACTGAGGAGAGGAAGACCACTGGATGCCGTACATCTCCTGTGGACAGAGGCCTTTAGTGGTGCATCAATGCACCCAGCGCAGAGGGGATTGAAGGACCTGACAGCCAGGATGGCTTTCCTGGAGCTTGTTGAACAGCAGAAGAAGCAGCAAGGCCCAAGTGGCTCGGTGATGCTACGGTACAAGTTCCCTGAAGCTTTTGAGGTCATGATAAGACCCGTGCAACTGCTGAGGTACATGGAGGATGCGACAACAGCAGCACAAATGGTTCTTGCCACCATGGAATACTGGTCGGTTCATTCAAACATTGAAATGCTCACCTGCTGCTTGTCACACATCTCGCCTGTATCGGAGCTGTATCCCGTGCTGCAGAAGCAGCTTGAAAGGATGACAGTGTACCGGCAGGCAAGTCAACAGCACACAGTGTACATTGTACGTACTACATACATACATACGTACTTTCGCCATGAGCGTCAGGTGCCATGAGCGTCATGTGGCACGAACATCATGTGCCATGAGCGTCATGTGCCACGAGCGTCATGTGCCGTGAGCGTCATGTCCCACAAGCGTCATGTGCCACGAGCGTCATCTGCCGTGAGCGTCATGTGCCACAAGCGTCAGGTGCCGTGAACGTCATGTGGCACGAGCATCATGTGCCATGAGCGTCATGTGCCACAAGCTTCATGTGCCGTGAGCGTCATGTGCAATGAGTGTCATGTGCCATGAGCGTCATGTGCCGTGAGCGTCATGTGCCACGAGCGTCATGTGCCGTGAGCGTCATGTCCCACGAGCATCATGTGCCGTGAGCGTCATGTGCAATGAGTGTCATGTGCCATGAGCGTCATGTGCCGTGAGCGTCATGTGCCACGAGCGTCATGTGCCGTGAGCGTCATGTGCCACGAGCGTCATGTGCCATGAGCGTCATGTGCCACGAGCGTCATGTGCCGTGAGCGTCATGTGCCGTGAGCTCTGACCTCATACAGTTTACGTACGTTTCCGCTACACATATGTCAGTCCCTTGCGCCAGCTCCTCTCTTCATGTTGCTATAATTGCACAATCACAGAAGTAGGGTCTAGCGCACTAGACTATACATGTGTCATAAAGTGTCTCTTCTATTTCCATCTTCTCTATCAGGTTTTACATCTGGTGGACCCAACTTCACCTGGGATCAAGTCGGCCAACAGTGTGATATCATCATTGACCTCTCCGTATTCATTTATCGGGGATGAAGGAGAAGGGGAGCTGTCACCCAAGTGGACCTGCTGGCAGGAGGTGAAGACAGCCACTAGAGAAGACCCGAGTAGACTCCTGGAGGCCATTTTGACGAGGGGCTGTTTTGAATTGGCAAGGCAATGGGCTAGAGTTGATGCACTGGACAAACGTGTTCATCATGTACGTATGTTCTCTATGTGTGTGTGTGTGTGTGTGTGTGTGTGTGTGTGTGTGTGTGTGTGTGTGTGTGTGTGTGTGTGTGTGTGTGTACGTGTGTGTGTACGTGTGTGTGTGTGTGTGTGTGTGTGTGTGTGTGTGTGTGTGTGTGTGTGTGTGTGTGTGTGTGTGTGTGTGTGTGTGTGTGTGTGTGTGTGTGTGTGTGTGTGTGTGTGTGACTGGTGACATGTGAAAAAAAAAAAAAGTGTGTGTGTGTGTGCGCGTGCGTGTGTACATGTGTGTGTGTGCGTGTGTGTGTGCATGTGTTCCCTGTGTGTGTGTGTGTGTGTGTGTGTGTGTGTGTGTGTGCGTGTGTGTGTGCATGTGTTCCCTGTGTGTGTGTGTGTGTGTGCGTGTGTGCATGTGTTCCCTGTGTGTGTGTGTGTGTGTGTGTGTGCGTGTGTGTGTGTGCGTGTTTGTGTGTGTGCATGCATGCGTGTGTATGTGTGTGTGTGTACATACATGCATGTGTGTGTGTGCATGCATTTGTGTGTATGTGTGTGTGTGTACTGTATGTGCATGTGTGTGAACGTGCATGTGTGTGTGTATGCGTGTGTGTGTGCATGCATGTGTGTGTATCTGTATGTGTGTGTAGTGGCCATGTGTGCGTTCGTACGTACGTACGTGTGTGTGTGTGTCAATGTGTGTGTGTGTTTGTGTGTATATCCTTGTGTACGTGCATATGTGTGTGTTCAGCTGAAGTGTGGATGCTGCTATAGCTTTGCTCACAGTTGTATCTTTCATCTCTAATCATCTCACCCTCTCTACCGGCAGGATATTGAGGTTCGCTATATTCTAACAGTGTTGGAGAGCGAAGGAATGGACACTGCCATGCTGTGCAAGGTGAGACTTACCCAGTTAAAGGACACAGTGAGACCTCTCCACCCTGTGCGTATGTAGAGCGCATTCAAATTGTGACAGCTTGACATGGTATTCCCAAAAGTGTCCATATCCAAGATTCGTATGATGTGTTGTGATGTCCTCTCTTGGTTTCCTCTTTGTGTACACTCGTAGGACGATTTTAACTAAAACAGTGAAATGGATACATATGTACATATACATAATTAAGTTATCTGTGATACAGCAACTATTCACTACAGCCCAGTCCAGTGTGTCACGTTCACCATTTACATACTTCTTCACGCTTTCATCCCTGGTAGACACTTAATTCCTGTACCACTGTCAAGGCTGAGCAGCTGCAGATCTGTGAGGTGGTCCTCTCTTGTTTCAGCCCCACATCCCCTGTCACTGCAACTCAGCCCGTCCTGCAGTACATGGTGTCTAAACTGTCAGACTCTCTCACAGCTCCATGTTTGGAGGATTGCAAGAAAAGGGCCACTGGAATCAAGGTACTGTATTTGTTTGTCGTGGTCTTCTTAAAAGCCCCGCTTGTGCTATTCCGCACTTGGCACTAAGAAGTGCTGAAGATACAAGCTTACAAATGCAGCACCATCAGAGGCACTTATGTAAGTAGGTTGAGGAGAGACAAAGCCTGTTGCTTTTGGCAACCGTCCAGACAACATAAAAACTTTTGAACGCTCATTCCCTGTTTTGTAATGAATAGCACTACTTGGCTGTTGCAGATGTACTGTGTCTTGCGTCGATAGCCTGCCTCAGGCTATCAAGCTATCAAACGTTATGCTGGCGTTATGCTATATTTCTGGTATACACATCCCCTACCTCCTGTGGTACGTGTGTAGGTCCTGCTTGGCATGCCTGAGCCTGCTCGAAACTCGTACCAGCGTCTGGTGGGAGAGCCGTGTCTGCTGGTGGAGCAGCTCCTTGTTGACGCCAAGGTAGAGCACATCCGCACGACTGCATGAGGCATGGGGATGTGCAGTCTTGGAGTGAAGCCATACAGTACAGCAAGTCATAACCATGAATATTCTTTTCTTTTCATCCCACTTTCTCCAGTTTGATTGGGCAGGCTGTGCTGTAGCCACCTTGAGGCGTGAAGGTGCGTGTGCCTCCTCTGCTGTGAGTGGAGATGGCCCCTTTCAGGACCTCCTTCCACACACTGACCTGGCACTGGACCACCTGGACGAGATACTGATGTTCTACGCCATGAAAGCCATGGAGCTCCCTCCAGTACCTGACCTTAGACCTGCAACACCAGGTAAGTGGTTCAGACATGTGCACCATGTCACCGACATCATCTTACATCATTATGTGTCTGCTTTCTAATTTCGCTAATTGCTATTCATCTCCCTTGATTTCGTGTGTACTGTTGACACTGACTCAGTAGTGCCCCCTTAAGTAGTGTAATGCCACACTGCAATACACATGGCAGCCTTGATTTCACCCTTACAGCATTTCACCTGTTATACGTATTTCTGTTGCATAACACATGTCAGCTGCTTCTCATTCAATTGGCCATGATGAACTACCTCTGTGCTATGCCGTTCTCATATTTCTGTTGAGTCACCTTCTAGTCCTGCGCCTACACCTGTCCTAGGCACTCCTGCCCCAGGACCTCAGCCCCGCATGCACAGAAGAACATCTTCTAGCCAGTCACAGTTTGACACTAGTACCTTTGAGGCCAGCATCGGTGCAGATAGTTGGCGCCCTCCGAATCGCATCCCGAAGCAGCGTCAGTGGGTTCGTGATGGGGAAGCAGAGAAGTGCATGGCATGCAAGAAGGTTGTCTTTGGAACTGTGAGTGCCTAGATGTATGTGTGTGTGTGCGTGTGTGTCAGCGTGTGTGTGTGTTTATGTGTGTAATACGACCAGAGCAGAGGAGTGGCCAGCTGGTTAAAGGTGGTAAGTGTTCGAGTAGAACAGCCAGCATTCACAAACCAATCAAAATCTGACACTCTGTGTGCATGCATTCATTATTTGCATATGCGTACATCGGCTGTTCTAAATTGTAATAATGCACCCATGTTCCAGAGCAATGAATACCATAGTAGCCAACATGTACAGTACATGTATCACTCTGTACATGTGCTAAACGGAAAGCAAGGTACGCTTGGGCATCAGATTGAGCTGTGTGCACACTGCAAGATAGCAGTGAGGTCATGAGGCAACTCACTCACCACCAGGTGCAACTCACTCGCCACCAGGTGCAACTCACTCGCCACCAGGTGCAACTCACTCACCACCAGGTGCAACTCACTCGCCACCAGGTGCAACTCACTCGCCACCAGGTGCAACTCACTAGCCACCAGGTGCAACTCACTCGCCACCAGGTGCAACTCACTCACCACCAGGTGCAACTCACTCACCATCAGGTGCAACTCACTCACCACCAGGTGCAACTCACTCACCACCAGGTGCAACTCACTTTATGCATTGCAGCCACAGCCAGAACATAGACTTCAGTCATGCCATCGTGGGACTAGTCTATGTAAACTGTGCCTGTGGTTGGGTGCTGTAAAGGAACTAACTGAAGTGTTTGCTATCAGTCTCTCAACCAAAGAATGTCGCTTAACCTGCTGAATTAAATCTCTCCACTGCCATGAAGACTGCCCTGCTGTGTACCCTAGTGGCACTGCTCCAAGGCCATTCACTGGTAGCAAATTCCCCCAGCTCCTGTCCTGTCGCAGCTGGTAGCAGCTTCTCAGTTGTCTCTCAGCTGTCCCACCCTCTCTCATGGTGGCTGGAGTATGCGAGGGCTCTTGGAGTGTCTATTGAGTCACAGCAGTGCTAGCCAGTACCAGGTAGGACTGATTGAGGCCATTATGTCCTGTATGAGTGAAATTTGAAGGTGCCATTGGGTGGTAATTGAAACCATGTAAACAGGGTATTTTAGTAGCTATGTGAAGCCGGAATTATTAGGCACAATGCCACCTGAGGAAATGACTATATATTCACGCTTTGTAATAGCTCTTTGGAAGGATTTGCTGTCATTCAAGACTAACCAGAGACACTTGCTCCTTGTCAAATACGTATTGTGCCCGGACTGTTAAATCTCTCCACTGCCATGAAGACTGCCCTGCTGTGCACCCTAGTGGCACTGCTCCAAATCCGGTCACTGGTAGCAAATTCCCCCAGGTCCTGTCCTATCATAGCTGGTCTTCCTGGAAGGGATGGAATGCCTGGCCCTCAGGGACCAACTGGTACGTGTGCCTGCTCTGAACTGAGCAAAATCGTTGACAGCAACACTGCCCTCAGGAACACCTTACAGGAGAGTCTGCAGAACCTGACCAACAACTTGGTAGAAGCACTAGGTCGAATCCAACACAAAATTGCTTCAACTAGTTCAGGACAACCCTGCTCTCTGGGACAGTCTTCCTACAAACCAGCCAAGTCCTGCGGGGAGATCCTCCAATGCAACCCTTCTGCTCGCTCCGGATACTACCGGCTGAAGAGCACCTCCACTGAATGCCGAGAGGTCTACTGCGCCATGGACACCCCGTACTGCAACATCACAGGAGGGTGGATGAGGCTCGCTTACTTCAACATGACTGAACCGGGGGCCAGCTGCCCCTCCTCCCTCCGACAGATTGACACACCTGCCAAGTTGTGTGGACGCCCAGGTGTAGGATGTTATGGAGTCACCTTCCCAACTGATGGCATCCGCTACAGCAAGGTCTGCGGACAGGCAAGGGGCTACCAGTACTATTCCACTGATGGTTTTGGACACAGTTCCAATAACATCAACTCCTACTACGTTGATGGAGTTGCCATCACATATGGCTCCCCTCGACAACACCTCTGGACGTATGCAGCTGGACTCTCTGCTGATGGCAATCATGAAGGTGGGAGATACAACTGCCCCTGTGCCAAGTACCCAGGTTATGATCCTCCTGCCTTTGTTGGACTGGATTACTATTGTGAATCTGGAATCACCGGTCGATGGCAAGACAATAATCGAACTGCCCTTGAAGATCCACTGTGGGACGGTGATGGATGTGGTCCAGGCAACAGCTGCTGCAATCAGACTGGGCTGCCGTGGTTCTACAGGACCCTCCCACAGGAAGTGGGTGATGACATTGAGGTGCGCCTGTGTGGCAACAATGGCATAGACAATGAAGAGGCCTTTTTGGAGCTAGTGGAGATCTACGTCCAGTGACCTCAACATTCAAGAGTGAACACAACATATGTAGCAGGCATGTACTCAGCTCATTAGGAGCTGTAGGAACTATCGGTGTGTAATAGAATTAGGTGGTGATTTTGAATAAGAGTTTTGAAACTATTAAGGGTGTGAGTAATACAATTAACATGTGGTGTTACTTTTAATTTGATTACTGTAAATTTGAATGCACTGTTGTGTCAGTGTTGACTAGACAGTTGGTATGGGGCACTGTTTGGGTAAAAACACATGTTGGTGGGACACTGGATTGAATTCAACAGAAAGTTGCCTAAACCAGTACTGAAGAGCCACTCTGTTCTCGTGTGTAGTGCATTGGAAAGCATACCATACGGACCTTAATTTTCGTGACTAAACTTTCTCAAATTGCAGATTTTTGCGTTTCTCGCTTTTTTATTTTCATGGACTGGCCCTATAAATTTATAGTATTAGAAGGGCGTGCCATCCAGTGGCAGCGCTGAAAGGCAGCGTAGCACAACAATGATGACATTTCAGGTCATTCTGCATTCAGGTCATAGTATGTGTCCCACGTTGTTTGGCCCTTGTCATTTGTGCCATTCCAGGTCCCCTTTCATGGTCTGCGTGGATACTCAGCACTGGTAAAATTCTCATTGTTGCTTAGAGTGCCCATAAGGTACAGAAGTTGTCAGCTGTGGAAGCACTCAAAAGATTTTAAAGGAGATACAATTTCAGCACGTCAGTTGCCCTGCTCCACAAAAACGCAAATGTGTAGTACCGCAAAAATGTGGGTCCACACAGTAGTTCTGAGTCTCCCAGGCTGCGGACAACAGGTTTGCTGTAGTGGCCATCATGGCCTTGCTGCCGGAGCTGAGTCAATATGTAGCCAAATAGTTAAGACATGTCGAGTGATTGCTGAAATGGGCTTGGCATTACAGCAATTTGTTGCAAAGTTGCAAAGTTGGGAACATGACCTATAGATAGGTAGTGAACACCAGTCAAAATTATAAGCTGTTTCCAATGAAAGGCCTCTAATCTATTCGTTTCACTGTTGGTAATGCCCCTTGTGGCAATGTTATGGGATGGTTGGATGTGCACATACATGCCTAGTAGAGTCCGATCCGTCAACTCTCACTGATTTTCTCTGCCTCCAAAACCAGAATGCCATCATCCTACAAACACATTTGCTGTCTCTTACACTTGCATATGACCTGTCCCATATGTATATGTACGTATGTGAAATGTGTGATTGATGCAGGTGTGTTGTTGTGGGTGTGAGTTGGTGTGAATTAAAGCTGAAAATGTTCACTTCCTCACTTTACTCATCCCAACACAGTTCAACCGTCGCCATCACTGCCGGAGGTGTGGTGAGGTAGTATGCTCAAAGTGCTCCAGCTATTCCTTGCCAATAGAGGGCCACTCTAGCCAGCAGCGGGCCTGCTGGAGGTGCTACCAGTATGAGAGCAGGAATCACTCTGCTGGCACTGGGGATGTGGACTTTGAAGGTACAGCAACTCCTTTGCACTATTTGTGACACAACACCCGAGTTACATATGTGAGCAGTTGCAGCAACATTTGCTTAGCATTAAGGTAAGCATGTTGTTTTACCTGAAGGTGTGGTACCCAGCCCTTCTCTCTTCTTCCTTTGCCCTTCTCCATACCCTCCCTTCTTCTCCCTTCTCCTTATATACCTTCCTGCTCCTCCCTTCCCTCCCTTTCCTCCATCTTCGAACATCTCCTTACCTCTCTGCTCCTCCCTTTCCTCCCTTCTCCTCCCTTCTCCTCCCTTACCTCCCCCCTTACCTCCTTCATCGCACAGTGCGGTCTGAGGTGCACCCCATGCTGGAATGTGGTTCTCATGAGCAGTGGTCACTCCTTCCAAATGAACCCATCCTCAATCACAAAACAAGAACCGAATTTTACTTTGAAAAAGTACGTGCAATGTATTCTTCATCCACAGTCTTCACTTCCACTTTTCACACACTTAGGATGGTGTTCACCACCTTCCGTTACCTTTCCTCTCCACCTCTTGTTGCTCGAAGTGTGCACTCTACGTATGTCACCCTTGGTTTTCTTCTTTCCACATCCCGGTCATCCGCTCATGTTTCTTGCCCTGTGCAGAGTCCCAACATAGACCTCTTCCTATCCATTCTGGAGTTCCACAGCAGCCTAGCCAGCTGTGCAGAGTTCATCATCCACCAGGTGGAGAAAATCTCCCTCAGCATCATTTCTGACTCCAGCGGCCACGTCCACAGGGAGCTGGATCACGCCTTTATCACTGCACTTATGAAGCAGCTCCTTCTGAAGGCCAAACTCAAGTTTGCACAGTGCATGGACAGTGTGGGAGTAGAACTGTGTGACACGTAAGTACATATTAGCTGAGAGACGATGAACACATCCCGTTATACGTACATAGCCACAGCTTGATTGGTGCATACTTGTGTACTGCGTATCCACCTCACACCCTCATGACAATGTAGTTGTCTATCCACCCATCTTCGTATGGACAACCTACACGTATCCCCTGTGTGGTGTGAGATGATCCATATCTCTCATCACCACCCCCACATGTGTAAGATGCTGCTTACCACCCAGTATCCTTACCAACAGGTACCTGAGTCGTGTCGATGTGCTGAGCATCCTGGTGTCTACGCGGTGCAAATTCACACCCTCACTGCAGGATCTGGCAAAACCAGACATAGCAAGGTCAGCTGCTGCATCTGCTGTTGAAGTGCTCAGGAGTTACCGTATGCTCGCCGGTTGCACTAGCCAAACACTGCTTGCTGTAAGGAAGGACTTCACTACAGGTGGAATGCAGTCGTTTCAGGGTTTCTAGTCCCGTTCGCACATTGCACTTTGCAACCACTCACATGATTAAAGTACTGGAACTGCAGAGTCTCATGTGCTAATTGCCATTGGCACTCACGTGTGGCTCCGCAGGTCCAATACCTTACTGCAGAGTCTCACATGCTAATTGCCATTGGCACTCACGTGTGGCTCCGCAGGTCCAATACCTTACTGTATTCACGTGAGTGACTTGCAGTGTGCAATGGGCAATAGAAACCCTGAAGCAACTGCTAGTACAGAGGGAGATGGAGATGCAGTGGTGGTCTGTGTTGTGTTTGCACCTGTAATGCAGGCGTGTCCGTAACCGTCTGGTCCAAGATGATCACTTCTCCCTGGCGATGGAGGTGTCCACCAAGTGCCAAGTTGACATCTCATCGGTGTGGGCAGCATGGGGAATGGCGTGCCTCAAGACTGGAAACTTCAAGGCAGCGAAGGAAAAGTTCCACACATGTTTCAAGGTGGGGTGTGGAGTGTGTGGTGTGATACGTTGCTGCTCAGTGATTGTAAATGTGTGGTAAATATGCAATGGCATAGTGTGATGTGGTGTGTGTGTATGGTGTGTGGCGTGGCATGGCGTGGTGTGGCGTGGCGTGGCGTGGCGTGGCGTGGCGTGGCGTGGCGTGGCGTGGCGTGGCGTGCTGTTGTGTGGCGTGGCGTGGCGTGGCGTGGCGTGACGTGGCGTGCTGTTGTGTTGTGTGGTGTAATACAGTGGTGTTGTTTATTGTAGCGGTACGGTTTGTTGTGGTGTAATGTAGTGGTGTAATGTAGTGTTGTGGTGTGGTGTGGTGTGGTGTGTGCGTAGATATGTGTTGTGTGGGTCTACACGACTACATATGACTAGACATACAACTACATGGTGTGAGGACATGTATTGTGGATGTGGAGAGTGTCTTCTATCCGGCATGTACGTACCTGTAGTGCTTCTCCCCAGTTGCCTTTCCTCCACTGAGACCACCAGTCTGTCTGTCTGTACAGATGTCCACTACAAAGGCCTCGTCACTGCAAAGAGTGGAGGTGGTTAACAGCATTGTCACCTTCCTAGAGTCAAACCCTCTTGTATCAACACTCGCTTCTGAGGTACGTACTCGGCCACCGCACAAGGTTTCCCAGTTCCTACTGTGTGACTGTCCACATGTATGGTGAACACACAAGCAGATCCATGCTATCTACGTATGTACATATGTCCTCCTTTCCTCTGCTCCTCATAGAATAACTGGGGAAGCATGGCTCAGTCAGGAGCAGTGCTTTTTGAGGTGAGCTATGTATGTGTTCAAGACATCTATCCTCAATGATACCCTTCTTTTCTCGCACACTCCTTTTATGCTATGCATGTGCACACATCCAGCTGTCTCCCTCCACACTTCTGCTCACTCATTCCACTCACTCCACACTCCTCACTCTCACTACACACCCCTCACTCTCACTCCACACTCCTCACTCCACACTCCTTACTCTCACTCAACACTCCTCACTCAACACTCCTCACTCTCACTCCACACTCCTCACTCTCACTACACACCCCTCACTCCACACCCCTCACTCTTACTCCCTCCAGCCCCAAAGCCGCCAGTCTGAAGGGTGCTGGCTGGACACCATGCGCCAGCAGGAGTGCCACTACTATCTGCAGACCTATGGAACACAGCTGCAGCACATTCACTTCCTTTGGAGGCACGGTTTTCTTGAAGCAGCATGTAAGCTGATCATTGACGAAGGGCTGCCAACAGACGTCTTCTTGGAGGGCTTGTACGTGCCCTGTTTGAAGAATGGTACCATCCAGAAGCTCGAAGGCATCATGCTGACTCGTGATTGCTCACTACATGTGTGGGAGCCCCACCTCCTGGCCGCCTGCCGCTACTTCAACAGCCGGTCACTTTTTCACATCCTCTACCACATACAACTCTTCATGAAGGTCTGTGCATGTGTGTGCACGAACCTGAGTAATACTGTATCTCCTGTGTGCCTCTGTCAGGTCAGTCTGTAAGCTTGTGCTATCAAACACTCTCACATCTCTCTCTCATACACACACATGTACCTACGTACCTATACACACACATGCACACACACACACACACCACACACACACACACACACACACACACACACACACACACACACGCCACACACACACACATGCACACACACACACACACACACACACACACACACACACACACACACACACACACACACACACACACACACACACACATACCCACACACAGGACTACATTAGAGCAGCTCAGACATGTATTAAATTCTACACTGGACAAGATGGGCGTAAAACCAAAGTCATTGATCTGGTATCACGCAAGGAATACTTAAACTGCGCAATCAAGCACTTAGAGTCAGCTTTACAACCCAAACAGGCAAGTAGAGAGGTGAGTGGTGTTGATGTGTAGTGGCTCTGGGTCATGTGATCCCCATGTGACTATTTGCCAATAGCAACAGCATGCAAATAGCCTCTCAAGGTGGAATCAATTGATCTGCTTCAGTTAAAGCGGCAATGGGATTGCAATGAGGCTGTTGGCACTGTAAGCACGAAGCTCAGTGTGATCTGCAGGTCTGAAATGACAGCTAAAGAAGATACGTGCTAGGATTACCGCACTGCACCTGCAGTACAATGCCTCCACTGTTAATACAGTGCTGTAAGTAAGTTGTTGCATCCTTGTCGTTGCCCATGTGTGCAGGTGAGCGCATCCAGTGTGAAGAAAGTGGCATCCATGGAGGTCCAGACCTGGATGGACGCCATCCATCTCCAGCTGCAACTGATTGACTTCCTAGACTACCAAATATCGGCCGTTTCAGCTAATGTGTCTCTCAGTGTGAGCCAGGGCCCACCGATTCCCCACCGCGAGCAGCTCCCACTGACCCTCTTTGGCAGTGGACAAGCAAGAGCTGCTCTGGCATGCACTGTGAGTGAGCCTTGCTTTAAAAGCACTACTGGGCCAGTCATTGCATCCACTTACTTTCCAACGCACATGATGAATAGAGCATGCGTATCACTTGTTCACCATGGCCTGATTGAAACTGCTACATTTTCACCACCGTTGTGATGCCTATACATACAGTACAGGCATCATCTTCAAGGCATGTAATGTGGAAAAGTGATTACTTCAATCAGGTTTGAGTGAGCCGGTGACTTGCATGGAAACCCACTTGACCACACAGGCCTGTTCAAGAACGTGTGATAGAGCATATCGAGACACGATAGTGAAGTTTTTGATGAGCAAAGACAGACACAATTGTTGTAGAATACGCAATAGCAGGACATTTTGACGCCAATGTCTGTGTCCACTACTCACCAGATCAGCAATTGTCTTTACTCATCAGAGATAATGCGCTATCAGTCCAACACAACTATGATCCTCTACAGCATCAAACCAACACATGCAGCTTATGGTGGTCTTTGCAAGTTGCACATTGATTGAAAGAGTTCTCTTTCCTAGTTAGGGGCTGCCACAGGCAGCCCCTATATTGTTTTTATCCAACTGTGGTGTCCTGCAATATGAATTCCTTCTTGGAAATAGACTGCCTGACCTAATAGGTTCGTTCTGCTTCGTCTCACAAGCAGCCTTTCCTGGAGGATGTCATGCAACATCAGCAGGAATAGCTGTTGTGTGATGCGTAGCAGACCCTGGCTTCCCATGACCCTAATGTGCATAAGTAGCTAGAGTTCCCAGAATCTCTCTTTCCCTATGTACGTAAATCTGTGTCGCCTTGTCCTTGTACCCCAGGCTGTCTTAGCTGATCCTGGTCTGAAAGATGGCTTCTCGCTGGCTGCCACAATTATCCGGACATTCCACCTTCCCACTGAGGATGTTCTCTGCCATATGGCCAAAGCACTGGTACTGGCCGAGCGATATACGGATATGAAGGACTTGCTAGTGCTGGTCCAGTCCAGTGAGATCTGCCCTGAGAGTAGCAATGACAAGATTATCATATCGGCAGTGAAAGTGCTCTCACAACATACAAAAGATGTGAGTCATCCAGCAAAACCATTTGTGTGTACTTGTAGTGTCACTCAGTGTCACTCCCTGTCATGTGTACCTGTAGTGTCACTCAGTATCACTCCCTGTCATGTGTACTTGTAGTGTCACTCAGTGTCATTCCCTGTCATGTGCATGACCTGATTCCTTCAGCATCACGTCACTCTCACTTGTACAGTATGTCTGGTGTCAATAAATCAATGTGACAATGTGTTAATGAATGGAAGGTCTGAATAGCCTGTCAGATTATTTTCCTTGACAACTAACTCAAATGTGGAAATGGGAAACTCTAATATGGGAACGGTGGAGCCCGGGGGGAAACCAGGGAGTGACCTGCTTACTGGACCTTTGAATGATCTTATTATTTCCTTTTATTTTATCAATTATCAACCATTATGACCTTTGCAAGGAGTATAATTTATTGTTTAGAAAAAACTCCAATATTAAATTAATAGCCACTGAGCTCTCCCCTCTCACTGTGAATAGTAGCCCATTCAACAGTATTTCCTGCATATGTAAATGCACCATGGAATTTCAATGACAGTGCCCCTTTCATTTATATTGACATGGCTACCTACACATTATGCATATATGCACCTATGTATGTAATGTATCACCGGGCAGTTACAGGTCACCACATTGTATCACCGCTGTCTACCCCAGTGACATGTCACCACATTGTACCACCGCTGTCTACCCCGGTGACATTTTCCTTCTCTCCCGTATGCTTGCTCGATGATTACCTTGCTTAGGTGAAGCACATTGACCGACTGATTTCACTCCTCACAGACGACAGGAACAAGGTACGTCGTTTCACCATCATTGTTGCAGCTGCTACTTAGAGTGGTGACTGCAGTGGTCAGACCCATGTCCTGGTGCAAACCAGTCTGTGCTGTGTTAACATTCACCACCAGTGTTGTATTTAGACATTTCTCCAAGGGGGGGGGGTGGCGGGGTGCATGGTGCATGTTCTTCAATTTCAGATATACTGTGTGTCTTTTATTTAAATTGCTCTTTACATGAAACTCTATGTAATGATGTGTGACGTAGAGTGATTGTACCTAAGTATGTGTGTGTGATGCCATTTCCATTCCAGATTCAAGCATACATTCAGTGTGGAAAACTGAAGTCTGCCTACCTGGTAGCCGTGAGTAGGAAAATGGCGGATGAAGTACGTAACATCTCCCGTGTGGCCAGCCAGGCTGGACAAGTCAACATTCGTGACATCTGTGACAGGTGGCTGCAGCAGAGTGCTGCTAAGAGTGACACAGAAGGACCTGGAAGGCCACACCCCAGTAGAACCGTTCCTTCCAAACGAAACTGATTCACATTCCTTCAGAATCATATTTTCTCATGACATACGCACGCACGCACACACACACACCTCGGTGCCACAAACATACGTATCTATACTGCACACTGGTATGTAGTCTAGTCACTGGTAATATAGCCCACACTAGTTCTTCAGAAAGGATGCGTGTAACAAGATCAAAAAGCACAGAAGAATCATCATGTCATCATCTCTACCACAACAGATTACCCAGATGAGCCCCAGCCCATGCAGAATCCATATAATATATTATTTATATTATGTTTGTGTATGTCTAGAATGAGATGGCATGCAATTAAAGTGGCAGACAACTGAGGTCACTTTCATTCAGGTACTGTGGTAGGGAAACACCTGCAACGTGTGCCATTTATGGCAATGGACCCAAGTGTTCACCATGTCTCAAGGAAGTGTAGCATTATTTCCTCATCCATAGCTGCAGGCTGGAGTAGGAACAGGCTAGCTGTGCCCACATCTCATTGCCTAGTTGTGGCCCTACTTTCAATGAACTAGGATAGGTATTTCCTACTTTCAACTTGTCAGGTTGCCAGCGAAGACTGCAGTATGCAGTGTTGATGTAAACCTATTAGACAACCCTGCACCCAACATCCTCTTGCTGACTCAGCAGCCTAGCTCTCACTCAGCCAACATGCACTTCTCTCACCCAGCTGACACTCCCTCACTCGGCTGCCATGTCTCTCACTCAGCCAACACGTCCCTCACTCAACCGACATGTCCCTCGCTCAGCTGCCATGTCCCTCACTCAGCTACCACTTCCCTCACTCAGACGACATGTCCCTCACGCAGCCGACACGTCCCTCACTCACCTGCCACTTCCCTCACTCAGCCGACATGTCCCTCACTCAGCTGAAAATTCCCTCACTCAGCCGCCATGTCCCTCACTTGGACACCATGTCCCTCACTCAGCCACCATGTCCCTCACTTAGCCACCATGTCCCTCACTCAGCCACCATGTCCCTCACTCAGCCACCAGTCCCTCACTCAGCCACCATGTCCCTCGCTCAGCCGGCATGTCCCTCACTCAACTGCCACTTCCCTCACTCAGCCGACACTTCCCTCACTCAGCTGACACTTCCCTCACTGAGACAACACTTCCCTCACTCAGCCGACACATCCCTCACTCAGCCGACACTTCCCTCACTGAGACAACACTTCCCTCACTCAGCCGACACATCCCTCACTCAGTCGACACTTCCCTCACTGAGACACACCTTCACTTGCTCATGATCAGTACACCTTCTCTCACTGAACAAACACTCACTGAGCTCCACCCACACACACCCTCTTTTTCTCTTGAGTCAACACATTGTATTATTGACCTGTTCAGCATACTATATACGTATGTATAATATATGTACTGTACATACGTATGTCTAATTGTACAATCATAGCATCCATGCATACATTTTATACACATGTTGTGTGTATATATCTAACTGTCTCTAGTGTATAAGTAGATGCTAATTAGTAATTCTCTTATTGAATGTGATTTACCACCTAGCCCTATGTATGTCCAGTATGTTTTGACCTAGGCAAACAGTATTAATTATGTAATATTACTACATGTGTACTAAGTATATGCCAACTATTTGTACGTACAAATAGAACATACAAGATGGGTATCAGGAGTTATGTATAATCGAACTTAGGATGCCATTGCACAAAAACAAAGACCTATGGTAGTGCAAGTCATATTCTTCAATTAAAAGGCCCAATCTTGGAGCAGGTAAAGTGTGAGTGTTAGTGTTTATCCACATCAGCTGCTTCTTGTACTGTCAATCGCACGAAACCAGATATGAGCAGGAAGCCATCCAAACAGGAGTCACACAGACGATGAGGTGTATTTAACTGTGGGCACTAGTGTACTGTGGCAGCAGCAGTTGACTCTCAGTCACCTCCAAGAAACTTCACTGCTACAACTGCAACTACGATGAAGACTGCTGGTTGTACTGCTCCCCTCCTCCTGCTTGGCCTAGCTTCCAGTCTGGCCTTTGCCCAGTACCCTGTTTCCACAGGTGAGTATATAGTGTGGGCTGCTGGCACCACAGATGGTAGCCCTTGCTTCCCCTTTGCTGATCTATGAGTATGATGCTTGCACAGAGTACACTGCACACAGCTAGTTCACTATGTCGTTCACGTATACATAAGTGAAGGCAGGGCTGGGGACCACTTGTGGACCAAGGAAAGCAGAGCAACCATGCAGCATGTACAGTACATGGCACAGGTGCATTCACCAGCTGTCCTTCCTGCCTCATTCCTGCAGAGCGAGTGAACACCATAAATGCAGCCATTGCCAGCGTGAAGGAGAGCACTAAAACTATCTCCCAATCCTACATCCCTTCTCATCGCACCCAGAACCGAATTAAGAGTGATGAATTTGATGGCCGAGGCCGGGCCAGAATCATGTTTGAGAAGGCTGTTCGCAAGGCTGAGATAGAGTTGATGAAGCTTCACTACAAAAACGACCTTGAATCAACAGATAGCAATGTGAAGGCGGAGGCCCTGGCTAAAGTGGCCCTCCATCGCCCAGGGTCCTTCCTCACCGAGGAGGAGATTGCTCACATCCAGCAGGAGACCATGGCGGAGTGCCATGAACGATCAATACCAGATTGCTCTTCCTCGGAAGTGATGAAGTACAGGACCATTGACGGGACCTGCAACAACCCGGAAAGACCAACACTGGCTGCCGCTGGAACTGACTTCAGGCGCATCATTCCTTCTCACTATGAGGACGGGTGTCAGAAGCCAAGGGGGACCCTGCAAAGACTTAACATGAGTCTCCTCCATGAAGGTCCCTTTGACCCACCCACCCCCAGTGCTAGAGAGGCTAGCCGGACGATACTCCTGGACAGACCCACCAAAGATGAAATCCACTCTCACATGATCATGCAGTGGGGACAGTTCTTGGATCATGACCTGGACCTTGCACCTGAGCAGGAAGAATGTCCGATGAAATCCTGTGAAATAACTGAGAAGTGCAGCCCCATTGCCATTGTCCAAGATCCTGATGGAGATCCCACCTTCGGAGGCATTCCATGTATGTCCTTTGCGAGGTCTATCCCTTCATGCGAGGTTCAGAAGGGGAAAATCACTCCAAGAGAGCAGTTTAATGCACTGACGCACTACATTGATGCCTCTAATGTATACGGCTCAACCAATGAGGTGGCAAAGGCACTACGTGAGTTTGATGGTGGTCGTCTACTGGTTGGTCCACCACATGCACCTGGAGCAAAGCCATCTCTTCCTCTCTTCACATATGAGCAACTGCAGGCATCTCCTATCTGTCTCACTAGTTGTCCTTCCAACATGACATGTTATGTTGCTGGTGACGCTCGTGTAAATGAACACATGTCCCTCACTGTAATGCACACCATCTGGATGAGGGAACATAATCGCATTGTGGCTGAGCTGGCTAAATTAGACTCAACTTTGACAGATGAGGAATTGTACCAAACTGCTAGGAAAATTATTGGTGGAGTAATGCAGAAGATTGTTTTTGAAGAATACCTAACTGAGGTTCTTGGCAGCGCCACTGTGGAAAGATTTATCTTGGGTGGTTGTAGAAGGTTTGAGCGTAGCGTGGATCCAAGAATTCCCAATGCTTATGCAACAGCCGCTTTCCGCTATGGCCACTCACTCATAAGGCCTGATTTTGCTCGTCTTGGCAGTGGATACAGACCCATTAATGGTGGTCCCCTCAACCTCCTTGAGTCCTTCTTCAACCCTCGTCAATACAACAGAAGTGAGGGCACTGACCCCATCTTGCGCGGCCTCCTGACACAGCATGCAATGCGCTCTGATGAGTTCCTCAACCCGGTCATCACAAATGCTCTCTTCCGCACAGCAGACAACCTTGGCCAAGACCTTGGTGCACTCAACATCAACCGAGGGAGGGACCACGGACTGGCACCATATCCAGTGTGGAGGGAGTACTGCATTAAGTACTACCGGGAGGAGTTGGGGCTTAATGTGACTATTGAGTTTCGCAGCCAGTTAACTGAACTGCACCTCCTCCGCACATACGGCTCCCTGGACTCCGTCGACCTCTTCCCCGGGGGGATGGCAGAGGCACCTTTCACCTATGATGGAACCAGCTCCATTATAGGACCGACGTTCACATGCATCTTCATTAACACCTACCGTGCTCTCTCTCGTGGTGACCGCTTCTTCTACCTCGGAGACACGGCCTTCACTGATGAACAGAGAGCTGAGATACGGAAGAGCTCTCTGTCAAGGGTCATCTGTGACAACTCAGATGGCATCCAGTCCATCCAAGCAAATGCTTTCACCATCCCTTCTACTACTAGCAACCCTCGTGTCCCTTGTAGTTCTCTACCCGCTCTGAACCCGGCAGCCTTTGTACCACTTGGTCAGTGCAGACAGACCACGTTCATGAAGGTGACTGCTGTCGGTAAGGTCACAGTGGCCCTTGCAGCACCCACTGACACAATGCGCTTCAGACTGCGGCATGATGCCCACTTCATTCACTTTAAAACAGAGTCAAAGTGCATACAAATCAGATGCCCTGAGACATTCATCCGACTGCTTGCCATTGGATTCGGTTGCAGGACACCAGTACAGGCCCCAGGCCTCCCTGGTAGTGTGAGCAGATGGAGAGCATATGATGCGAAGATCTCTGCCGATCTATTGGTGGCTGCTAATGGATTCTACAGCAGTCAGAAGGCATGTCAGCGCGGCTCTGCCAGTGCCCTTACAATTAGACGCAGAATATATGTGCAGGAAACTGAGGTGGAGCACCAGACCATAGACGATGAGGAAATCTTCAAGCAAATAAACCAGACTTACCACAGTGGTGAATACATGGATGTGCAGGAGACATCCCATGATCTTGACATCAGTTCAGTTTCTTCAAACGAGGAGGAAGAAAGTGAAAAATCCCTAATTGAAGCCAACACTGACCAAGATGCCTTGCTGCAAAGTTTGGAGGAAGCTTTGCACGGTCTTGAAAACTGAACCTTCTGAACAAGCTTAAATATGAAGTCTAATAATCATTATATGCACAATTACACAACCATGTACATGATTATCTAGTCAATACAATGTACTTAGTGGCAAAGGATCATGGCTGGAATTGATAGCTGATGAGGGTGGAACTCGCAATAGAGTGTAGGTCCCACGTTTTAGGATGGTTGTGGATACTTTTTCCTTACTTCAGAAGAAGGTACATGTATACATAAGGAAGCAACAACAGTTCTGATGAAGGCAGTAACAAGTGCCATAGTTAGCCATAACTTGCTGTGTGGTCACCTATCAGCACATTGTCATAGCAATGAGGTGTACGCCGAATATTACATTGATGCAGTATATGGATACTGTATTTATTTGGCGCACATTTGTAGACATATAACTGAAGATTTTATATGAAGACCAGTGGGTATACTGCATGTAGCTATAGAAGCACTATGTATATATACTCCAAGCACACACACACACACACACCCTCCCCCTCCTCCTGGGTACACCTTGCCCTAACAAGGGCGTTGGGCAGGATCCAGGCAGTAGCTTGGGTCCTGTTTTGAAGGCCAAGAAACTGTCGAAAGGGTGGGCACACACACACACACACACACACACACACACACACACACACACACACTCACACACACACACACACACACACACACACACACACACACACACACACACACACACACACACGGTAAGGAATGGTATGAATTGTTTCGAATGTTTATCGTGTTAGCATGACTTTGCGCATGTACCACTGTTCATCCAGGTGCAATGCAGGATTGATGTTGGTACTAGTACATGTATGTATGCTGCACCATCAGTACATGCACTGTACGTAGGTAGGTATATGTAGGCGTGCACATACAATGAACTAAGTAAATGACATGTGCATTTCTCAGGACGTACAGTATGTTAGTATGTGGTGGTACCACCGTTCATTGTGATAGTGGTTTCCTCAAACATGCATTGCTGGACTGTGACGCATCACCACTTTGTGCACCTGTTCCAAGAACGGCAGCACTAGGAAAGGTCAGAGTGATTAGTGTACATTGGGGTCAACATAGTCTCCTGTTGTCTGCTACACTCTGAAGTGGAATACAATGTGAAAATCTGCTACTTACATACAGTACATGTTGAGGGCAGTCTTAACTCACATAGGGACATGGTGAAAGACATGATCAGATGTAGGTGGGCACACAGTCAGGGAAATTGTGGCAAAGTTGCTGAACATCCAATTTTGTTCCCAGTACAGCAGCCTACTTGTTGATTGACCGTCCTAAAGTGGTGGTTAGGAAACTGCTGGTCACTTCTGACGACACAGCAGTGCTCGCTCATTCTCCAGATAATACAGAATACATACAGAGCTCAGTCTGTCTTTTGTGTTCACCATTAAAGAACAAACCTAGATCCATGTTGCAAAATTTTCTTCACCGTCCTAAACATCGGGGTATGGTGAGACATGGTCCATTTTCTGAATGTCTTTGATTGTCTGCAGACACTCATTCAGTTTCAATGAAGACCATAACTTGCTGCGTGGTCAACGTTCAGCACATTGTCATGTCAATGAGGTGTATGTTGAATATTGCATTGTCTGCATTTGCAAGTGCATGAGTGGAAGTGGACATTACACACAGACTTTGATCCACCTGAGCACTCTAAGTACATCACATGCTAGTTTTAGTGGTCCAGTGAAACTGGATGGATCTACTGTGCTATATACATACATATATTAATTGAACATGATCTCACTTGCATGACTACCAGTCAAGTTTGGGATGCACAATTATATATAATAATATATAGAGAATGTTGATATTCATCAGTTTGTCAATGAATATGAATGAACCTGAGTAGGAACCCTAATGAACCTATGTAATTATACATACGTACTGTACTACTCACACGTTATACATTAATATCTGTTAGACATTCACAAGTTCCACATTAAAGCAGGTGTTGGGTTGACGTAACCTACAGCAGACTGCTATAAAATTAAAGAGCCCTAGACCCTTTGAGGATAAACGCAGACCTCAATTGAGATTTAAACATTGTAATATTTGTCATCTGAAGTATCTGGACTGCTAAGAGGATAGCAATGACTTTGAAGATTGCCTTACTGTGCACTGTTGTGGCACTGCTTACGTTGGAGGTGACTTCCCACTCAAGTTGGCAGCCTCCAACAGCATCACCTACAACAAGCTCGCCTCCAACGGAATCACCTCCAACGTGTTTGCCTCCAACAGAATCATCTGCGACGTGCTCTTGCACTCGAGTCATCACAGAAGAACCAGTCTGTCCTTGCGCTCTGGGACTGTCTTCCTACAAACCAGCCAAGTCCTGCAGGGAGATCCTCCAGTGCAACCCTTCTGCTCGCTCCGGATACTATTGGCTGAAGAGCACCTCCAGTGACAGCCAGGAGGTTTACTGCGCCATGGACACCACCTACTGCGACATCACAGGAGGGTGGATGAGGCTTGCGTACTTCAACATGACTGAACCAGGGGTCAGCTGCCCCTCCTCCCTCCGACAGATCAACACACCTGCCAAGCTGTGTGGACGCCCAGGTGCAGGATGTTACGGAATCACCTTCCCCACTGACGGCATCCGCTACAGCAAGGTCTGTGGACAGGCAAGGGGCTACCAGTACTACACACCGAATGGTTTCGGACACAGTAGCAATAACATCAACAGTGCTTATGTTGATGGAGTTGCCATCACATACGGCTCACCTCGTCAACATCTCTGGACGTATGCAGCTGGACTCTCCGCTGATGGCAATTATGGAGGTGGGAGATACAACTGCCCCTGTGCCACACCTCCAGGTCTAGATCCCCCAATGTTTGTTGGACTAGATTACTATTGTGAATCTGGAATCACCGGTCAATGGCAAGACAACCAACGAATTGCTCTTGATGACCCACTGTGGGATGGTGATGGATGTGGTCCAGACAACAGCTGCTGCAATCAGACTGGGCTGCCGTGGTTCTACAGAAACCTTCCACAGAAAGTGGAGGACGATATTGAGGTGCGTCTGTGTGCCAATCAGGGCATTTCAGATGAAGAGATCTATTTGGAAATTTTGGAGATCTTTGTCCAGTGACTTCAACAGTTGATTGACATATGACATAGGCGTGTAGCTCAAAGTAGGAACAGTAGGAACGATTAGAGAGTGGAAGACACATTCACTAAGAGTATTTCGCAGATCAAGTCTCTTCCATTGAACTCTTAATTTCATTACTACATATATGCTATGCATTTCACTTCTAGGGCTTCAGAACACACATGGTGCTGTGTGTAGCTATCCGTATGTATAGGAGAATGGGCATGCACTGCAATTGCAAGTACACCATGGTGTCATGTGAGCATTTGCAACCACAGCACCAATGTGTGTAGCTATAGTCAAGAGACAGAGGCAGCAAACATAAGTACTTCATTCATGTCTTGCTTGCCGTCCCATTCGAGATTTTGCTATGTATACATACATATAATATTATGTATGTATATATGTCCGCACCTTGCCCAAGCAGGTGCTACAGCTGCATCTAGCGCTGGCGTAAAGCGGCAGTGAGACAATCTTGTCTCACTGCCGCTTTACCTATTGTCTTGTTGTCGCTTTGTCTATTGTACAGTTTCTTGCTAACTATGGTAGATTGTCCTTAGACGGCTATTTTGTGCACCAGCAATGTGTTATCCAGCATTTGTACGGATGGAGAGCTCTGAGTGTGAATCTGTTGAAGGATACAGATGCTAAACAGCTGGCCACTGCGCATTTCACCAGTGCACACACTGCATAACTCATTTACACTTGAGACATGCCTTATGCGCTATGCGTAAGCCTAGTATAACTGAGGATTCTAAAGACAGTGGGTATATACTGCATGTAGTTATGGAAGCACTGTGTATATACTCCAAACACCTGAATAACTACGTACACAGCTACGAACACACACACGCACACATTGTAACAAATGGTATGAATTGTTTAGCTTGTTAGCATGACATTACACAAGTACGTATACACCATAATTCATTGTGATAGTATATAGTTTCCTCAAACATGCATTGCTGGACTGCGACACATCACCACTTTGTGCACCTGTTCCAAGAACGGCAGCACTAGGAAAGGTCAGAGTGATTAGTGTACATTGGGGTCAACATAGTCTCCTGTTGTCTGCTACACTCTGAAGTGGAATACAATGTGAAAATCTGCTACTTACATACAGTACATGTTGAGGGCAGTCTTAACGCACATAGGGACATGGTGATAGACATGATCAGATGTAGGTGTACACACAGTTAGGGAAATTGTGGCAAAGTTGCTGCACGTCACATTTGTTCCCATACAGCAGCCTACTTGTTGATTCTATATGCAGCAATTACAACTGTCTGCACTCAATTCCTTTCTAACTTAAATGAAATACATATGGTCAGGGGTCGGAAATTAAAGGGAACAAACATATGTTACTGCATGTTAGTCACTTTTCAGTTGTCATTGTCATCATGGACGCTGTCAGTCATCTACGTATGTGACATGCTAGTCTGACTGCTTATAGTTTTATAGGTGGCTGCATTGCAGATCAAGGTGCAATGCAAGATCGATGTTGGTACTAGTACATGTATGTATGCTGCACCATCAGTACATGCACTGTACGTAGGTAGGTATATGTAGGCGTGCACATACAATGAACTTAAGTAAATGACATGTGCATTTCTCAGGACGTACAGTATGTTAGTATGTGGTGGTACCACCGTTCATTGTGATAGTGGTTCCTCAAACATGCATTGCTGGACTGTGACGCATCACCACTTTGTGCACCTGTTCCAAGAACGGCAGCACTAGGAAAGGTCAGAGTGATTAGTGTACATTGGGGTCAACATAGTCTCCTGTTGTCTGCTACACTCTGAAGTGGAATACAATGTGAAAATCTGCTACTTACATACAGTACATGTTGAGGGCAGCCTTAACTCACATAGGGACATGGTGAAAGACATGATCAGACTTAGCTGTACACACAGTCAGGGGAATTGTGACAAAGTTGCTGAACATCCAATTTTGTTCCCAGTACAGCAGCCTACTTGTTAATTTACCGTCATAAAGTGGTGGTTATAAGATTATAGGAAAATGCTCTTCACATCTGACGACACAAATACACACAAAACACACACCACATGCACATTAACACACAACACACATGCATGCACACCACACACGTAAACACACAACACGCAAAATGCACACACAACACACATACACACACACGTACACACACACATGTACACCACAAGTATTACACAGTACATACACACATGTAAATAACTTCTATAACAACTTCTATAATAACATGTGAATAACTTCTTCTAGAATAACTTTTCATCTTCGTCCTGAAGAAGACCGGTGCAACACGGTCGAAACGTCAGCAAGTTTTTTCGTATTCACACTGGTATTGGAGAGAAAATACATCTTACATGCCTCAGCCAGCTGAGAAGCCCCCACTTCATGTGAATAACAGTAAGGAATGGTATGAATTGTTTAGCATGTTAGCATGACATTGTGCAAGTGCCACTAATCATGTGATAGTGGTTTCCTCAAACATGCATTGCTGGACTGTGACGCATCACCACTTTGTGCACCTGTTCCAAGAACGGCAGCACTAGGAAAGGTCAGAGTGATTATTGTACATTGGGGTCAACATAGTCTCCTGTTGTCTGCTACACTCTGGACACCACCTACTGCGACATCACAGGAGGGTGGATGAGGCTCGCGTACTTCAACATCACTGAACCGGGGGTCAGCTGCCCCACCTCCCTCAGACAGATCAACACACCTGCCAAACTTTGTGGACGCCCAGCTGCAGGATGTTACGGAGTCACTTTCCCAACTGACGGCATCCGCTACAGCAAGGTCTGTGGACAGGCAAGGGGCTACCAGTACTATTCAATTGATGCTTTTGGACAAAGTTCCAACAACATCAACTCCCACTACGTTGATGGAGTTGCTATCACATACGGCTCCCCTCGTCAACACCTCTGGACGTATGCAGCTGGACTCTCTGATGATGTCAATTATAGTGAGAACTGCCCCTGTGCTAAGAACCCAGGTATAGCTCCTCCTACTTTTGTTGGACTGGATTACTATTGTGAATCTGGAATCACCGGTCGATGGCAAGACAACCGACGAATTGCTCTTGATGACCCACTGTGGGACAGTGATGGATGTGGTCCAGACAATAGCTGCTGCAATCAGACTGGGCTGCCGTGGTTCTACAGGTCCCTCCCACAGGAAGTGGGTGATGACATCAAGGTGCGCCTGTGTGCCAATGAAGGCATTGCCAATGAAGATGTATATGTGGAGTTGGTGGAGATCTTTGTCCAGTGACCTCAACATTCGAGACTGAATACAACATAGTAGCAGGCGTGTACTCAGCTCATTAGGAGATGTAGGAACAATTAGAGAGTGGAAAACACATTCACTTAGAGTATTTCGTATATCAAGTCTCTTGTATCGCGCTCTCAATTTCATTTACTACAAATATGTCTGCTATGCATTTAACTTCTATGGCTTCATGAACACACATGGTGCTGTGTGTGTAGCTCCACGTACGTATAGGAGAATGGGCATGTATAGCAATTGCAAGTACACCATGGTGTCATGTGAGCATTTGCAACCACAGCACCAATGTGTGTAGCTATAGTCAAGAGACAGAGGTAGCAAACATTCATGTCTTGCTTGCTGGATTTTCTTAAATACACAAGTATAAGCTAGTAACATTATTAGTCACATGAGAATTCCAAAAGGTAATCCAGACTAGCACACACACTTCAAACCCCAATTCTGACCGTGTGTATGTATACACAGTACAATAATTAGACATATTCGACTGTAGTTCCAGAATGGATAACGCCGAAGAATAAGGTTGTGCTTAGAAAGCGGGTAATATGGAACAAAGAGTACGGAAGGACAACAATGAATAGAACACTTGCGGGAAGTGAAGATTGCTAGGAAGGGATTTAACTAAATCTTACATATCTTGAGCTAGGTAGCTATCACTATTTCTAAGGAAGAGCAGGAAAGGATACACAGCGACTTCGGAAGCTTGATAATGACTAGGCACAGAAGCATTACCTACTGGTGACAGTGACAACTATGTATTGTCATTGTCACCAGGGCCGGGTCCTGTCTAGTCCAGTTGACTCAGCAACATGCTAGCCAGAAGGGCAATGCAGTATGTGGATACTGTATTCATTTGGTGCACATTTGTAGACATATAATAATTATATACATATAAGTAGATGATGATATTAAAACCGGTGGATATACTGCATGTAGCTATAGATGCACTGTGTATAAACACCTGTATAACTAACTACGTACACAGCTACAAACACACACACACATACACATTGTAACAAATGGTATGAATTGTTTAGCTTGTTAGCATGACATTGCACAAGTACGTATACACCATAATTCATCGTGATAGTATATAGTTTCCTCAAACATGCATTGCTGGACTGTGACACATCACCACTTTGTGCACCTGTTCCAAGAACGGCAGCACTAGGAAAGGTCAGAGTGATTAGTGTACATAGGGGTCAGCATAGTCTCCTGTTGTCTGCTACACTCTGAAGTGGAATACATGTGAAAATCTGCTACTTACATACACTACATGTTGAGGACAGCCTTACTCACATAGAGACATGGTGATAGACATGATCAGATGTAGGTGGGCACACAGTCAGGGAAATTGTGGCAAAGTTGCTGAACATCCAATTTTGTTCCCAGTACAGCAGCCTACTTGTTGATTTACCGTCATAAAGTGGTAGTTAGGAAACTGCTGGTCACTTCTGACGACACAGCAGTGCTCGCTCATTCTCCAGATAATACAGAATACATACAGAGCTCAGTCTGTCTTTTGTGTTCACCCTTAAAAGAACAAACCTAGGTCCATGTTGCAAAACGTTTGTTCACCATCCTAAACATTGGGCCATGGTGAGACATGGTCCATTTTCTGAATGTCTTTGATTGTCTGCAGACTCAGTTTCAATGAAGACCATAACTTGCTCTGTGGTCAACGTTCAGCACATTGTCATGTCAATGAGGTGTATGTTGAATGTTGCATTGTCTGCATTTGCAAGTGCATGAGTGGAAGTGGACATTACACACAGACTTTGATCCACCTGAGCACTCTAAGTACATCACATGCTAGTTTTAGTAGTCCAGTGAAACTGGATGGATCTACTGTGCTATATACATACATACATTTATTAATTGAATATGATCTCACTTGCATGACTACCAGTCAGGTTAGGGATGTAAAATTTTATATAATAATATATAGAGAATGCTGCTATTCATCAGTTTATCAATGAATATTAATGAACCTGAGTAGGAACCCTAATGAACCTATGTAATTATACATACTGTACTACTCACACGTTATACCTTAACATCTGTTAGACATTCACAAGTTCCACATTAGAGCAGGTGTTGGGTTGACGTAATCTACAGCAGACTGCTATAAAATTAAAGAGCCCTAGACCCTTTGAGGATAAACGCAGACCTCAATTGAGATTTAAGCGTTGTGATATTTGTCATCTGAAGTATCTGGACTGCTAAGAGGATAGCAATGACTTTGAAGATTGCCCTACTGTGCACTGTTGTGGCACTGCTTACGTTGGAGGTGACTTCCCACTCAGGTTGGCGGCCTCCAACAGCATCACCTACAACAAGCTCGCCTCCAACGGAATCACCTCCAACGTGTTTGCCTCCAACAGAATCATCTGCAACATGCTCTTGCACTCGAGTCATCACAGAAGAACCAGTCTGTCCTTGCGCTCTGGGACTGTCTTCCTACAAACCAGCCAAGTCCTGCAGGGAGATCCTCCAGTGCAACCCTTCTGCTCCCTCCGGATACTACTGGCTGAAGAGCACCTCCAGTGACAGCCAGGAGGTCTACTGCGCCATGGACACCACCTACTGCGACATCACAGGAGGGTGGATGAGGCTCGCGTACTTCAACATGACTGAACCGGGGGTCAGCTGCCCCTCCTCCCTCCGACAGATCAACACACCTGCCAAGCTGTGTGGACGCCCAGCTGCAGGATGTTACGGAGTCACTTTCCCCACTGACGGCATCCGCTACAGCAAGGTCTGTGGACAGGCAAGGGGCTACCAGTACTATTCAATTGATGCTTTTGCACAAACTTCCAACAACATCAACTCCCACTACGTTGATGGAGTTGCTATCACATACGGCTCCCCTCGTCAACACCTCTGGACATATGCAGCTGGACTCTCTGATGATATCAATTATAATGAGAACTGCCCCTGTGCTAAGAACCCAGGTAGAGCTCCTCCTACTTTTGTTGGACTGGATTACTATTGTGAATCTGGAATCACCGGTCGATACCAAGACAACCGACGAATTGCTCTTGATGACCCACTGTGGGACGGTGATGGATGTGGTCCTGACAACAGCTGCTGCAATCAGACTGGGCTGCCGTGGTTCTACAGGAACCTCCCACAGGAAGTGGGTGATGACATTGAGGTGCGCCTGTGTGCCAATGAAGGCATTGCCAATGAAGAAGTCTACGTGGATTTGGTGGAGATCTTTGTCCAGTGACCTCAACATTCGAGACTGAATACAACATAGTAGCAGGCGTGTAGTCAGCTCATTAGGAGATGTAGGAACAATTAGAGAGTGGAAAACACATTCACTTAGAGTATTTCGTATATCAAGTCTCTTGTATCGCGCTCTCAATTTCATTTACTACAAATATGTCTGCTATGCATTTAACTTCTATGGCTTCATGAACACACATGGTGCTGTGTGTGTAGCTCCATGTACGTATAGGAGAATGGGCATGTATAGCAATTGCAAGTACACCATGGTGTCATGTGAACATTTGCAACCACAGCACCAATGTGTGTAGCTATAGTCAAGAGACAGAGGTAGCAAACATTCATGTCTTGCTTGCTGGATTTTCTTAAATACACAAGTATAAGCTAGTAACATTATTAGTCACATGAGAATTCCAAAGGTAATCCAGACTAGCACACACACTTCAAACCCCAATTCTGACCGTGTGTATGTATACACAGTACAATAATTAGACATATTCGACTGTAGTTCCAGAATGGATAACGCCGAAGAATAAGGTTGTGCTTAGAAAGCGGGTAATATGGAACAAAGAGTACGGAAGGACAGCAATGTATAGAACACTTGCGGGAAGTGAAGATTGCTAGGAAGGGTTTTAACTAAATCTTACATATCCTGAGCTAGGTAGCTATCACTATTTCTAAGGAAGAGCAGGAAAGGATACACAGCGACTTCGGAAGCTTGATAATGACTAGGCACAGAAGCATTACCTACTGATGACAGTGACAACTATGCATTGTCATTGTCACCAGGGCCGGGTCCTGTCTAGTCCAGTTGACTCAGCAACATGCTAGCCAGAAGTGCAATGCAGTATGTGGATACTGTATTCATTTGGTGCACATTTGTAGACATATAATAATTATATACATAAAAGTAGACGATGATATTAAAACCGGTGGGTATACTGCATGTAGCTATAGATGCACTGTGTATAAACACCTGTATAACTAACTACGTACACAGCTACGAACACACACACACACATACACATTGTAACAAATGGTATGAATTGTTTAGCATGTTAGCATGACATTGCACAAGTACGTATACACCATAATTCATTGTGACAGTATATAGTTTCCTCAAACATGCATTGCTGGACTGTGACACATCACCACTTTGTGCACCTGTTCCAAGAACGGCAGCACTAGGAAAGGTCAGAGTGATTAGTGTACATTGGGGTCAACATAGTCTCCTGTTGTCTGCTACACTCTGAAGTGGAATACAATGTGAAAATCTGCTACTTACATACAGTACATGTTGAGGACAGCCTTACTCACATAGAGACATGGTGAAAGACAAGATCAGATGTAGGTGGGCACACAGTCAGGGAAATTGTGGCAAAGTTGCTGAACATCCAATTTTGTTCCCAGTACAGCAGCCTACTTGTTGATTTACCGTCCTAAAGTGGTGGTTAGGAAACTGCTGGTCACTTCTGACGACACCGCAGTGCTCGCTCATTCTCCAGATAATACAGAATACATACAGAGCTCAGTCTGTCTTTTACGTTCACCATTGAAAGAACAAACCTAAATCCATGTTGCAGAATGTTTGTTCACTGTCCTAAACATTGGGGCATGGTGAGACATGGTCCATTTTCTGAATGTCTTTGATTGCCGTTGACACTCATTCAGTTTCAATGAAGACCATAACTTGCTGTGTGGTCAATGTTCAGCACATTGTCTTGTCAATGAGGTGTATGTTGAATATTGCATTGTCTGCATTTGCAAGTGCATGAGTGGAAGTGGACATTACACACAGACTTTGATCCACCTGAGCACTCTAAGTACATCACATGCTAGTCTTAGTAGTCCAGTGAAACTGGATGGATCTACTGTGCTATATACGTACATATATTAATTGAACATGATCTCACTTGCATGACTACCAGTCAAGTTTGGGATGCACAATTATATATAATAATATATAGAGAATGTTGATATTCATCAGTTTATCAATGAATATTAATGAACCTGAGTAGGAACCCTAACGAACCTATGTAATTATACATACTGTACTATTCACACATTATACATTAACATCTGTTAGACATTCACAAGTTCCACATTAAAGCAGGTGTTGGGTTGACGTAATCTACAGCAGACTGCTATAAAATTAAAGAGCCCTAGACCCTTTGAGGATAAACGCAGGCCTCAATTGAGATTCAAACCTTGCGATATTTGTCATCTGAAGTATCTGGACTGCTAAGAGGATAGCAATGACTTTGAAGATTGCCCTACTGTGCACTGTTGTGGCACTGATCCAGTTGGAGGTGACTTCCCTCTCAGGTTGGCGGCCTCCAACAGCATCACCTACAACAAGCTCGCCTCCAACAGAATCACCTACGACATGTTTGCCTCCAACAGAATCATCTGCGACGTGCTCTTGCACTCGAGTCATCACAGAAGAACCAGTCTGTCCTTGCGCTCTGGGACTGTCTTCCTACAAACCAGCCAAGTCCTGCAGGGAGATCCTCCAGTGCAACCCTTCTGCTCGCTCCGGATACTACTGGCTGAAGAGCACTTCCAGTGACAGCCAGGAGGTTTACTGCGCCATGGACACCACCTACTGCGACATCACAGGAGGGTGGATGAGGCTCGCGTACTTCAACATCACTGAACCGGGGGTTAGCTGCCCCTCCTCCCTCCGACAGATCAACACACCTGCCAAGTTGTGTGGACGCCCAGGTGCAGGATGTTACGGAATCACCTTCCCCACTGACGGCATCCGCTACAGCAAGGTCTGCGGACAGGCAAGGGGCTACCAGTACTATTCAGTTAGTGCTTTTGGGGAAACGTCTAACAACATTGACACCACATACCTGGAAGGGGTCTCTATCACATACGGCTCCCCTCGTCAACATCTCTGGACGTATGCAGTTGGACTCTCTGGTGATGGCAATCATCAAGGTGGGATACACAACTGCCCCTGTGCCGTACATCCAGGTAGAGATCCCCCAATGTTTGTTAGACAAGATTACTATTGTGAATCTGGAATCACCGGTCGATGGCAAGACAACCGACGAATTGCCCTTGATGACCCACTGTGGGATGGTGATGGATGTGGTACAGACAACAGCTGCTGCAACCAGACAGGGCTGCCGTGGTTCTACAGAAACCTTCCACAGGAAGTGGAGGACGACATTGAGGTGCGTCTGTGTGCCAATCAGGGCATTTCAGATGAAGAGATCTACTTGGAAATTTTGGAGATCTTTGTCCAGTGACCTCAACATTTGAGACTGAACACAACATAGTAGTAGGCGTGTACTCAGCTCATTAGGAGATGTAGGAACAATTAGAGAGTGGAAAACATATTCACTTAGAGTATTTCGTAGATCAAGTCTCTTGTATCGCGCTTTCAATTACTACAAATATGTCTGCTATGCATTTAACTTCTATGGCTTCATCACACATGGTGCTGTGTGTGCAGCTATACGTATGTATAGGAGAATGGGCATGTATAGCAATTGCAAGTACACCATGGTGTCATGTGAGCATTTGCAACCACAGCACCAACGTGTGTAGCTATAGTCAGGAGACAGAGGCAGCAAACATAAGTGCTGTCATTCATGTCTTGCTTGCTGGCTTTTCGTAAAACACAAGTGTAGTAGCTATAGAAGAAGCTAACATTATTAGTCAAATGAGAATTCCACAATGCCACGATGGTGCCCTCATTGTTGTACGGCTGTGAGGTGTGGAGCAGCAAAGGACAAAGCAGCAGCAAAGGAGTGTGATGAGAAGAATGGACAGTGAGTAGATTGGACAAAATGAGAAGTGAAGAGATCAGGCAGCGACTGGGGCAGGAAGACATCGGACGTAATAAGGAGAAGGCAGGAGAATTGGAAGTGTAAATTGGATGACATAAATAGCAACAGAAACACTAAGAAAGTGTATGTTGGAGTGATGGAAGGAAGAAAGCCGAGAGGTAGACAAAGGATGAGATGAATTAAATGAATGGTGTAAATAATAGTGACATCTGTTTTTCGCAGAGGTGTGCAGATCTGTAGCTAGTCCTAGGGATGACCTTCAGTAATGGAGACATCCTTGATTGATTGATTGATTGATTATTGATTGATGAGAATTCCAAAAGGTAATCCAGACTAGCACATACACCTTCAACCCTAGTTCTGACCGTGTGTATGTATGCATACACAGTACAATTCAACTGTAGCTATTATTCCCTCAAGAAAGGATAACGCCGAAGAATAAGGTTGCGCTTAGAAAGCGGGTAATATGGAAGGACAGCAATGTAAAGAACACTTGCAGGAAGTGAAGATTGTGCTAGGAAGGGTTTTAACTAAATCTTACATATCCTGAGCTAGGTAGCTATCACTATTCATAAGGAAGAGTAGTAAAGGGTACACAGCGACTTCGGAAGCTTGGCAATGACTAGGCACAGAAACATTACCTACTTGGATATACAGAAGCATTACCTACTGATGACAGTGACAATTATGTCATTGTCACCAGGGCTGGGTCCTGTCTAGTCCAGTTGACTCAGCAACATGCTACTGCGATTCAAACCTTGCAATACTCATCTGAAGTATCTTGACTGCTAAGAGGATAGCAATGACTTTGAAGATTGCCCTACTGTGCACTGTTGTGGCACTGCTTCAGTTGGAGGTGACTTCCCACTCACGTTGGCGGCCTCCAACAACATCACCAACGACGAGCTCACCTCCAACGAATTCACTTGACAGCTAAGGAAGATAGTAATGGCTATGAAGGTTGCCCTACTCTGCACTGTTGTGGCACTGCTCCAGTTGGAGGTGACTTCTGTCATCACCTCAGGTTGGCCTGAGATGTGTGCTGGCATTCGAGTCATCACAGAAGAACTTCCCTGCCCTCGCTCACTGGGGCTGTCTTCCTACAAACCAGCCAAATCCTGCAGGGAGATCCTCCAGTGCAACCCTTCTGCTCGCTCCGGATACTACTGGCTGAAGAGCACCTCCACTGAATGCCGAGAAGTTTACTGCTCCATGGACACCACCTACTGCGACATCACAGGAGGGTGGATGAGGCTCGCGTACTTCAACATGACTGAACCGGGGGCCAGCTGCCCCACCTCCCTCCGACAGATCAACACACCTGGCAAGCTTTGTGGACGCACAAGTACAGGATGTTCAGGAGTCACCTTCCCCACTGACGGCATCCGCTACAGCAAGATCTGTGGACAGGCAAGGGGGTACCAGTACTATTCAATTAGTGCTTTTGGAGAAAGTTCTAACAACATTGACACCGCATACGTTGAAGGGGTCTCTATCACGTACAGCTCGCCTCGTCAACATCTCTGGACGTATGCAGTTGGACTCTCTGGTGATGGCAATCATCAAGGTGGGATACACAACTGCCCCTGTGCCGTACATCCAGGTAGAGATCCCCCAATGTTTGTTAGACAAGATTACTATTGTGAATCTGGAATCACCGGTCGATGGCAAGACAACCAACGAATTGCTCTTGATGACCCACTGTGGGACGGTGATGGATGTGGTCCAGACAACAACTGCTGCAATCAGACTGGGTTGCCGTGGTTCTACAGGACCCTCCCACAGGAAGTGGGTGATGACATCGAGGTGCGCCTGTGTGCCAATGAAGGCATTGCCAATGAAGACGTATACGTGAATTTGGTGGAGATCTTTGTCCAGTGACCTCAACATTTAAGAGTGAACACAGCATAGTAGCAGGCATGTACTCAGCTCATTAGGAGATGTAGGAACAATTAGAGAGTGGAAAACACATTCACTAAGAGTATTTCGTAGATCAAGTCTCTTGTATCGCGCTCTCAATTTCATTACTATAAATATGCCTGCGATGCATTTAACTTCTATGGCTTCATGAACACACATGGTGGTGTGTGTGTAGCTATATGTATGTATAGGAGAATGGGCATGTATAGCAATTGCAAGTCCACCCCTGGTGTCATGTGAGCATTTGCAACCACAGCACCAATGTGTGTAGCTATAGTCAAGAGACAGAGGCAGCAAACATAAGTGCTGTCATTCATGTCTTGCTTGCTGGCTTTTCGTAAATCCACGAGTAGAAGCTAGTAACATTATTAGTCACATGTGAATTCCAAAGGTAATTCAGACTAGCACACACACTTCAAACCCCAATTCTGACCGTGTGTATGTATACACAGTACAATAAATAGACATATTTGACTGTAGCTATTATTCGCTCAAGAAAGGATAACGCTGAAGAATAAGGTTGCGCTTAGAAAGCGGGTAATATGGAACAAAGAGTACGGAAGGACACCAATGTATAGAACACTTGCGGGAAGTGAAGATTGCTAGGAAGGGTTTTAACTAAATCTTACATATCCTGAGCTAGGTAGCTATCACTATTCTTAAGGATAAGCAGGAAAGGATACACAGCGACTTTGGAAGCTTGACAATGACTAGGCACAGAAACATTACCTACTGGTGACAGTGACAATTATGTATTGTCATTGTCACCAGGCCGGGTCCTGTCTAGTCCAGTTGACTCAGCAACATGCTAGCCAGAAGGGCAATGCAGTATGTGGATACTGCATTCATTTGGTGCACATTTGTAGACATATAATAATTATATTGCTGAGGATTCTAAACCCGGTGGGTATACTGCATGTAGCTATAGATGCACTGTGTATAAACACCTGTGTAACTACGTACACAGCTACAAACACACACACACACACATTGTAACAAATGCTATGAATTGTTTAGCTTGTTAGCATGACATTGCACAAGTACGTATACACCATAATTCATCGAGATAGTATATAGTTTCCTCAAACATGCATTGCTGGACTGTGACACATCACCACTTTGTGCACCTGTTCCAAGAACGGCAGCACTAGGAAAGGTCAGAGTGATTAGTGTACATTGGGGTCAACATAGTCTCCTGTTGTCTGCTACACTCTGAAGTGGAATACATGTGAAAATCTGCTACTTACATACAGTACATGTTGAGGACAGCCTTACTCACATAGAGACATGGTGAAAGACATGATCAGATGTAGGTGGGCACACAGTCAGGGAAATTGTGGCAAAGTTGATGAACATCCAATTTTGTTCCCAGTACAGCAGCCTACTTGTTGATTTACCGTCATAAAGTGGTGGTTAGGAAACTGCTGGTCACTTCTGACGACACAGCAGTGCTCGCTCATTCTCCAGATAATACAGAATACATACAGAGCTCAGTCTGTCTTTTACGTTCACCATTAAAAGAACAAACCTAGATCCATGTTGCAGAATGTTTGTTCACCGTCCTAAACATCGGGGTATGGTGAGACATGGTCCATTTTCTGAATGTCTTTGATTGCCGTAGACACTCATTCAGTTTCAATGAAGACCATAACTTGCTCTGTGGTCAACGTTCAGCACATTGTCATGTCAATGAGGTGTATGTTGAATGTTGCATTGTCTGCATTTGCAAGTGCATGAGTGGAAGTGGACATTACACACAGACTTTGATCCACCTGAGCACTCTAAGTACATCAAATGCAAGTTTTAGTAATCCAGTGAAACTGGATGGATCCACTGTGCTATAGACATACATATATTAATTAATTGAATATGATCTCACTTGCATGACTACCAGTCAGGTTTGGGATGCACAATTATATATAATAATACATAGAGAATGTTGATATTCATCAGTTTATCAATGAATATTACTGAACCTGAGTAGGAACCCTAATGAACCTATGTAATTATACATACTGTACTGCTCACATGTTATATACATTAACATCTGTTAGACATTCACAAGTTCCACATGAAAGCAGGTGTTGGGTTGACGTAATCTACAGCAGACTGCTATAAAATTAAAGAATCCTGGACACTTTGTGCCTCAACACAGACCTCAATTGAGATTCACACCTTGCGATATTTGTCATCTGAAGTATCTGGACTGCTAAGAGGATAGCAATGACTTTGAAGATTGCCCTACTGTGCACTGTTGTGGCACTGCTCCAATTGGAGGTGACTTCCTACTCAGGTTGGCGGCCTCCAACAGCATCACCTACAACAAGCTCGCCTCCAACGGAATCACCTACAACGTGTTTGCCTCCAACAGAATCATCTGCAACATGCTCTTGCACTCGAGTCATCACAGAAGAACCAGTCTGTCCTTGCGCTCTGGGACTGTCTTCCTACAAACCAGCCAAGTCCTGCAGGGAGATCCTCCAGTGCAACCCTTCTGCTCGCTTTGGATACTACTGGCTGAAGAGCACCTCCAGTGACAGCCAGTAGGTATACTGTGCCATGGACACCACCTACTGCGACATCACAGGAGGGTGGATGAGGCTCGCGTACTTCAACATGACTGAACCGGGGGCCAGCTGCCCCTCCTCCCTCCGACAGATCAACACACCTGCCAAGCTGTGTGGACGCCCAGCTGCAGGATGTTACAGTGTCACTTTCCCCACTGATGGTATCCGCTACAGCAAGGTCTGTGGACAGGCAAGGGGCTACCAGTACTACACACCGAATGGTTTCGGAGAAAGTAGCAATAACATCAATAGTGCTTATGTTGAAGGAGTTGCCATCACATACGCTCCCCTCGTCAACATCTCTGGACGTATGCAGCTGGACTCTCCGCTGATGGCAATTATGGAGGTGGGAGATACAACTGCCCCTGTGCCACACCTCCAGGTCTAGATCCCCCAATGTTTGTTGGACTAGATTACTATTGTGAATCTGGAATCACCGGTCGATGGCAAGACAACCAACGAGTTGCTCTTGATGACCCACTGTGGGACGGTGATGGATGTGGTCCAGAGAACAGCTGCTGCAACCAGACTGGGCTGCCGTGGTTCTACAGAAACCTTCCACAGGAAGTGGGTGATGACGTCGAGGTGCGTCTGTGTGCCAATGGGGGGATCATTTCAGATGAAGAGATCTACTTGGAAATTTTGGAGATCTTTGTTCAGTGACCTGAACAGTCGATTGAACTATGACATAGCAGGCGTGTAGCTCAAAGTAGGAACCGTAGGAACAATTAGAGAGTGGAAAACACATTCACTTAGAGTATTTTGTAGATCAAGTCTCTTGTGTCGCGCTCTCAATTTCATTACTACAAATATGTCTGCTATGCATTTAACTTCTATGGCTTCATGAACGCATATGGTGGTGTGTGTGTAGCTATACGTATGTATAGGAGAATGGGCATGTATAGCAATTGCAAGTACACCATGGTGTCATGTGAGCATTTGCAACCACAGCACCAATGTGTGTAGCTATAGTTAAGAGACAGAGGCAGCAAACATAAGTACTGTCATTCATGTCTTACTTGCTGGATTTTCTTAAATACACGAGTAGAAACTAGTAACATTATTAGTCACATGAGAATTCCAAAGGTAATCCAGACTAGCACACACACTTCAAACCCCAATTCTGACCGTGTGTATGTGCACACAGTACAATAATTAGACATATTTGACTGTAGCTCCAGAATGGATAACGCCGAAGAATAAGGTTGCGCTTAGAAAGCGGGTAATATGGAACAAAGAGTACGGAAGGACAACAATGTATAGAACACTTGCGGGAAGTGAAGATTGCTAGGAAGGGATTTAACTAAATCTTACATATCCTGAGCTGGGTAGCTATCACTATTTCTAAGGAAGAGCAGGAAAGGATACACAGCGACTTCGGAAGCTTGATAATGACTAGGCACAGAAGCATTACCTACTGGTGACAGTGACAACTATGTATTGTCATTGTCACCAGGGCCGGGTCCTGTCTAGTCCAATTGACTCAGCAACATGCTAGCCAGAAGGGCAATGCAGTATGTGGACACTGTATTCATTTGGTGCACATTTGTAGACATATAATAATTATATACATATAAGTAGATGATGATATTAAAACCGGTGGATATACTGCATGTAGCTATAGATGCACTGTGTATAAACACCTGTATAACTACGTACACAGCTACGAACACACACACACATACACATTGTAACAAATGGTATGAATTGTTTAGCATGTTAGCATGACATTGCACAGGTACGTATACACCATAATTCATCGTGATAGTATATAGTTTCCTCAAACATGCATTGCTGGACTGCGACACATCACCACTTTGTGCACCTGTTCCAAGAACGGCAGCACTAGGAAAGGTCAGAGTGATTAGTGTACATTGGGGTCAGCATAGTCTCCTGTTGTCTGCTACACTCTGAAGTGGAATACAATGTGAAAATCTGCTACTTACATACAGTACATGTTGAGGACAGCCTTACTCACATAGAGACATGGTGAAAGACATGATCAGATGTAGGTGGGCACACAGTCAGGGAAATTGTGGCAAAGTTGATGAACATCCAATTTTGTTCCCAGTACAGCAGCCTACTTGTTGATTTACCGTCATAAAGTGGTGGTTAGGAAACTGCTGGTCACTTCTGACGACACAGCAGTGCTCGCTCATTCTCCAGATAATACAGAATACATACAGAGCTCAGTCTGTCTTTTACGTTCACCATTAAAAGAACAAACCTAGATCCTTGTTGCAGAATGTTTGTTCACCGTCCTAAACATCGGGGTATGGTGAGACATGGTCCATTTTCTGAATGTCTTTGATTGTCTGCAGACACTCATTCAGTTTCAATGAAGACCATAACTTGCTGCGTGGTCAACGTTCAGCACATTGTCATGTCAATGAGGTGTATGTTGAATATTGCATTGTCTGCATTTGCAAGTGCATGAGTGGAAGTGGACATTACACACAGACTTTGATCCACCTGAGCACTCTACGTAAGTACATCACATGCTAGTTTTAGTAGTCCAGTGAAACTGGATGGATCTACTGTGCTATAGACATACATATATTAATTGAATATGATCTCACTTGCATGACTACCAGTCAAGTTTGGGATGCACAATTATATATAATAATATATAGAGAATGTTGATATTCATCAGTTTGTCAATGAATATTAATGAACCTGAGTAGGAACCCTAATGAACCTATGTAATTATACATACATACTGTACTACTCACACGTTATACATTAACATCTGTTAGACGTTCACAAGTTCCACATTAAAGCAGGTGTTGGGTTGACGTAATCTACAGCAGACTGTTATAAAATTAAAGAACCCTGGACACTTTGTGCCTCAACACAGACCTCAATTGAGATTTAAACCTTGCGATATTTGTCATCTGAAGTATCTGGACTGCTAAGAGGATAGCAATGACTTTGAAGATTGCCCTACTGTGCACTGTTGTGGCACTGCTCCAATTGGAGGTGACTTCCTACTCAGGTTGGCGGCCTCCAACAGCATCACCTACAACAAGCTCGCCTCCAACGGAATCACCTACAACGTGTTTGCCTCCAACAGAATCATCTGCAACATGCTCTTGCACTCGAGTCATCACAGAAGAACCAGTCTGTCCTTGCGCTCTGGGACTGTCTTCCTACAAACCAGCCAAGTCCTGCAGGGAGATCCTCCAGTGCAACCCTTCTGCTCGCTCTGGATACTATTGGCTGAAGAGCACCTCCAGTGACAGCCAGGAGGTCTACTGTGCCATGGACACCACCTACTGCAACATCACAGGAGGGTGGATGAGGCTCGCGTACTTCAACATGACTGAACCGGGGGCCAGCTGCCCCACCTCTCTCCGACAGATCAACACACCTGCCAAGCTGTGCGGACGCCCAGCTGCAGGATGTTACGGTGTCACTTTCCCAACTGACGGTATCCGCTACAGCAAGGTCTGTGGACAGGCAAGGGGCTACCAGTACTACACACCGAATGGTTTCGGAGAAAGTAGCAATAACATCAACAGTGCTTATGTTGAAGGAGTTGCCATCACATACGCTCCCCTCGTCAACATCTCTGGACATATGCAGCTGGACTCTCCGCTGATGGCAATTATGGAGGTGGGAGATACAACTGCCCCTGTGCCACACCTCCAGGTCTAGATCCCCCAATGTTTGTTGGACAAGATTACTATTGTGAATCTGGAATCACTGGTCGATGGCAAGACAACCAGCGAATCGCTCTTGATGACCCACTGTGGGACGGTGATGGATGTGGTCCAGACAACAGCTGCTGCAATCAGACTGGGCTGCCATGGTTCTACAGGACCATACCACAGGAAGTGGGTGATGACATCGAGGTGCGTCTGTGTGCGAATGGGGGGGTCATTTCAGATGAAGATATCTACTTGGAAATTTTGGAGATCTTTGTTCAGTGACCTCAACAGTCGATCGAACTATGACATAGCAGACGTGTAGCTCAAAGTAGGAACCGTAGGAACAATTAGAGAGCGGAAAACACATTCACTAAGAGTATTTCATAGATTAAGTCTCTTGTATCGCGCTCTCAATTTCATTACTATAAATATGTCTGCTATGCATTTAACTTCTATGGCTTCATGAACACACATGGTGCTGTGTGTGTAGCTCCACGTACGTATAGGAGAATGGGCATGTATAGCAATTGCAAGTACACCATGGTGTCATGTGAGCATTTGCAACCACAGCACCAATGTGTGTAGCTATAGTCAAGAGACAGAGGCAGCAAACATTCATGTCTTGCTTGCTGGATTTTCTTAAATACACAAGTAGAAGCTAGTAACATTATTAGTCACATGAGAATTCCAAAGGTAATCCAGACTAGCACACATGCACCTTTCATTTGCCTGAGCAGCCCCTGCTCTCTGTATGCTGTTTGGCACTCAAATAATATCATCCGTACATCAATACATATGTATAACACTTGAATTACGTATATATACTGTTTCAGTGTTCTGGCTAGTGCAAAAAATCGATCTAGGAGTCAACCTAGCCACTCTGGTCTATATCGTAACAAACCTTGCAATACTCATCTGAAGTATCTTGACTGCTAAGAGGATAGCAATGACTTTGAAGATTGCCCTACTGTGCACTGTTGTGGCACTGCTCCAGTTGGAGGTGACTTCCCACTCAGGTTGGCGGCCTCCAATAACATCACCAACGACGGGCTCACCTCCAATGAATTCACCTACGACGTGTCCAACAAAGTCATCTGCAACGTGCTCTTGCACTCAAATCATCATGGAAGCTAGAGCCACTGTGTCCTTGCTCCCTGGGGTTGTCTTCTTACAAACCAGCCACATCATGTGAGGAGATCCTCCAGTGCAAGCCTTCTGCTCGCTCCAGACAATACTGGCTGAAGAGCACCTCCACTGAGAGCCAGAACCTGGTTTCACTGATGCTTATAGAGCCAGCCTTGCTATTGATGACCCAATGTGGGACGGTGATGGATGTGGTCCAGACAACAGCTGCTACAACCAGACTGGGCTGCCATGGTTCTACAGGACCCTCCCATAGGAAGTGGGTGATGACATTGAGGTGCGCCTGTGTAGCAGCGATGGCATTAACAATGAAGAGACCTACCTGGAGCTGGTGGAGATCTACGTCCAGTGACCTCAACATTCAAGAGTGAACCCAGCATGCATAGCAGACACATACTAAACTCAACAGCTGTAGAAACAATCAGAGTGTGGACAAGTACTACATACAAGCAGTATTTCATAGATTTGATCTCTTTGTATGGAGGCTCCCTATATTATATTACTGTGTGTCTGCTATGCAATGCACTTCAGGGATTTTATGAACAACGTAATGAGTCTAGCTATAGGGGAGTAAAAATGTGTTCCACAAAAACAAGTAGAGATGTAGAGATGCTGCACCCAAATGTACAGTAGGTGCATGAAAAAGCAACCGGCAGAAAAGAATCAAGAACAATAATTAATCTGGGGCAAATAGATCTTGATAAGCATAGACTGGCAGAATCAATCAGTCAACAGCAACTGATTGCAAGACATTTCGGTCACATAGGCCTGTGTTGTATGCAGTTGACAAAGCCCTACGTGGCCAAAATGTCCTGGAATTAGTTGCTATTGATTGATTGATTCTGCTATGTACAAATATGCTTATCCGGGTCTATTCGCCACAATTGTGTTTGCACGTATATGTCCACAGGTGTACGTACTGTAGATACGTAGGTGTGTGGAAGTGTCCACCATTGTCTGTAATCATATATATATATATATATATTATATTACATAATTAGGTGAGCATGTCATACATTCTTCACTACATCAGCCTTCCATTCATCATGCTATTCCACCTGCAGCTGCTGCACCTCCTTACGGCAGATAAGACGCAGTTTTTGTAACTGTGTACTGTGTATGTTAGCATAATGTATAACAACACTGTTGTAAAACATGTTCTACTCGACCAGTGCACTGTAGCCACTCACAGGCTGCCCGTTCCTACCAAAAAGGTTAGAGAAACACATATGTACATTGTTCAAACTCTGAGGAAACAACACAGCTCAGGAGAAAGGCGACATGGGAAAAAGGACCGAGAACTTAGCCCTGAACCCATGACCTACGCTCTAACGCAGAGTTTCAGCCATGCGAGCTATGGAAACTGGCTGAAACTTCGCATTAGAGCATAGGTCACAGGTTTGTGGCTGTGGTCCTTTTTCCCATGTCACCTTTCTCCTGAGCTGTGTTGTTTCCTCAGAGTTTGAACAAGTTAGTACCAGCTCACAAAGGACACACATACATATTTACATTATACGTTCTCACACAATCTATCATAACAATTGTTTGTTTACCATGGGAAACTGTTTTCAAGTTCGAAAAATCAATTTCTGGAATCAATATTCAGTGATGGGATTTCTCATATTCAATCTTCAATGATAGACCTTGCCTAATCAGTTTTCAAAAATCAATCTTGAGAAATTGATAAACATTTCCCATGGACAAAATCCATTTATCAAATTGGATTGTGAGAAATGGACACATGTTTTGCCTGCCAGTTTTGTATATATATGTATACCCAATTGGGTGCAAACCAGCATTCTTGACAGCTAAAGAAGACAGTAATGGCTATGAAATTTGCCCTACTCTGCACTGTTGTGGCACTGCTCCAGTTGGAGGTGACTTCCATCATCACCTCAGGTTGGCCTGAGATGTGTGCTGGCATTCGAGTCATAATGGAAGAACCTCCCTGCCCTCGCTCACTGGGACTGTCTTCCTACAAACCAGCCAAGTCCTGCAGGGAGATCCTCCAGTGCAACCCTTCTGCTCGCTCCGGATACTACTGGCTGAAGAGCACCTCCAGTGACAGCCAGGAGGTCTACTGCGCCATGGACACCACCTACTGCGGCAACACAGGAGGATGGATGAGGCTCGCATACATCAACATGACTGAACTGGGGGCCAGCTGCCCCACCTCCCTCCGACAGATCAACACACCTGCCAAGCTGTGTGGACGCCCAGGTGCAGGATGTTACGGTGTCACTTTCCCCACTGATGGCATCCGCTACACCCAGGTCTGCGGACAGGCAAGGGGCTACCAGTACTATTCACCTGATGCTTTTGGACAAAGTTCCAATAACATCAACTCCCACTACGTTGATGGAATTGCTATCACATACGGCTCCCCTCGTCAACATCTCTGGACATATGCAGCTGGACTCTCTGATGATGGCAACTATGCAAGTGGGAGCCTTAACTGCCCCTGTGCTAAGAACCCAGGTAGAGATCCTCCTGCTTTTGTTGGACTAGATTACTATTGTGAATCTGGAATCACCGGTCGATGGGAAGACAACCAACGAATTGCTCTTGAAGACTCACTGTGGGACGGTGATGGATGTGGTCCAGACAACAACTGCTGCAACCACACTGGGCTGCCATGGTTCTACAGGACACTCCCACAGAACGTTGGTGATGACATCGAAGTGCGCCTGTGTTCTAATCAGGTCGTTTCCAATGAAGAGACCTACCTGGAGCTGGTGGAGATCTACGTCCAGTGACCTCGCCATTCAAGAGGGAACCCAGCATTGCTTAGCAGACACATCTAAACTCAACAGCTGTAGGAACAATTAGAGTGTGGACAAGTACAATTAGTACATCCACAAGCAGTATTTCATAGATTTGATCTCTTTGTATGGAGGCTCCCTATATTACTGTATGTCTGCTATGCAATTTATAAACTGTAGAAATTACTTGATGTTTATGGCTCTTTGCATGGGTATACATAGTCTGGCATGCTATCCCCTACTTCCTGCCTGCCACGATAATTGTGCAGGGGCGAGCAGGAACTAGGGTATAGCAGTCAGATTAGGGTACAAGAATGTCTGCTATACTATTTACTTTCTGTGGCTTGATGAACAACTTAATGTGTGTAGCTATCTGTAGGCAAGGTCTGGCACGTTCTGCAACTTGAAGCAGTCTGGTTTGAGCATTACAGTCACAGCACCAATATAGCTATATGCCACAGAAGCGGGAAACAGAGGTAGACGAAGGTGAAGGCTGTCAGTCACGACAGAACTGAAGCTTGCTGTGTTGGATACCTGGAGATACACATAATATCTGCAGAAGTACATATACCATTACTGTACTCACAGTGTGGGCTCTATTCAAGCAAGCCAGCACATACGTTCTACACACAAAACAAACAGAACTCACTCCATGGCTTGTGTAGTATGTACGAATATGTTACGTCAATACATCATGTGACACATCACCACCTTGTGCGCCTTTTCCAAGTGCGGTAGCACAGTAAAAGTCAGAGTGTGTGTAGTTAAAATACGGTCAACATATTCTCCTGTTGGTTGTTACACTCAAGAGGTGAATGAATTTGAAAATCTGCCGAATTCCATACCCTACATACTGCATTGAGGTAAACTGTAACCTACGTACAAAAAGGGTACAAGCCACTGGGCACATAGAGAGCATGTATACATGTATACAGTGCATATGTATATACATACGTGTATAGCAAATATAGTATAAATTTACAGTATATATACAGTATAATTATGAGGAAGCACTGTATGCACACATCACTGCCTCCATGCCTCACCAAATATGTAGGTGTCACAACTCTGTCTCACTTCCAAGAATATTTGTAGGAAATGACAGAGTATAAAAATGCGTAATAAACTTCCAATTTTTTTCTGGACACACTGTTGGGGGATTTGCAAGCTAACTGCACTCACCAGCAGTGATGTATATGTATACAGGGATTTCACAGGGAAGCTTCTTGCTGAGGTTTGCCCTGATGTAACCCTAGAGCCAGATATCCAACCTCTTGAAGGAGAGTCTCTTGATTTCGCCTCAGCCAACTATGAAGACAATGCAAGGGCAGACATCCGAGCCAGAGGATTCTGGGGCGGGAACCGTCAGCGTGCATTTTTTGACGTCAAGGTTTTTAACCCAAACGCGCAATCCTACAGACAGTCATCCCTCGAGTCATGCTTCAGGTGTGAGGAAAATGCCAAGAAACAAAAATATGAGCAACGCATCGTTGAAGTGGAGCATGGCTCATTTACGCCCTTGGTCTTCTCCACCTCAGGCGGAATGGGGAACCTGGCATCCACGTTCTACAAGAGATTGGCTTCACTCCTGTCAGAGAAGAGGCGAGAGGCTTATTCATCCACACTGGATTGGATCCGCACCCACCTCAGTTTCTCCCTGGTCCGGTTTGCAATCATGTGCATACGGGGAGCTCGATCAAGCATCAAGCACGTGGTGAAAGGATGTGACAGCTTCAACCTCGTCACAGCTGAGGCCCACATCCACAAGTCACAATGACTCTTGTAGTATGACATCCATGTCAGTATAACGGTACTGTACTGTACTGTACTGTAACCTATCATTTATTATACTACATTGTTTCCTGTAACACTGACACCTTACTGTAATATTACTTATGATTTTCTACTGCATTGTCCATTAAAACATGTATACAGTTGTAAATGTGCATTTCGAATTGCGATACAGAACAGATAATGAGAGTATAAAACCTGCCATTACCATAGACATATACTCCACAGCCACTTTTGAACATAGCTCTGTTTAAGCAACTGTTAAATACGCAAACATGCGTACTAGGTTCATCTCAAGTAACCCTTCTCAGCCCACAGTCCACCAGCATGCTCTCCAGAGTCAGGGCAGACTCAGGACCACAATAGGGGTGGTGTATCCAGCAGGAGAGGTGTGACATCATCTCCTCACGGTTGACTCCTGGTGGGGACACAGCCATTGTCTGAAGAGTCTCAACTATCCTTTGACGCAAGGACAATTCTTGTGAGTAAATCTTGTACATGTGTTCAAAGCCATCACCTGATGATGAGCAGCCAAGAAAGGGGACTTATGTAGGTCCTCTTAGACACTACTGAACAGATACATATGTAACTACATGCTAACAGATGCACGTACAAGATGTACCAATTGAACACATGTTCGCAGTTAATATTGTTAACTTCACTGGCAGTCTAACCAGGCAGCTACTCCAAAACAGTGTCACAGCAAAGCTGGAACCGTCCACTTGGCCCCATTAGCTGGGAACTAGCAACCAACTCTGCAGTCTTCCAGAAAAAGATGGATGAACCACATACTTTTGTTCTGAATTTTTAGGTTGTGCAATACAGCATGTCATTCATTATATTCCTGACATTCCATTCAACATGTACAACCTCCAATGCCTCTCGGTTGGTGTTCGAGGTCCAACCTTGAGAATGACTTGAGACATGCTGCAGTCACTTGCAGAAGTTTCACCAGCTCACACACACACACACACACACAAAGTGATACACACTTAGCGAGACAGAGTAGCTACAACCATCCACCTCGGGCTCATGGGTTTGTGCAACATGTCTACATAGTTACCCACTGAGCTTTAGGTGAGTACGTAAGTCTTATACTACCACACCACATCAGTCTGGTCTCAAGTGCGGGTCTTAATTGGTTGCAGCATTTTATGCACAATTTTATATACGGAAATAGCTGATTAGCAGATAACCAGATCTGGGCTCTGGGGACTCACAGAATATAGTTCCAATTAATCAAGAGCCACAGATGCACAAGATCGTTGAGTCCAGTAAGGAAATGACAAATGGTATTGATTGAAGCCAGCCATCACTGTCTTAGGCTGGTGAAATGCCTACTCCAATTACTGTTGCATCGCACGCATGAATGTGCACACAACATAAAGCTCTTGTCTGTCACACATGCAGTGGAGAGTGAAACGTAACAGAAGCATGTACACAGTTTTGTTGGTTTGAGTAGCTCACAGTAGTGGTGTGGCAGCATGGACATAAACGGAGGCAGCCCTTGTCGTCCCTGGGAGGCCAAAATCTCAGCAATGGACCTCACATTTGACAGAAGACCACCTAACCTCTGCACTATGCAATCCTGTAAGATTGGACAGAACACTGGGGGTGAGTCGGGATGCACTGCGTACTCTTACAGGTACAGGCATGATGTTGGATGGGAAAGTAGCTAGCTACATGTAGAACATCACACACACACACACACACACACACACACACACACACACACACACACACACACACACACACACACACACACACACATGCACACCCACGTGCACACGCACGTGCACACACACACACACACACACACACACACACACACACACACTTCTTCTTCTTCTTTACGCCTTGTCCTCATGGACATTGGGCAGGATCCAGTTGTTACACTTCGTCACGAAATTAGGGTTGGGTTGATCTGGGCTTGTGGATAGCACTACGCCACGCACTTCTGTCTGTCACCACATCTTGCCATTGTGGGATCTCCGTCAGGTCTCTGCTGATGACGTCCACCCACCGCAAGCAAGTCCCTCCTGGTCGCCTCTTCTTTCCTCTCAGTCTGCACCGCAGCAGTTGCTTCTGTGGCCGATGGTCTGGCATTCTCTGCAGGTGTCCGAACCACTGGAGCCTCTTCAGTCTCAGCTGCTCTTTGATTGGTAGCTCTCCAGTCTCCTCCAGTATGTCCACATTGCGCCGCATATCCCACAGAGTCACACCCACAATGTCCCAGAGGCATCTCATTTGGAAAGTCTTCAGTCTCCTGATGTCTTGCTGGGTTACTGTCCAGGTCTCCGCTCCATAAAGTAGCACCGACATGACCATTGCTCGAAACACCTGCACTTTGGTTCTTCTGCTGAGGTTCCGACTCCTGAACACCTTACTTCTCCACATTTGATAAACGGTGGCTGCTCTCTCAATTCTGGTCTTCACCTCTTTCTCCGCCCTACTTGTCTGCTGTACCTCACTTCCCAGGTACGAGAAGGAGTCCACTTCCTCAAGTGCCTGGCCTTTCAGTGTGATGGCTGGGTGGTCTCCTGGTGGTTCTCCAATGCTGAGCACTTTGGTCTTGTCCCCACTGATCCTCATTCCCCATCGGGTGCAAGTTTTGTCAAGGGCATCTATCATCTGCTGTAGCTCCTTCCTGTTTTCTGCAACTAGGGTCAGGTCGTCCGCATACAGGGCATTCTGGATGCAGGTGGTCAATGGGGTCTTGTCCCTGTATGACAGGAACAGTCCTCCCCTGGTGGTGTACTCAACATGCAGACCCCCTCTGGTCATCTCCATGGCTTCCCTCACAATCCTGTCCATGAAGCAGTTGAACAGGAGGGGAGACAGTACACAGCCCTGTCTGACTCCAGTCTTCACCTCAAAGTCCTCTGACGTTCCTTCTGCAGTTCTCACACAGCACCATGTCCCAGTGTACAGCTCCTTGATGATGTCGATCAGCTGTTGAGGGACTTGGTATTGCTTTAAGATGGTGATAAGGGCTGAGCGGTCCACAGAGTCATAGGCCTTCGTGAGGTCCACAAACCCAAGGTGAACAGTACCCTGGTACTCGGTTGCTTTCTCTATGATCTGTCGTGTAGCCCAGATTTGGTCGACTGTGCCTCGTCCCTTCCGGAAGCCACACTGTGCTTCCATGAGTTGCGGGTCAATGATGGTTTCCAGTCTGTCCAGTAGCACTAGAGAGAGCACCTTTCCCGGAATACTCAGTAGTGATATGCCACGGTAGTTATCGCATACCTTCCTGTCCTTCTTCTTGTGCACGGGGACCAGTACTGACTTCTTCCATTCACTTGGCAACTGCTTTGTTCTCCACACTTCTTGCAATATCTCCAACAGCCAGTCAATCATCACTTCCCCTCCATTCTACAGCATCTCTGCCACAATATCATCCTCTCCCGCTGCTTTGCCATTCTGGAGCTTCTTCACTGCCTGCTCAACTTCTTCTCTGGTCAGTTGGGACATGCCTGTTTCTGAGTGATCTTCAACGTCTTCCAGCACATTCACTTCTACTTCATTCTGCACATTCAATACCTTCTCAAAGTGTTGCTTCCACCGCTCCAGCTTCTCCTCGCTCTTTTGTAGGGGTTGTCCTCTCTCATCCAAGATGGTGCTCATAGATGCAATCCTGTTATCAGTTAGTCGTTTCATCTTCTTGTAGAAGCTTCTGTGCCGGTGTCGTTTCATATCGTCTTCCAGTCCCTTCATCACCCCATCTAGCCATTTCTCTTTGTCCTCTTTCACTGCTCTTCTCACTCTCTTACATAGGTCCCTGTACTCCTTCTGCCTCTTTGCATCTTCTCGCTGTTCTTGCCATCTCACAAACGCCCTTTGCTTTGCCTCTATGGTTTCAATAGTCCTGTCTGATATCCACCGGCACACACACACACACACACACACACACACACACACACACACATACATGCACACACATGCACACACTCGCATACACACTATAAAAATACATACCATTTCATCTAGCATTTCTCTTATTTTTTGCAGTGCTCTTTCACTGTTCTCCATTACTCTTGCAGCATCCGTATGTGTCAGTGACCTACAGTACATGAAACAAGGTATGGCAATGGTAGCACTGATCCGGGAGTACCACAGTCATTTTGGAGATTCCACATAAACAGTGGTTATGATGATGACACAAAAGACTGAATGGCATGCACAGAATAGAAGAACCTGATGTATCCACTAGTATTCAACCCTTCCCTTAGCATTGTTGGCCTGAGGTGGAGTGGACCATTCAAACGGATGGGGTCAGGAACATCCCTTATCGAGAGTAACACAAGTGCGTAAATGGCATAGCAAAAGTGATAACTTGCTGGTGGCTACATTCTCTGTCACTTGAACCAAGGGAGATGCAAGGCACTGCAGCTGTGTGCCGTCCACACTAAACAACACGTATGCCCCACACGCTGCCTATTGGTTAGCTATCACCAACAACACCAGCTAGCTAGCTGCCATGTTCAACAGAATTTCTGATTCTCCCATGGATATAATGCTAGCTACATAGCCATAGCTACCAGCTGTGTATGTAGTTCGATGTTTAGGTTCATTTTACTCATTTTGTACTGCTCAACATGCACAGCACGTGACTCACTGGCTCTTCAGCTGGATGGTAGCATTGACCATTCCTGCAGCGTGGTCCAGTGCATCCGAGTTGAGCTTCCTCCATCTGCCACAGCTGGAATGGAGGGATGCACAACACTCCCTCAGTCTCCTTAAAGTGGTGTCGTGCGCTGGACTGCTGGGAAGCGACACGGTAGAGCTAGAGGGTGACTTCATCATGTCTATATATGGGCAGCAGCAGCGTGCATGTTGCTGCACAAACACGGATCATGAGGACGGTGAAACACGAGGAAAGTCGCATACGCGTGTTAGAAGGTGGCATATAATTTAGATATAATATGTGTAGTATCTATGGTTGAAATGTGATCATGGAGGAATGAGTGCAGATCACACCTTCATCGATGAGTAGTGATCTTGTAATAGTTGTATCTGAACAGGACCATGGACGACCTTACAGCCTGCGAGTGTCCAATATGTTTCCTGGAGCTTGATGGTGACACGCGAGTGCCTGTGTCCACGCCGTGCGGGCACACGTTCTGCCGACCTTGCTTCAAAGGTCTCCTCACTTCGGGACGACTCAAGCCACAGGACTCCGTGTTCTGCTGTCCCTTTTGTCGCGAGTGGGTCCACGCGGAAGCGGTACACGTTAACTTCGCTCTGCAGCAACTCATTGAGCAAATCAAGTACGTAAGTCTGAAAGTGACTGGTGGGTTGGGCGTGGAGCGAGGGAAGAACGTCTAATACATGTACGTACGTACGTACACAGTTACGTACTTATATACCGCCATGGATAGACTAGAGATTCTAGCATGTAGTAAAGTGATGTCCATCCACAATGCTTGTGTACATGTATGAGACCGTTCCTTTGTTGTGGGGTAACCATCTGTGAGTTAATGCATCACTGGGCAAGTGGTTGAAAGTGTGCTGCAGGACTTGCTTCCCATTTCAGCAGGCATGGCTATCATCTCCAGCCCCTATCAATTGACTGAACCAGATTATAGGTTTCTGGATTAACATAGCTACGTATGTCCACTGTCACTTGAATACCACATACATACGTATGTGCATGCATATACGTATGAACGCATGTGCATGAGTAAGGCTGTGTGAGGTGAGTTTGATAGGAAGACTATGGGAAAACAGAGTCCGTGCATATTGCAGACTCTAGTATTCTCCATGGAATTGACACACTGAGTTGGGTGTTCTCCACTCGCTGTGCAGGGTACTGAAGAGAGCGAACCACAGCCCTTCGACATCGTTGGCCGCTGCCTCTCCCTCCCTGGACCAGTTGTTTGGCCCTTCTCTGCCAGTCTTAAAGTGGGATCAGTTAGCACTAGCCGAGTCTCTTGATGCAGGAGCGTTTGGGGAGGTGTGTGTGTGTGTGTGTGCGTTGCACTCACCTATGCGTAACTGCAATAGCCATGATAATAGGATGCGTGAGTACGTATGTATGTACGTACATACGTACGTATGTTGGCTTGTCTTTATCAGCATTTGCTGTCACTCTCTCACGCTCTCACTAATGTTGTGCTCCACTCATTTGCCCATGCTCTCACTTTCCGTGCCCCCTTAACTGTTGCATGTCCCAGGGTCACCCTAGTCTGTTGCCCCCCCCCCCCCCCCCCCATCTCCTCCTCCTCCTCAATGCAGGTTCATAGGGCCAACTGGAGGGGTAGTGAGGTAGCTGTCAAAGTGTTCCACATGGGACAACTCAGTGAGCGAAGCATGGCCAGCTTCCACGCCGAGCTCCTGGTCATGTCCTGCATGCGGCATCCCAACATTGTCCTTCTGATGGGTGCGTGTCGGACTCCACGGCCCTGCATTGTCATGGAGTACATGCGAGGAGGGTCGTTGAGCTCACTCATTCACTTGAAGAAGAAGAGGCTCTCACTGGAGAATGTAGTGATGGTGCTACAAGATGTTTCCCGAGGCCTTCAATACCTCCACAGCATCAACATTCTCCACCGGGACCTGAAGAGCAAGGTGTGTGTGTGTGTGTGTGTGTGTGTGTGCATGTGTGTGTACGTGCGTAGGTGCGAATGAATCAATGACGCCCACAGGGAGCAGAGACAGAACATGCATAAGGCTTTGCATGTGAGAGTGTATGACGTAACAAAGAGTTTGTAATAGGATTACAGGGAGCTTAAAAATGTGTATCATAGTTAAGTAAGTTTCTAAATTTAACAACAGAACTAACAAATGTGGCGAGGTCTTTGAGGATTTCACAGCTGGTCTTCGCTTTGATCTCCGCTCCATGGGCCAGCACTAATGCTCCGGAACAGTGGTGGTCAGGTCAGAGGTCTCGCAGAGTGGGCAGAGACGCTGCCCCCCACCATGGTTGGACATGAGCCTACACGCTCCTGCACCATTGCCACCACCACCAGAGCCTTCGCCCTGCATCTCTTGAGGAGCCGCTCCCAATCTAATTTTCGCAGCTCCTCCTTCTGGCACCTGTCCCACGAACTCTGCCCTCCCAGCATGTCCTTTGTGATCGTCACACCACATGGCTCTTCCAGTTCCAGGCGCTCCTTGACAAGACATGTGCTGGAGATGCCGTCATGATTCAGAGCCTCCACCACCCTGCCACTCACACTCCTCGAGTCCAAGTCCAACACTCTATGCAAGAAACCCAGCTTCCTCTCCACGATCCTGCACCGCACCGATTGAAAACCCTTATGATGACAGCAGCAGTGTTCGAGTAATGCGTGGGCCACTTCAGGATCCTCTTGGCTAGTTCACCCTGAAAGGATTTGAGCTCCTCAGTCATGGCATTCGTCATTACCCAGTTTTCACAGCCAAAGAGTAGCACTGGCATCACACATGATTCCACCACAGATCGAGAGGAAAGGGGCTGAGGTCACCCTGGAATGCTCCAATGTTTCCATAAAGAAAGAAGGTTGTCCTGGCTTTCTTTACGTTTTCTGCTATGGAACGCGTGGCCAGCGGATCTCTTTGCCACCAGAAACCCAGGCACCTACCAACACCCTTGGTTGGCAGGACTCCCCCCCCCCCCTTGTGCCTCTAGGGACACCCTACTAGTGGCCAAGGGTTCTGACATCATCAGCATGGAGGAAGCCCCCTGCATATACAGAAATAGAAGTTACTGATGGAGAGACCCAGCCCTGAGGCCTGCAACTGTCTGAGAAGGGGATCCATGACAAGCAGGAATAGGGCAGGAGAGAGCACTGAGCCTTGTTTCGCCCCTCTCTGGACTTGGAACTCTCTCATGAGGGAGTCTCACACCCAGCCTCACCCTACATTCCCACCGACATACCAGTCTCTGATGATCCGCCAGGTCCTGCCAGCAACGCCAGCCTCACGCAGCCTGGTCAGCAGTATTGGGTATTCCACTGAAGTCGAAAGCCTCACACAGGTCATAGAGACACATGAAAACCTCATCTCCATCATTCAAATACTTAGCTACGACCTCCTGTGTGGCAAAGACAGCATCAGCACTGGACACCTTCTTTCTGTAGGTAGTCTGGTTAATATGGGAACACCTACATCTGAGAATACAGCGGCAAGTCTGCCCAGGATAAAGAACTCAAGAACCTTTGCGAACATTGGGGTTCTAAGTATCATTGAAGCTTCTGCAGTCTGGAAAGCAATGTAACTTACCCATTCATCGAGTAACTGTTCTGGGTCATTGACAATATTTCCATTCACCACAATTTTGCATCCATTCTGTCTATCTGTGGGTGCCCTGAACCTGTTTCTATCATCCACCGCAAACAGCCTATCTCTCCTCTGGTTACGTTGCCTCTCCGCTCTAGCAATCTTACCCTCTGCCTCACAACCCTTCGGAGCCTGCCCTTCTCCTCAAAAAATGGCCCTTCTGATGGAGTACCCGCCAACTTCCACACCTTACCAGCTGCACTACTGGAACGCCCCTTTGGTTGTACCCGGGAGAGTAGTCGCTCAGCTGTCTCAACTAACATATCAGCAACCTCGCTCATGTCCTGGCTTAGCTGGTCTACTCCATAGAGCACCCTGCACATTCGTGGGGCAAGCTTCTGCTGCACTTCATGCATGTACCCTTCATGGAGGCCCTCTTTCTCAGCTTTGTCCCAATTGATCCTGGTTGACACGGGAAATCAACACAGTATGGTAGTAGTTTGTGTGGAGGTTTGTGTGTGTCATGCAAGTAGTTTGTGCGGAGGTTTGTGTGTGTCATGCAAGTAGTTTGTGTGGAGGTTTGTGTGTGTCATGCAAGTAGTTTGTGTGGAGGTTTGTGTGTGTCATGCAAGTAGTTTGTGCGGAGTGGTATTTGCTGAGTATGCTACTGTATTGTGGGTGAAGCTGTGAGGGGTGTGGTTTGGGTGAATGTTTGTGCCCATATATGGTCGCCTGTTTCTCAAGCTGCATGTGCCCAAATATGGGTAATGCTCTCTCTGCCTCCTCATTGTATCCATTGCATACATTACATACTTACACATGGCATGTATATCATACACGCTAACATACACTTTGTTTCTATATTATTACGGTGTGTAGTCATCAATATCGTTCGCAAGACATGGCAGCTAAACATTTGCTAGACAGAGTGCCACCCCCAGCCCTTCCCACACTCACTCCCTCACTCTCCCTCACCTTCCACACTTTCCTTCCCTCCCTCTCCCTCACCCTCCACTACCACACACCTCACTCTTCTGCAGAATGTCTTACTAAGTGGTGAATTGCCCTGTCATGCCAAGATCTGTGACTTTGGTCTGGCCAAGATCCGTCAAGAGAGTGCCACAATGACAGGCAACATTGGAACGGTCCACTGGACGGCCCCTGAGGTCCTGAACAACGAACGCTACCACTTTGCTGCCGATATCTACAGCCTTGGCATGGTGATGGTGGAAATGGTGTCAGGTATGTGAGTGGGGTTGGGGGTAGTCTGGCTAGCTAGACCGTCCTGTAAGCGCCCGGCAGGCGTGGTAGGGAAGGGACGGTCTAGCGGCACTCTAGATTAGTTTACACCTTTGCGTTATCATAGCACAAGGTGTGATTTATTTACAACATACGTACAAGTTGCATAATCACTTCCAGCCCCATGGAAGAGTCTGTACAATTCGCTCTGAATGCACTGCGTACTCTTCAAAGGACTTCATTGGAGTTGGTATCTGCGATTTTGGACTGGGTGCCACCGTTGTGCGCTTTAAACCAAAGAAGACGCTTGATTTTGCAACCTGTTCACGCAGGACGCTCTTCTTCTTTCAAGATCGTCAAATCTGTTCTTCAGCCGCATGACCTGGTTGTAACAAGTCTTACAGAAACACGGAGTTCCATTCTCACTGACTTCCACGCTGCAATCGAATGCCGCAAGCTGCAAGAGGTCTCACCAGGTGTTGTTCGAGTGCCTTGCTTTACTAAGTAATACGGCTACTCTAAGGAACCAACGCAGAGTCGACAGCGACCACTCATTGCACGAGCAAACTTGCTTTCGACAGCGTATAGCTGAAAACGTTTCCACCTCCTTCACGGTCTATGAATACTATTAACTGGGATTCCGGGCAAACGCATCTGATTAGTCGAAAAGGTGTAAACTAATCTAGAGTGCCGCTGGACTGTCCCTTCCCTACCACGCCTGCCAGGCGCTTACGGGATGGTCTAGCAAGCCAGACTAGGTTGGGGGAGGCAGGACTGTGTACAAGAGGCATGCTAAAAACGAGTGTGGTGTGCGAAGGGAAGTGGGTACGGAGTGGGAAGGAAGGCCACTAGGATGTGGGAGGTGGGGGAGGTGGAGGGGAGGCTGGGAGGGGGAGGGGGAAGGGTAATGGATGAAGAGGGCTGGGTAGACAACAATGGGGATTGTACCCAGTGTGGGCCATTAATGACTGGTTGCGGTTAATAGCACTTCCATCCCCTGGCCATGGATCATTTGTTGACCTTGTCAGGTTGGCATTGGTGATATCAAGTGATTTAGTACTGTAGTGTCAAGACTGGGTAGAGACAATCCCTTGATACTAAGTCCCATGGAGACCTCTGTCGCATTGACCGGTAGTGCTCGTATTTGTAGTCAGCACGAACGGTCTAGCTTGATAGACCTGTGATGGTGTCACTAGGTACGTACACGTACGTACATATGTTTAGGTAGTGGCCAGAGTGGGTTCTATTTATAGTAGTAACCTGATCATACACATTGTCATTTCTGAGAGCTACGTATGTATGTATGTACATATTGTATTTTATATTATTGTATACCTTTATTATAATAATTATTGTAATTTTGTATTTGTTATTGTACATTATTTCGGTTTCAATAATTGAATGTGTGGACCACAGTAGGAATGGGCTCATTTAAGTGACACATACCTACCACTGACACCTCTGAATGATGTCATGGTTTCCTTGTATGCCCGTGGCCAAGACCTGTGTACTGACATGTGTGCAAGTGTGTTTGTGTGTGGGTGTGGGTGTGTGTGTGTGTGTGCACGTGTATACAGGAGATATGTGTACCGATTTATCTCATGTAGGGGAAGTTCCCTTCTCCCATATGCTTCCTGTTGCCGTGGTGATGGCTGTAGCAGTGCGTAAGGAGAAGCCAAGGCTCCCTTCTGATGTGGACCACCGAACTCGCGAGCTCATTGATGGTTGCATTGCATGGCAGGCCGAGGACAGGCTCACCATTATACAAGTGTGTTTGGTGGTGTGGTTAGGTATTAAGGGAGGGGAGGAGGGAGAGGAAGAGGGAGGAAGGAGAGGGAGGGGAGAAGGGAAAGGAAGAGGGAGGAGGGAGAAGGAAGAGAGGGAGGTGAAGGAGGGAGAGGGAGGGGAGGAGGGAAAGGGAGTGGAGGGAGGGAGATGTGACTATATGTATGTATGTATGGGTGGGTTTAAAATCGCTTTCACAATCCCACACCTTTGGACTGTTGCAGCCCAATGGGAAGGTTTAGGGTGCAGGCTATTAATCTAGGAGGTAGGTAGTGTGGTGCAAAGGCCACTTAGCTCTGTTGTACCTACATAGACTTCTGTCTGTATGTACTAATTGGTATCATCTGTGAGTTGTGCTGTCATTCTGTGATGTCAAGATGGTCATCACATGTACCCTCTGTGACTTCTACACAGTGTCAGTCGGTCTTGTGATGCCTGTAGTATGTGTGGCCTGCGTGCTGTGAGACTTACGTATGAGCATACGCATGTTAAGGAGACAAGGTGTTTTTCCTGTGCACTCTTGGCCTCTCCTCCCTCTGCCCACGCTTCCCCTCCCTGTGGTATTGAATCGATGCATACTCCACCTGTATGTTTGATTCTCACTCTTTCTCACTCTCACTCTCACTGTTTTTCGGGCTCCCACAGATTCTTGCCAAACTGAATGAGATTGTGCCACCTGCCAAGCAGCCCTTGCAGCGCCAGCACTCAGACGTTGAGCAGCTCGGCAGTCTGGGCGTGCTGTACATCTCTGCCACGAGTAGCATGCTCTTAAGTGCAGCGCAGGGAGAGGTGGGGGATATGGGGGAGATGGAGGAAGTGCAGGAGGTGGAGGAGGTGGAGGAGGTGGAGGAAGCTGTAGACCAACCACTTCGTATTCAGAATTCGAAGCTGTTGCCCAACCTTGTCACATCCAACAGCTCCTTTGCGCAACAGCAGCAAACAGCACAACAGCCTGTGCAGGATGTGCCCACTCCCGAAGACGTCAACGTTGACCTTCTGATTGCTACGGAGCTACAAAGTGAGGAGCAAAACGCACTGCAGAGGCAGATTGAGAATGACGCATTCCTCGCAGAACAGCTGCAGCAGAGGGACTATTCGTACCACAGGCCTGCAGATGTCACCACACCCAAGAGAATGGTTGTATCGAATAGTCGGTCACAAGGCCCGGCAGAGATGTATGATAGGAGCAACCTGAGGAAGACCCCGCGAGGGGAGAGGTGGGAACGGGAGTGGAGGGGTGAACCGGTCCCGCCCCCAGCACCACCGCCACCACCCCTACCATCATCTGTGGTAAAACCAAATCGCAGTCGTTCTCTTCAGAAATATCGCTCCATCGCTAGATCCCATGACACTCTGGCCATTTCTGAGACAGCTAAGCTCAAACAGTTTGTTCAAATCTTCCCCAGGATGAAGCTAAAGCACGTGGAGACAGTGGAGAAAACGGTCTTCCCTGTTGGTGAGTGTTATGCACTTATAAGGTCAAGGGGGTGTCGGAAATGGGAAGTGTGACTACTGTTAGTCTAGCCTGCTAGACCCTAAGTGGCGACAAGAAGTGTTAGCAGGCCAGACTAGACTACTGTGAGTTTGTGCGGCAGTTACTCCTGTGTACACTATGTATGACTTGTGTGTGTGTGTGTGTGTGTGTGCATGTGTGTGTGTGTGTGTGTGTGTGTGTGTGTGTGTGTGCGTGCGTGTGTGTGTGGGGGGGTGCATCCATTCGTCTGCTCTGTGTGTGTTGTGTGTGTGTGCATGTGTGTGCGTGTGTGTGTGTGCGTGTGTGTGTGTGCGTGCATGTGTGTGCGTGTGTGTGCGCACGTGTGTGTGGTGTGGTATGTGCATGTGTGTGGTGTGTGTACATCCATTTGTCTGCTGTGTGTGTGTGTGTGTGTGTGTGTGTGTGTGTGTGTGTGTGTGTGTGTGTGTGTGTGTGTGTGTGTGTGTGTGTGTGTGTGTGTAGAGCGGGCTTCCAAGATGTGCAGACCCATCTTGGGTATACCTTTCAAGATCATTAGGAGGCCCGGAGATGCCATCTTTGGCAACAGAAGCTACAAGTTACCCGACACACTGGATTACTGACATTCCGAGATACATGCTGCAGATTTCTAGCCCAAACACAGTGATCATGACAAAGGAACGGCAAACAAATTCTCAGCTGCAGTAGAACCAAACCAGATTGTATCCAGATACCCAGAGCTATCTAGGAAGCAGATCTCCAAGCACACAGCAACTGAAGTACATAGCTGAGGCAGACACTCAAGCTCACCTGCACCATGCACAGAGCCTGCAGAGAGAAATGGATCTCATGCAGCAAGAGAACAAAGCAGACGATCAGTGGACAGTAGCTACGACCAAGCTACCTGAGAACAGTTTTGCTTCTGGCAAGAAAGCCATTACTGAAACTCTTCCTCACAATAGCAACCTTTGCCTTGGAAAAAAATCC